>CM018691.1:112665754-113203855 GCA_009363875.1 Mikania micrantha
ACTGAACCCTATCATGGAACTGAAAGTCCTCATTTTGAACTGTATCTAGTGAACCCATGTGTGGCCGAGCAGAAACATTGATAGTACTATTGGTTGACACCCCATTCGCTGGGAGGATTGCATCTCCCTTGTGTGAATGTTTGTTATCTGTTTCCTGAACTTCTTAATGGTGTGATAGACATTAAGATAATGAGGCACTAAGATATGTACCGACGGTAATATCTTGAGAACTGAACTAGACGTCCGAAAGGAACTAGATACAGGTCCCATGGTTATCCAGAACTGAACTTTTGAGAACGTGCTTATCATATCATATTGTTTTAAATTAAACTGTCGATCTCACCAGCTTTGTGCTGACGTTTCAAATTAAATCCTTTTTGCAGGCAGGAGAAGTGCGGTACCAGGTGGGAGGATGCACTTTTGAGTTATTTGCACTTTAATAATAGTATTGTAATTAAATAAATATAGTTGTAATGGTTGTGATTGCGACACCCTGGTAAAGTATTTACTTAAGTTAATCTGTGTGCTTATGATATTGGTTCAAGTAAGTCACCCCTCACCTCAGAGACATCACCACTATGCTTCCGCAACCGATTCAGTGACGTCAGACCAGACACGAGGTGACGAGGGGTGGGGTGTGACAGGGTGGTATCAGAGCCACAGGTTATAGAGAATTAGGTTGACTTAGAGAACCTAGACTATAACCATAGGCTCGTATAGTAACACAGAGAGCACCGAACATTAATATTGAACAAAACTTGTTTTGAACTAAGCCAGAATAATCAGGTGGTACAAACTACAGTTTTGACTGGCCAGCACAACTGTAAATTTGCAACACGTTGTGCATTCTAGTTTATTTTAATTCAAGCAGAACCTTAATAACTATAAAGACGAATAGTTGCTCTGAGATAGGAGAAAGCATCATATCATGTTCATATTAAATATTGTTATTTAATATTTATGTCATGATACTGATTAGAAAATTTTTATTGTACTAGTGATGGCTGATCGAGGAGAACAGCATGTTATCAGCGAGTCCACATGTGATGAGGGATGATACTCCGAGCTCTAGCTCAGCACCGGATTCAGATCCTTCAGAGCATCGACTGCAGCCTCACGGGTGCCATCTGTAGTGCCACAGGCACAACCAGCATTACCACATTCACCATTAGAGCCTAGACCAGTTACACCACCACCACAGCACTTCCTATTATACCTAGTCCACCTCACTTACCTTCGGTTGATCCCGTTGCGGATCGGATGCAGAGTATATCACCTCCTAGGGTACCCGTTTGGGACGGGTTGCGACGTATGCGGGGTCAGGCCCGCAAGACCACAGGATTACCTCCCCGGAAGCAGTTGGCTTTCAGGGATGAGTTTCACGCTGTACATGAGGTAGGAGAGTCCTCACAGCAGGCGGAGTTTAGGGCACAGCTTCGCCAGGTGACCTTAGATCTTCAGGGGACTCGACTAGAGTTACAGGAGTCTCGTGCTATTGGGGAAGATACACGTACCACTGTGTTCGAGATACTCTCATCTCATCTGTTGTTGATGGAACAGATGAATGCACTGGATGCTGGCTCGCAAGCTTGGCGGGCTATGATCGAGGAGAGGATGAGGAGAACCGTGATTCAGGGGATGATAGCTGCATTTTGGCAGCGAGTGATAGTGATGAGAGGAATGATGTTGGGAGTGCTAGGGGGTATGAGCTTAGAGGCTAGGTTATTATGTGTGGCTATAGGGTTGGTCATTATAGCCATGGTGTTGGACGGGTTATGGTATTTTCTGCGGTGAGGGCTGATCAGAGGGACCGAGCAGTTATGATCTTGTTGTACATATGGTGTGATATAGACTGATCAGTAGTTATGAGAGCGGGATATTTTGGTATAAATAGATCCCGAGTTTGTGAGTTGTAGTGTATGATGTTGTTAGGTTGGTATATTATGACTTTTGGTTGTATTAAAACTCTGTATGTATAAAACTATGGTACTGTAATATATGGTGTTTGTGTATATCTGTTTGTACAATGAACTTTGTGTGTGAACTATAAACAATTCTGTGTGAAACATAACAGTATGCGAACGAATTAATATGAGAACATGTCAACTAATATATATATTTCGCTGAAATACAGTACGGGAACAATACTGTATGCGAATATATTGAACTAATATATATATTTCGCTGAAATACAGTACGGGAACAATACTGTATGCGAATATATTGAACTAAAATATATATTTTGCTGGAATACAGTACGGAGCAATACTGTATGCAAATATATCTGTAACTTAAGTACAGTACGAGAGCCATACTGTACGAGAACATGTCTGAATTGTGAACGTATCTAATTGTGAATGTGTCTGTAACTTAAGTACAGTACGAGAGCCATACTGTACGAGAACATGTCTGAATTGTGAACGTATCTAATTGTGAATGGTCTGTAACTTAAGTACAGTACGAGAACCATACTGTACGAGAACATGTCTAAATTGAGAACGTGCCTAATTGTGAATGTGTCTGTAACTTAAGTACAGTACGAGAGCCATACTGTACGAGAACATGTCTAAATTGAGAACGTGCCTGAATTGTGAATGTGTCTGGAACTAAGTACAGTACGAGAGCCATACTGTACGAGAACATATCTATAGTCTGTATGAGAACTTAATGTATGAACTGAGAACATATTAGAGAACTTGTCTGAGAACATGTCCTAGTCCTGTATGAACATATCTTTAAAACATGTGTTGCAATGCAATGAGCTGGGTAAGACTCTAACATGTTTTTGAAATAACAGGACTAAGTATAACTACGAATAATGTGTGATCTGTGTGTAATGTGAACATGTCTGGACTGAATTCATGTAGTTATACTGTATTCTTATATCACATTGTCAATGCAAATTTCAGTGTAACTGAATGGGATTGTATTTATGTGATAGAACGGGTTATATCTTTAATGTTCTTTGAACTGACCTGAGTTTTGTCTGCTTGTAAGCAGAATAATGGCTCCTAAACGAGGTCGACCAGCTAAGAGAGCTACTCAGAACATTACAAACCCTGAACCGAATCAAATTCCACCTTTGAATGTTGACTCAAATCCGGATCCGCATGTTAATCCGGAAGCGAACGTAGTTCCACCTGGGAACTTGGAAACGCATACTACTCCACCAGTGAACCCTGGAGCAGGCATTGTTCCACCTGCTGGTACAAGCGGATCTGAAACAAATGAGGCTATGATAGCTCGCATTGTGCGTGAACAACTATCTGCTTGTGGTGTTCTGACACAACACCAACCACATATCACTGCAGGTTCTGGTGGGGATCATGATCATGTTGAACATAATGCTACTGGTGGTCACGTTGAAACTCATACCACTACGGTACAACTACTATTGTTCCTGATCCACCTCGACAGGGATGTACTTACAAGTATTTTGCTTCCTGTAACCCTCCTACTTTTACTGGCAAAGAAGGAGCGGCTGGTCTAATAAGGTGGATTGAGGAAATGGAAACTAAGCTCAAAATCAGTCAGTGTTTGGAGGAGCATAAGGTGTCTTATGCTGCCTGTTCTTTGAAAGATTCTGCTTTGACCTGGTGGAATACCCAGGCCAAGACTTTGGGTTCAGCCACAGTTGACTCGATGGGCTGGAACGATTTCAAAACTCTGATTAGATCAGAGTACTGCCCAATCACTGAAATTCAAAAACTCCAGGAGGAATTCTGGAATCACTCTATGATCGGTGCTGATTGTCTTGCTTACACCGATCGGTTTCATGAACTCACTTGTCTACTTCCCGATATGTTTCCTACGGAAACCGCTTTAATCGAGAAGTACATTAAGGGTCTGATTCCTCAGATACGAGGAATGATAACTGCTGCTGAACCTACAACCCTGAAACATACGATTCTTTTGACCACTAAGCTTACCAATGAGGCGGTAAGTAGTGGTACTCTGTCTTTGAAACCTCAGACGGTTCATAGTCGTAGTGATGTCGGTACCTCGAATGTGTCAAAAGGTACCAAACGAAAGTGGTTCGGTAAAACCAAGGCGAAGGCTCCGGCTGAGATCACCCAGAGCAAGCCAACTGTGAAAAACTATGGTGCAAATGTTCCTGAGAGGAAAACTTATACTGGGCAGGCGCCCAAATGCAATAAGTGTCCACTACATCACACGGGACCATGTCCTGTTTGTCTGAACTGTAACCGAGTTGGACATTATGCTAAATATTGCAACTTTCCTGCTCAGACACCAAACCAAGCACCACGACAAACCACTCAAACCAACCGGTCATGTTACAAATGTGGAAGCCCTGATCATCTCATACGAAACTGTCCGAACAATAACACCAATCCGGGAACTGAAGCTAGGGGAGAGCTTTTCAGATTGGTGCGACCGAGGCGAGACATGATGCAAATATTGTTACTGGTACGTTTCTTCTTAATAATCTATACGCATCAGTTTTGTTTGACACAGGAGCGGATAAGAGCTTTATCTCTCCTGAATTTGCATCATTAATTTCATTGCCTACGGTAGATCTAGAAACTCCTTATGTCATTGAACTTGCTAATGGCAAGTTAATCAAAACTAACAGTGTTATTCAAGGATGTTCCTTGAATTTGAATGATCATCTTTTCAAAATTGATTTACTTCCTATTGAGCTTGGGAGCTTTGATGTCGTTGTTGGTATGGACTGGCTTTCTAATAACCAAGCGGAAGTTGTCTGTCAAAACAAGGTGATCCGCATTCCATTACCTAACGGTAATACACTGATAGTTCAAGGAGAACGAGCTGGTAGAAAACTTGGTATCATATCTTGTATGCGAGCTCAGAAGTTCTTAAGGAAAGGTTGTTATGCTTTCCTAGCACATGTGACTGAGCACAATTCTTCGCCCAAACAAATCACAGATATCCCAGTAGTCAAAGATTTTTCTGAAGTTTTTCCTGAGGACATATCAGGATTACCCCCAGTGAGACAAGTTGAATTTCGAATCGACTTGATTCCAGGTGCAGCACCTGTTGCTAAAGCCCCGTATCGGCTTGCACCATCCGAAATGCAAGAACTTTCAGGTCAATTACAAGAACTGTTAGACAAAAGTTTTATCAGACCTAGTTTCTCACCCTGGGGAGCACCTATTCTTTTTGTGAAAAAGAAGGATGGTTCATTCAGAATGTGTATTGACTATAGGGAACTCAATAAACTGACAATCAAGAACCGTTATCCACTACCTCGTATCGATGATCTGTTTGATCAACTACAAGGTGCTACTTATTTTTCAAAAATCGATTTGAGATCTGGATATCATCAGTTACGTATTCATGATGATGACATTCCTAAAACTGCTTTCAGAACTCGATACGGACATTACGAATTTCTAGTAATGCCGTTTGGTTTAACAAATGCACCAGCAGTTTTCATGGATCTGATGAATCGAGTATGTAGACCTTATCTGGATAAATTTGTGATTGTGTTTATTGATGATATTCTTATTTATTCTCGAAATCAACAAGAACATGCTCAACACTTGAAATTAATTTTAGAACTTTTGGCACGTGAAAAATTATATGCCAAGTTCTCCAAGTGTGAGTTTTGGTTACGAGAAGTTCAATTTCTTGGTCATGTAGTAAATCAAAACGGTATTCAAGTGGATCCCAGTAAGATTCAGGCGGTGAAACAATGGGAGACACCACGAACCCCAACTGAAATACGTCAATTCTTGGGGTTGGCAGGTTATTATCGCCGGTTTATCAAGAACTTTTCAAAGATAGCCTTGCCACTGACTACATTGACACAGAAAAATCAACCATTTATATGGAATTCTCAACAGGAGGAGGCGTTCCAACTGTTGAAACATAAACTCTGTAATGCACCTATCTTGGCACTACCGGAAGGTACTGATAACTTCACAGTGTATTGTGATGCTTCACGTCAAGGTCTTGGGTGTGTTCTAATGCAGAAGGATAAGGTAATTGCTTATGCTTCTCGACAACTGAAAGTACATGAGAAGAACTATACCACACATGATCTAGAACTTGGTGCAGTAGTGTTTGCACTCAAGATTTGGAGACATTATCTATACGGAACTAAGTGTATTATATACACTGATCACAAAAGCCTCCAACACATTCTAGATCAGAAAATGTTGAACATGCGACAGAGGCGATGGGTTGAACTGTTGAACGATTACGACTGTGAGATTCGTTATCACCCAGGCAAAGCAAATGTTGTAGCTGATGCTTTAAGTCGCAAGGAACGAGTCAAGCCTTTACGTGTGAAAGCGTTAGGTATGACTATTCAAACCAGTCTAATTCCTCAAATCAAAGACGCTCAGCAACAAGCTTTACAAGCAACGAACTATTCTGCTGAGGGACTGAGAGGATTAGATAAGAAACTTGATACAAAAGACGATGAACTATTGTATTTCAAAGACCGAATGTGGATTTCTTTATTCGATAACTCTCGAACTATTATCTTGGATGAGGCGCACAAATCCAGGTATTCTATTCATCCAGGTGCTGATAAAATGTATAAAGATCTTAAAGACTTTTACTGGTGGCCTGGAATGAAGAAACAAATAGCTGAATACGTGGACCGATGTCTAACATGTCTCAAAGTTAAGGCTGAACATCAACGACCTTCTGGGTTATTGCAACAACCTGAGATTCCCATGTGGAAATGGGATCAGATCTCTATGGATTTCATTACTAAATTACCCAGAACATCACGTAATCATGACTCTATATGGGTTATCGTTGATCGCCTTACTAAATCTGCGCATTTCTTACCCATCCGAGAAGATTATTCTATGGATCGACTCGCTAAACTTTATGTTAATGAGATTGTATCTCGACATGGAGTACCGATCTCTATCATTTCTGACAGAGATAGTCGATTTATGTCACGATTTTGGCAAACTCTTCAGAATGCTTTGGGCACTCAAATCAATATGAGCACTGCTTATCATCCTCAAACAGACGGGCAGACTGAACGAACAAATCAAACTCTTGAGGATATGCTTAGAAGTTGTGTGATTGATTTTGGAGGTAGCTGGGATATTCATCTTCCACTTGTTGAATTCTCATACAATAACAGCTACCATACTAGTATTCAATGCGCTCCATTCGAAGCACTTTATGGACGCAAGTGTAGATCACCTATCTGTTGGTCAGAGGTAGGTGAAAGTCAAATCATAGGCCCAGAACTCATTCAGGAAACAACAGATAAGATCGCACTCATTCAGGAACGAATCAAAACTGCTCGCGATCGTCAAAAGAGTTATGCTGATAATCGCCGTAGACCACTCGAATTCCAAGTAGGTGATCGAGTAATGTTGAAAGTGTCACCTTGGAAAGGCATTTTCAGATTTGGGAAAAGAGGTAAACTTTCACCAAGATTTGTAGGACCATTCAAAATTCTTGAACGAATTGGGTCAGTAGCCTACAGACTTGAATTACCTCCTGAACTCGGTAACATTCACGATGTCTTTCATGTATCCAATCTGAAAAAGTGTTTAATTGATGAATCATTGATCGTACCTCTAGAAGAGATTCATATTGATGAAAAACTTCAGTTCAGTGAAGAACCAGTAGAGGTAATGGATCGAGAAATGAAAGTGTTGAAACGTAGTTGTATACCAATCGTTAAAGTACGATGGAACTCGCAACGTGGACCTGAGTATACGTGGGAACGTGAAGATCAAATGAAGTTAAAATATCCACATCTATTCTCATAAACGATTGTCATAATGTAAGTCTTCACTAAATTTCGGGACGAAATTTCTCTAACAGGAGGAGACTGTGACAGTTGCATACGAGAATTTACGTCATCAATGATGTGAGCACATTTGATCGTTATAGAAATCCATGTTGATTTAATAATTGTAATTATTACAGGTTGATAGTAGGTGAGAAATTATGAACGTGGGCGAAAACCGTGTTCAAAACGGAGTCCTGGATTGTCCGGAATCGAAAAACGAAGAAAAATCACTAAGTGTTGGTCGATTGGACTCATCGCGGTACGCGGAGGTGGGCTTGGAAGTTCTCCGCGGTACGCGATGCACGAAAGAAATCTGAGATCTCCGGATTTCTCCGCGGTACGCGAAGCATTTTTGGGCTTTTGGTCGCGGTACGCGACGGATGTGGCGGTGCAGTGATCTGATCTATTTCATCAGATTTCATGCAAGAAAGAAGTTATTCTTCTTCTTGTTTCTGTTTCGCAAACCAGACGAAAACACACACATATACATCATCTAAATCTATCTTTCAAGCCATCTGAAGCTAAGGATCGCACCAGGGATCATCATAACAAGTTCTGATCGTTATTTGAAGTCAGAAATCCGTCAGATTAGGTAATGATCCGTTTAAACTTTCTGGTTTGATTTTGATTGATTAGATCTTGATTTTGAACGTAATGATATAGTTAGGATTGTTGATTATTGCCTAAATGATGGCTAGGATTGATTATAAACAAAGAACACGAAGTTCTAACGGTTAAATCCTTGTTTTGATCCGTTGTAATGCCCGGTTTGCATGAAACCATAACTATGATTATAATGGTTTAACCCATTTGATTATGACAATGTAGGTGATTAGTTTGATTAATCTTTGAAATGCAAAGGTTAAATCCAAGTGTTTCAAACTAATCACAATCATTAACATACTCATTGGAACGATTATCTGATGTTTATGATAACAGTCAGATTAGTATGTTAAACCTGGTTATTACACCTATTATGATACTACATTTTGATATCTCATGATATTTGGGTAATCAATAACAAGGATTGATCATTCCTAAGCCATTAAATTATCTAGAAACTGTTACAGTATCATAATCAACAACATTAACTATCTGGTTAATCAGGGATTATTCTGATTAATCAAGAGTGTCATCAACTTTGAATTAGGAATCTAATGCAATGTAGGTTCCTACATTATCATACATTGTATGATATAACCTTAAATTAATTAATTATATAATTAATATCGAGTTGATGATTTACTAAGCAATGTCTTTGACATTGAACGTTCAGAAGGATCTAATCAGTAAACTAGAACATAAATAACTTATTAAAGATAACTAAATGCAGAATCATCTCTGTACTATCAGTTTGGTGATACACTGCTACACCTATACTATCAGGTGAGTTTCGTACAACCCCTTTTTATTCTTAATCTTTTATAAACATCGGGGTAACACTGCAAACTGTTGACTGAATATATGATATGATTCAATGATATCTGTGTGATTTCATTAGACTTTTGTGGGATTTCATGGGATTTTGCCTGTAGACTGAACCCTATCATGGAACTGAAAGTCCTCATTTTTGAACTGTATCTAGTGAACCCATGTGTGGCCGAGCAGAAAACATTGATAGTACTATTGGTTGACACCCCATTCGCTGGGAGGATTGCATCTCCCCTTGTGTGAATGTTTGTTATCTGTTTCCTGAACTTCTTAATGGTGTGATAGACATTAAGATAATGAGGCACTAAGATATGTACCGACGGGTAATATCTTGAGAACTGAACTAGACGTCCGAAAGGAACTAGATACAGGTCCCATGGTTATCCAGAACTGAACTTTTGAGAACGTGCTTATCATATCATATTGTTTTAAATTAAACTGTCGATCTCACCAGCTTTGTGCTGACGTTTCAAATTAAATCCTTTTTGCAGGGAAACAGTGACCACCGGGTGAGGATGCACTTTTGAGTTATTTGCACTTTAATAATAGTATTGTAATTAAATAAATATAGTTGTAATGTGGTTGTGATTGCGACACCCTGGTAAAGTATTTACTTTAAGTTAATCTGTGTGCTTATGATATTGGTTCAAGTAAGTCACCCCTCACCTCAGAGACATCACCACTATGCTTCCGCAACCGATTCAGTGACGTCAGACCAGACACGAGGTGACGAGGGGTGGGGGTGTGACAATATGAAAAAGAGATAAACTTTGACCGAGACTGTACTATTCATGAAACCAATTCGGGTCGCATCGTCCGGGCCTTCGAGAGCCCGTGGTGTGACAGGTTGCACGGTCATGCAAGAAGGTGCACGATCATGCATAGGCCAGCACTGCCATGCATGGCCTAGCACTACCTGGTTGCACCGTCGTGCTAAGTTGTGCACGGTCGTGCACGGGCCGGCACTGCTAGTGCAAGATTTGGCATGACAGTGCGCATCTGGGGATTTACTCAGAAAATGCTGAAATTCCATACAACGCTTGATTTTCTTCCGAGCAAGGCCGTTTATCCTACAAATTCACAAAAACAATAATTAGGATTATTTGTGAATGAATTTGCATGTCGTTAACGTTAAACCTGGGGGAATTTAAGTCGAATAATATGTATAATTTAATGTATATCAAATACTTATTCATTTTTATTCAACCCGTGTAATACACGGGATGCTAACCTAGTCTATGTATTAAATCAAAATCTTTGTGGGACACTTGACATCATTTTAGGCCATCACTATTTTTGTCCCCCCTCCCAAAAAAAACTTAGCTCGAAAAACTAAACACGTGGATTCTTTTATTTAATTTTTTAAACGGTTTTATTTCTTGTATTAATTTTCTGTAATTAAAATTAATAATTAATTATGACATATTCATTAAATTACGTATAAAAATTCTTTCCAATTTCCAGTTGTTGAATGGCATCTAAATGAATTCGAACTAACATTAAATTAATTGTCCCTTTCCATTTCTAAAACGTAATTAGCTTAATATATATAGATGAAACCTTCAATTATTATTTTTACATCAACTTTCTCTTAATTGTTAATATTACCTTCGTGAATCTTTCAAGTAAACGAATTGACAACCCGTCATACTCATCTTGAATGTTTGGAATATATCGTCGACAAATAGTACATCTCTAACCAACTAAAATAATATTAGTTGTATATCCGGTGAGTAAAATACTATTAGACAAAGGTAAGTAACAATCTTTTTTACTACAATCATCTTTTTTGTTAGATATATTATAATTTTATCAATGACGTTATCACTTTCTATTATTCAAGGACATTGTTAAACAATACATGTTAAAAAATAAACTATAACACATCAAATGTTTGAATTTGACACACATTCATGTTTTCAACCCATGTAATGTTTTAATTCAAAAAATCGTAATAAGTTAATATTATTTGATATTTTATAGAATTCAACTTTCAGACTAATATTTTAATAAATAATTGTTTTTTATTACATACATATTTTTTAGACATTTTCGTTTATTGAAAAGAATTGAAATTGTAACTTCTAAACTGAATATTACGTATAAAATAATTTAAAACTTTTTTATCAATTTGTTTAAATTTATTTGTATCAGCTATTTAATTTATTGATTGCTAATTTATTCTGTTATATTTTTTTTCCTAAAATAGTTGAATTTTTAATGCACATTTTAATCGTCAATGGTTTAAAAATCTCATATTTTAATTAATTAGTTTTTATTTAACTTTCAACTTATTTACTTAACGTTATTTAATTAAATGTTTTCTTAATAAAAATTATTTAGATAAACAAATGTTTGAAATACGTAATTCTTTTCAATGGCTACCAAAAAAATAAAAGTAATACCATTTAATCTTTTAATTTTATTATTTAAAAACTTAACCGATTTACATGAATATCAACATATTCATATTTCTTTTTTAAATCACATTATATGGTGCATGAATAATACATATTCGATTGTTTAAATATAATTCTTAGACATCATGACGATTTTAGTATCCCATATTTGTTATATGTTTTATCGACACATACAACTTTTTAAAACAATCAGAATAATATTACTTATGCATTTGGTAAGAAACATACTATTATACAAACAAAACTATAAACATTGTATAATTCAATTATGTTTGTTCAAATGAAGACAAATATAGTGCTATCAAAGACAATTATGGCCTTGTATCATTTAAACATTTTATCTTAATCAAGAGTAACAGATTTTATAAATTAATTTGTTTAAAAAACACGAATTTGAACTTATGAACAAATGTTTTGATCATACTCTACTGGAAATTTTTTAATATTATATCATACTTTTTAATATTACAATTACATACCAAGAATTTCAAAAATCCTAATAAATTTTAAAAAATGGTATGTCAACTTTTTACATACTATCCTAGCGGTATTGCAATTTAACGGGAGAAGCTGCACCTAATTGAGGTCAGAGGTTCAAGCCCGAGCATGAGAGAGGGTTTACGGATTTACCCGGTTTCCGCTTATCTGGTGGGTGGAGGGGTGACGACTAGGCATGCCTTTGGATGTGTGCCTATTTAGGATTAAATCAGTCGTTCAGCCTTAAACCGTTCAAAAAAAACACATCTCATTATAAGCTATAAAAAATAAACGATTCATTATTTAATTTAATTTATTACATAATTTAATTATAGTATACATAATACACCATACAATCATGATGTTATTTATTTTGTTAATTTCACCATCATTTCTTTAATTAATTATCATGTGAATGTTTAAGGATATGTCAAAAAGTTCAAATGGTCAATGTTTATCTTTCAAAGTGTCCATCATGAATGATAACTTGAATTGTAGGCATAATAGTAAATATAGTATTTTAAATTTAAATTGTATCTTACTTCTATATTAAAATTAAATTATAATTAAAATATGTATTGTTCTATTTTTAGCCAAATATTGGTTCTTGCATATTTATTTCAAGAATTAATATGATACGTTCAGACAAGAAGATTTCATTCAAGTTTCAGAAAAAGACAAATTCCAACTTCAGTATGTTTTTCGATGACTATTAATAAAAGGCAAGGACAATTACTACCAAGAGTTGGATTGTATTTGAGACAACCGGTCTTCAACCATAGACAACTGTATGTGACATTAGGGGTGGCAATTCCCGACACGACCTGAAACACGACCCGGACACGACACGAAAATAATCAGGTTTTGGGTTGACAAGTATAACCCGTTTAAATAAACGGGTCGTGTTCGGGTTGACCCGTTTATAAACAGGTCGGGTTCGGGTTGACCCATTTATAAACGGGTTGACCCGTTAACCCGTTTAAGGTTTTAAAATTATTAATTTTTTATTCTTTTCTTTCCTATAACATAATTTAGTTGTTTTTCTTTTGATTATTTAACATACTTTAATTGATTAGGTAACAAAATTTATATTTTTTTCATCTAAAAATGATTTTTTTTTCCGGTTAACTATACAAACTAGTTTATTTTAAATTACATACTTTATAATTTTGATTACATAATTATATTTTTAGTTATAATAATATTAATTTTTTTGTTAAAATACTATATTAACTACTTGTTACTCATACACAACTACTAATCACGTTATTATTTATGTGTTTTCAAGCAACAACCAAATTACACTATGTAAATAAGTTTGATTTATTTAAATAAACGGGTTAAACGGGTCAGGTTCGGGTTGACCTGGATTTATATCAATCCGGGTTAGGGTTGAAAATTTTGACACGAATAAATATATGGGTCAGGTTAGGGTTGCAAGATTCAACCCACCAACCCGCCAACCCGTAACCTGTTAACCCGCTAACCCGTCAACCCGACACGATTGACACCCCTATGTGACATTATCAAGAGTCAAGAGTAGGGATGAGATTGAATTACTAATATTAGATGCAGAAGGAAAATTTACGAATAAAACATTTAATGTGGTGTATAAAGAAATATTTAGAGATTTATAATTTACTTATAACTGTTACATTATATGTTTAATTTGATGTTCTTATTTTGAAGTGGTGTGGTTTTTCTTTTCTAATTTCTTATTTCATATATTTATGAATTATTTCAGTGGCTTTTACTCAACACGTGTAACACACGGGTTATTAACCTTGTGTGTGTGTCTATATATATATAAAACTAAAAATGCATCCAAAAGTATATTATTAATTTTTATGATATGTTAAATAAACCTAAATTGATTATATGTAACTTGAAATTAAACTATTATTAAAATTTAACAAAATTAACTTTGTAAACAATGCTCAATAATTTGACGTGTTTGAATCTGTTTTTTCTGGTTATAATTGAAATGATTAATCACTAAATTGATCAATTTTGGGATAGTTAGTAATCATATTATAAGTTAGTAAACATAAATCCATAAACATACACCACTTATCCTCGAAGGTTCATTTACACAGCCTAATAAAAGAGTAATGACTTGACACACACGTCATAGCCACATATCCACACTATATTATTAACTCTTGACATTTTTAAGAATTACTTTCTTTCAATACATATGATTAAGTTAAACATTAAATTATGTAAATGAATTATGTCAACTTCTCTTTAAATGTTAATGAAAATACAATCATGTTAAAATGTCCCTTTTTTACGATAATTTTGAAATTCAAAATTTTCTAATCATACATGCAAATATTCATTTAATTTTATTAACAACAATTTAAATAAATTTTCAAGATACATAATTCAAAACCTTTTAATTTTAATTAAAAAAAGAAAAAATAATGATTATTTATGTATGATTTCTAATTTTTAATAATTTAAAGTCGTTAGATGATAAAAATACAATATGCCAAATAATAATAAATAGGTTGTCTTTTTAAAAAAAATAAAGTTTTACTTCTTACTTTTTAAATATATTTGTTATGCAAAAATATATAGTTTGTTGATTATGTGGTTTGTATGCTCATTAAACCCTATAATTATTCACACTTTTTACTAGTTATGATTATTAAATTAGTTGTTTTCAATATTTAGTTCATGCTATCTTATTTAAGTTACTTAATGATTATTTACAATTTTATTAATATATATTTTTAATTAAACATTTCTAACATTATGTTTTTAAACTAATCTATATACACTCTGTGACATTTGGCATGTAGCATATTACCTAGTTCCTACATTTGGCATGTTCCATACTTGATGGGTGCAAGTGTGCAACATCAACAAATTCACTCATGATCAAGTTACAAACTCTTAAATTTTTTCTTAGTATTTTAATAGCATATAGACTGAAACTAATGTAAAAATACTTTGTTTTTTATGAAGTATTTTAAATAATGTTTTAAAAAGTTATTAACGTTCAAAAACAGAAAACAAACATAATAAAATTCAATACTAGTAACTTTCCTTAGTATCCTTTAAATCAATATCTATATCAATATCTATATCTATACATTATAATAAATCAAGGTTTAGTTTTGCCACATGTCAATCATAGAAGAATGTTTTGACTATTTTTCCCTCTCAAATTAATTACTTCATTATTTAATTTGAAAACACAATTATTGATGTAGAACATCACATTTAATTATTCTTTAAATTATATAATAATGTTATTTTAATATCACAACAACTATTTACCACATTTAATTATATAATACGTTTTTTAATTATAAGTTTAACATTTACAACTATAGTTCTAATTTTATTTGTGTTATTTACATAATTATAAGCAGTAAATAATATGTTATTCAAACTTAGGGGTGTAAACGAACCAAGGCAGCTCGTGAAATGCTCGAAATCGGATTGGTAAAAAGCTCGAACAAGCCGAGCCTTAACGAGCCCGAGCCCGAGCCCAAAAGTGTGGCTCGTTTAGTTATCGAGCCCGAGCTCGAGCTTTACTTAACGAGCTCGAGCCAGCTCGCGAGCCTTAACGAGCTTTTTGTTTATATAATTTTTATTTATTATATTAAGTGTTTATTTATTATATTAAGTGTTTATTTATAAAATTAATTATTTTTATATATAAAATTATGATTAATATATTTAAATTAAATATTTTATGTTAAATTTATAAAATATAATTATAAATATAATTAAATTAGTAATTAAAGTAAATAAATTAATTAAATAAAATCTAAACGAGCCGAGCTCGAGCTCGAGCCCTAATTTCTCTTAACGAGCCGAGCTCGAGCTCGAGCCTTAATTTTTCTAAACGAGCCGAGCTCGAGCCTTAACAAGCTCGTTATCGGCTCGGCTCGTTTACACCCCTATTCAAACTTAATAATTACTCATTTTTTGATAATATTATTAAATGTTAGTACCATAAGATTTATGTTAACGAAACTAACTTTATAATAAGCCTCATGTATTTTAATTTTTTTTAATTTATTTAAACATTTGCAAGTATTCATAATTATAACGTATGAAATGTTTATTTCATATGATATGCAAAAATCTTTTAAATAATATGTTTTGTATGATATTTTAAAATGAGTGTTTTTTATGACTCCAACCGTGTGTCACACGGGTTTTATCCTAGTTATTTAATAAATAAAGGTTTTGATGTACATATGTTAATCTATATCACACATAAACGTTAGTTTTCATGTTTTTCTCTTCTATTAAATATATAATTTATACCTGGCAAAATGGACGGGTTTGGTAACGGGTCAGAACGAGTTCGGGTCAAGATGGGTGCGGGTCAGAACGGGTTTTAAGTAAAATTAGTTCGGATCTAAATGGATTGTTCTTAAAAAACATCAATTTAGTTTAACTTAAGATGTGTTATAAGTAAACAAATAGTCCATTTGGATAATTTTTAGTGATTTTCTCATCAAATATGTTATTAATCATTCTTAAATGTTTGAATCCATTGCATTTACATTGTTTTTTGGTGACCCATGTTGACCCGCATTGTGTTTAATTACTACCCTCTCAACCTATTCAACATTATGATGTTACCCATTTCAACCCATTGACTACAATTGTTTACCCAAAGCAACCCATTTCCTTTAATATGGGTAAAAATTGCCACCTCTAAATTATATATACATGTCACACTTTATTATTGGAACAATTGCATATATTTTACTATGAACTTTATAAATCTATCTATTGTAATAAATCAAGGTTTTGAAGGACACATGGTGTTTTCTTATAACGCCTCAACTTTGATTTCCAGCCTATCTCTCATATTGAATACATCTCATATTAAATAATAATATTAAATATATATACTTTTTATACATTTTTTAACTTAAGAAAAATTATTTTTAATACATTATAAATGTATTAATATTAAAAAAGCACATTTTAGAAAACCTTATTATATAATATACAATTTTCAAAAACAATATTAAAAAAATATATTTAAGGAAACAGACATTGAAAAAAATTAGAGTTTAAAAAATAATATAATTATTTTCATTGATAATCAACTTGTGTAATACACAGGGTACTAACCTATTTACTTATGCATCTAACTTCAAAAATAAATTACATATATCCATTTATAACTTTTTAAATTACATATATCTCCTTACCTAAAGTTTTAAACTGCATATATCCGCGATGGTGGTCTAGTGGTAAGGGATGAGAATGGAGATACAGGGTTCAAAGCCCGACACCATCTAATTTTCCCTAGGTCACGCAATTTACCTCTCTCATGTTGGTCATGGGACCGGTCGGTGAGGGACGCTTAATGGTGGCGTTCACCATTTTTTTTAACAAAAGAAGGAAAATTATAAAAGATGATGATATATGCAATTTAACTTTTGGCTTGAGTATATATTTAACTAGGTTAGTACCCTATGTATTACACATGTTGAATAAAAAATATGATAAATAATTATCAATTAAAATTTAAAACTATAAGATGATATTTAAATATGACATGTATTAAAAAACTCTTAATTTTTAATTTTAAAATATATAAAAATTAATTATATATTTAATATTATTATTTGATATGTTATTAAAAGAAATAAATTTAAATTCATATATTTAAACTGTGTAATATACAAATTCTAACATGGTAAAATAATATATATTTACAAATTAGTCAATAAGTGTTTTTAAGTTTTTTTAACCACAATAAGTTGTCTTATTTATATATATATATGGTGTAGTTCCTTTATTAACCCATGTTTATTGTGTTAACCGAATACTATATGTTATTACTTTGCGGCCCACATTAAAGTAAATCTAAATATGCACATTTTTTCTTCTTTTTTTATTAATATAAGTGAACCCTGCATTAATTACATTAATTAGAAAACAAGAAAAAACCTACACATATAGATTTACTTTAATGTGAGCCACAAAGTAATAAGATATAGTTATTCGGTTAACGCAATAAGTAAGGGTTAACAATTGACAATTCTACTATATATATAGGATTGAGATCAAATAATAACCCACTCTTAAAGCAATAACCCAAATAACTTTGCCAAAATGAAGCCAAATCTTGGATTTTTTTTTGAACATCATTGTAACACATTTAGAACACTATGTTCTTTTACCAGTTTACGAAAATTAATCACCGTTTGAGAGTTTACATCGTTGTAAGTTTTGAGCGTAAAACAGTTACGGTGCTGTAAATCAAAAACTTACAACGATGATCTCTTAAACGGTGATAAATTTTCACAAACTCATAAAAGAACATAGTGTTCTAAATGTGTTACAGTGATGTTCGAAAAAAATCCAAGATTTGGCTTCATCTTGGCAAAGTTATCTGTGTTATTGCTTTAAGAGTTGGTTATTATTTGAACACTTCTCTATAATATATATATATATATATATATATATATATATATATATATATTAATATATACATAGGGGATGGTTCCATTGTTAACCCTCCCTTATAGTGTTAACCCGTTAACCCTGACGTTTTTTGCCCGAATCTTTGTTTTTTTTGTCATGGTTTTTATTATACATAAATAGGGGGTTTCTTTTTTGTGTTTTTGCTAATTCATCACCGTTTATAAATTAAATCAAAATGTAAGTAAGTGTAAGTTTCTTACACTTACTTACATCAGATAGTGTAACTTAAACTTACAATTGATTTAATTTCTAAACGGTGATAAATTAGCAAAAACACAAAAAAGAAACCCCTCTATTTATGTATAATAAAAATCATGAAAAAAAACAAAAATTCGGGCAAAAAATGACAGGGTTTACGGGTTAACGCTATAAGGGAGGGTTAACATTTGATCCTCTCCCTATATATATATATATATATATAGAGAGAGAGAGAGAGAAGCTAGTAGAAGTGACAAAAAGATACATCTAAGTTAGGTTGAATATGCCAATGTGGGACTAGCCCACTTGGTAGAGGCTTTGCCTTTTAGAATGGAAGGTCATGGGTTCTAACCCATGCAATGGTGTAACTAATGTTGAGTAGTTAAGGAGGAGATAATCTTTGCCGTTCAAGAAAAAAAAGTTAGGTTGAATATTAAGTTATGACATGAGATAGAATCGTGTTAGTATGTAGGTATCTCCTCTAATTAAGTAATTAGTGCTTTTGTTGTCTACATGACTCTGAATCGACAAGCATCATACCAGTTTTAGCCAATGAGAAGAGATGGATGTAAAGGGTTCGAGATAATGACCTACCTACGTACGAAAGCAACATATATATATATATATATATATATATATATATATATAGGGAGAGGTTCAAATGTTAACCCTCCCTTATATCGTTAACCCGACATTTTTTGTCCGAATCTTTGGTTTTTTTCATGGTTTTTATTATACATAAATAGGGGGGTTTCTTTTTTGTGTTTTTGCTAATTAATCACCGTTTAGAAATTATTTACAAATGTAAGTTGATGTAATTTTCTTACATTTGTATATAATTTCTAAATGGTGATGAATTAGCAAAAACACAAAAAAGAAACCCCCCTATTTATGTATAATAAAAACCATGAAAAAAACAAAGATTCGAGCAAAAAATGTCGGGTTAACACGGGTTAACGATATAAGGGAGGGTTAACATTTGAACCATCCCCTATATATATATAGAGACTTATTCTATTAAGAACCATTAAATATAAAGGAAATAAAGGAACCACATTTATAACCATATGTTTTAAAGGGTATAAAAGTAATTTCTCTTGAAAATAGAGGAAGTTACCTTTATACCCTTCAAATTTGTGGCTAGAAATGGTTCTTTTAGTTCTTAACTTATATTGGTTCTTATTTGAACATCCCCTATATATACATATATATATATATATATATATATATATAGGAGGATGTTCAAATGAGAACTATTTAAACTTGAGAACTAAAAGAACCAATTTTAGCCACAAATTTAAAAGGGTATAAAAGTAATTTCCGATATTTTAAAAGGAAATTACTTTTATACCCTTTAAAATATGTTGTTCAAAATTAGTTCCTATGGTTCCTTAATATTTAATGGTTCTTAATGAAATAAGTCTATATATATATATATATATATATATATATATATATATATATATATATATATATATATATATATATATATATGAGCATCTAAAACCACTTTAATCTTAATCTTAATGGTGTAAACGTGTTTGCACTTTATTTATAATTAGCAACTGTTAAGATTAATTGCTTTATGACATTAGTTCAAGTCGTGATAAACAATTTCTTACATAAATGTGTATGATAATACTACATACATCATGCATATCATGAAGTGATTCAACCCCTCTGATCGCTAAGAAAACTAAGAGTTAAGTCAAGTATCAGATACACCTTTTTTTTGGTACAGAGAAAACAATTAAGTTTTCTCATTTCTGCTAGCTGATTTAAATTGGTGGTATCTCTAAAAGGTGGGCTTGTTTTATAGAAAAAAAAAAAGCTAGGGTACGTGCTTCTGACTTGCGTCGTATAGCATTTAATGGGATTTGACAATATTTGTGATCATTGTTTATTAGACATCCACCAAATATATATATATATACACCCACTCTTACGGAGATAACCCATTAACTTTGGTAAAAAATAGCCGAATCTTGAATTTTTTTTAAACATCATTGTAACACAATTTGAACACCATGTTCTTTTATGAGTTTGGGCTAATTCATTACCGTTTGGGCTCTTACAGTACTGCAGGTGTTTAAATATTTAAAACGTACAGTATTGTAACAAAAAACTTACAACGATGATATTTTTTAAACGGTGATGAATTAGCCCAAACTCAAAAAAGAATATGGTGTTCTAATTGTGTTACAATGATGTTCAAAAAAAAAAATTCAAGATTCGGCTTCGTTTTGGCAAAGTTAATGGGTTATCGCTGTAAGAGAGGGTTATTATTTGAGCACAATCTTATATATATATATATAGGGGATGAAATTTTTTATAACCCTCATCTTTTGCTACAACCCATTAACCATCATTCAATGGTTACTTGAAAAATGTAAGTGTGTAGGATCGTGTCACGTGTCAATTCCTTTGTCTTTAGTATGAAAGGCATGCAGGACATTTGTCATTTATGTAAAGTTTACCCTATTTTTTTTTTAAACATTCATAACTTTTTTATAATATATTATTTTTTTAAAAAAATTACACCATTATACTCGTCTCATTTTTCTCTTTAATTTCGTTATACTCTCGACTAGTTTTTTTTTTTTTTTTTTTTTGATGTTATGTATTTACATCATTGTAACGAACTTAACGATAGCACCATTCATAACTTTTTTATACTATATTATTTTTTAAAAAAAATTGCACCATTATACTTGTCTTATTTTTCTCTTTAATTTCGTTATAGTCTCGACTAGTTTTTTTTTTTTTTTTTTTATGTCATGTATTTACATCATTGTAACGAACTTAACGATAGCAAATTAAATAAAAAATTTTTCTAACAATGGTAAATTATAGTAATGTAACTCAAAATGAAGTAATGTAACACAAAATGAAGTAATTTACAATGACATAATTAACGGTGACGTAACACATTATTTACAGTGATGTACTTTTCTCTTTAATTCCCGTTATAATGTTGACTAGTTTTTTAATTTTTTTTCTCATTGTCCATTATTAACATCGATATAACGAGCATAAATATAACACATTATTTTGAATTTTTTTCTAACAATGATAAATTACAGTGATTTAATATAACACGTTATTTTATTTTTTCTCTAACAATGATAATTATAATGATAAATTACAATGATGTAATATAACACATTATTTTGATTTTTTTTCTCTAACAATGATGATTATAGTGATGTAATTTATCATTGTTCAAAAAAATTCAAACTAATTTGTTGTATTTAGGCTCGTTACAAATTAAGGATGAACAAAAGGCCAAAAAAAACTGAACCGAAACCGAAAAAACCGAACCGGAACCAAATTAACAGAAAAAAACCGAAACCGAATTTTACGTCAATGTAAATTACATTACTGTAATTTATCATTTTTAAAAAAATTTCACATAAATTTGTTATATTTAAGCTCGTTACAATGATGTAAATATAGGGCATTAAAAAAAATAAAAATAAATTAGTCGAGACTAAAACGGAATTAAAGAGAAAAATGAGATGAAAATAATGGTGCAATTTTTTTTAAAAATAATATATTATAAAAAAGTTATTAATGTTTAAAAAAGAGGGGGTGAAAAACTTATCAAGGTAAAATGACTATGATACCATTTTAATATTTTAATGAAATGCATGTGTGTAAGTTTATGATTGGTTGAAATGAGTTATGTAGTTGTAGCAAAAGATGAGGGTTATTTTTTATACCCTGCCCTATATATATATAAAGGAAGGTTCATAAGAAAACTATCAATTTTCAAGAAAACCAAGAAAACTTATATTGACCAATCACATAATTTTAAGCTTTTCTTTTTTCATTTATTGAAAAGGGTATTAAAGTAACTCTTTTGTTAAACTAATCTTGGAAAGTATATCTTATTTTCTATTTTTTTGAATATCACGTTTTTTTAGTCAAAAGTCAAAATTTATTTCTTTTTTTATCTAAGAAACCCAAGAACAATATTTTCAAAACAGGACCAGACATCGAACTGGTCTACTTACCGGTTAGAGGTCCGACCGGTTGAACCGGATTTAAGAACCGAATGATTTTATAAACATTTTATAAATACATATATAATAAAAAAACCGGTTCGCCAGTTCAATCGGTCGGTTCGCCCAAAACGGCCTGAACCCCTAACTGGACCGGTTCACCCACCGGTTGACGATTCGACCAGTCCGATCCGGTTTTCAAAACAGTGCCAAGAACACGTAATCAAAATTCCAATCCATTTGGTTGTATATGTTATCGATATATTAGGATTGCAATGTGTGATCCATAATTTTTATTTTAGACCAAGTATATGATTGCATATGTAATCAGATTGGTTAGACTAATTTTTTTACAATACGCTTACACCTGGTGTTCTTCGTCATTTTCTTTACACTAGGCATGATTACATATATGTAATTATATTACGTATGTGTTTGCTTTAATATGTGTTGTTGATTACATATATGTAATCAGCTTACATATGTGTTACATTGTTTACTTTAATTGGTTACATATATGTAATCAGCTTACATATATGCAATTAGGTATATAAGTAATCAGCTTACATATATGTAATCAATTATATGTAACATATAATATTACATTTTTTGCTCTTGATGTTCATTTTTTATTTTTTGAGAATAAGTTATATGATTACATATATGTAACACCTAGTACGACATATTTTTTGTTCTTTATATTTTGATTCATACTATATAAAAAATTTGATTTAATTGAATTTTTTATTTTGTAAAATAAAAAAACATTCGTAAAAAATGAATATAACAAGATGTTTAAAAGTTAAACACATATAAATAATTGTTTATTATTACATATATGCAATATATCAATTTAAAGAATAATAAAAGTTATTAAATGTACATACATTTTCTTCGATTTTTTCTTTGGATTCAAATTATCACGTGAGATAAAACATTTATGGAAATGATAGTTTAAATTTAAAAAAAAATTGCTGCAAATAAGAGAGGGAAAGAGAGACTCACATATTCTAATTAATACTATTAAAAGTTTCCATCAGTAAGTTTTTACTCTACCTAAAATACCCTTAAAAGCATATAAAAATACCTTTCAAATACTAATTATTTACAATTGAAATTTTTTTATAGGTTTGTAACACTATTGGCCCATTTTTATAAAAAAAATCAAAAAAACGCTGACCAAATATTTTTAAAAAAATATATTTTATAAACCCACGTAAAATCTACGCAACACGTAAATTTTTTTTTACGTTTTGTTACGTAGGTTTTACGTGGGTTTATAAAATATTTTTTTAAAAAAATATTTGGTCGGCGTTTTTTTGATTTTTTTTATAAAAATGTGCCCAATAGTGTTACAAACATGTAAAAAAAGCAAAAAAAAAAAAACCGTTGTTTTTACGTGATTTTTGTATGGTTTTCGCGGTTTTCTCATTGAGATGTGGTTTTCATTTTATCTTTTCCCTATATATATATATATATATATATATATATATATATATATAGGGAAGTGATCAATTCATAACTCTAGGATAGAGCAATAACCCAATAACCACACTCTATTTAATGATAAAATTCTAAGATTTCAATCTAATGGTTCATATTAAATTATTATAATATAATATATTTGATTTGAAAAAAAGGGAATAAGGGTATTAATGTGATTTGCTATATTATTAAAGCTACCCTTCTTTTTTATACATATATAACTTTTTTATACTATAATATTTTTTTATAAAAACTGCACCGTTTTACTCGTCTTGTTTTTCTCATTAATTCCGTTATAGTTTTGACTAGGGTTTTTTATTTTTTTCGGATGTCCGTATTTACACCAATGTAACAGGTATAAAAATAACAAATTATTTGTAACGAGTTTTAACGAATTTGGGTTTACATTGTTGTAAAATGAATAGTGGTTACGTTTAAGAGTGTAAACGAGCCAAGCCGATCCCGAGCTCGTTAATTACGTTATATTCTTGACTAGTTTTTTTTATTTTTTCCCGGATGCTCGTTAATTACGTTATATTTTTGATTTTGTAATGAATTTTGGATTTTAAAGTATTAAAATGTGTTTACAATCTTGTAGATATAATTTTTAAAGTATTAAAATGTATTTATAATCTTGTACATGTAACGAATTTTGTTTTTTATCAACAAAAAGTTATAGTATTTTTTTAAAGTATTAAAATCATAAAATGTATTTACAATCTTGTAGATATATATATTTTTTAAGTATTAAGATGTATTTACAAGGATAAATTTTGGTTTTTATCAACAAAATGTTATAGTATTTTTTAAGTATTAAAATGTAATTACAATCTTGTAAATATAACGAATTTTGGAGCATTCGGAAAAAATAAATAAACCTAGTCAAGAATATAACGTAATTAACGACCTCGGGATAAGCTTGGCTCGTTTACACTCTTAAACGTAACCCCTATTTATTCTACAACAATGTAAACCCAAATTCGTTACAACTCGTTGCAAATAATTTGTTATTTTTATACTTGCTACATTGGTGTAAATACGAACATCCGAAAAAAAAATAAAAAATCCTAGTCAAGACTATTACGAAATTAAAGAGAAATATAAGACGAGTAAAATGGTGCAATTTTCATAAAAAATATTATAGTATAAAAAAGTTATGGATGCATAAAAAAAGAGGGGGTAAGTTAGTACATAAACCAAATTCCTAATATGCCCTCATCATATTTAATAAGATAAATCTATGTGTTTTATTTTGATTGGGTAATTAGAGTTAATGAGTTATTGCTATAAAGAGGGTTATAATTAGATCACAATCATATATATATATATATATATATATATATATATAGGGGATGATTCGAATGTTAACCCTTCCTTGTTGCGATAACCGAATAACTACATCTTGTTATTTTGGGGTACACTTTAAAGTAAATCTAAAGGTGTAGGTTTTTTCGTATTTTTTTATTAATGTAAGTGAGACCTACATTAATTAAAAAAAAACCTACAGCTTTAGATTTACTTTAGTGTGACTTCAAAGTAATAAGATCTAGTTATTCGATTAACGCAATACACATAGGTTAATATTTGATCATCTCTACACACACACACACACACACACACACATATATATATATATATATATATTAGCTATAGACCAATCCCATAAGTAATTTGAGAAACATTTTTAAATAGAATTTGTAGTGTTCTTGTGTTATATATATATATATATATATATATGAGAATGATTAATTGTTAACTCACTCTTATTGCAGTAACTCGTATAACTTCGCCAAGATCAATACAAATCTTTGTTTTCTTTTCTAAATATCATTATTACACATAAACAACATGTTCTTCTTTTATGCGTATGTATAAATTCACGACCGTTTAGGATTTAAAATCAGTGTAACTTTAAATTACATTGTACAGAAAATTATAAATCCTATTAATATAACCAAAACTTACACTGATTTTAAATCCTAAACGATGATAAATTTACACATACACATAAAAGAAGAATGTATTATTGATGTGTACTAATGTTATTTAAAAAAAGAAAACCAAGATTTGGATTGTTCTTGGTGGAGTTATACGAGCTACTGCAATAATAGTGAGTTAACAATTAATCATTCTCATATATAAATAGATAACACAAGAACACTACAAATTCTATTTAAAAATGTTTCTCAAATTACTTATGGGTTAATTAACGCAATAAGAGTGAGTTAATAATGAAACATTATCCTATATATATATAGGTGATAGTTCAAAAGAAAACTCCTCACTTTGTAGAAAACTAAGAAAACTCATACTAGCCAATTAATTTAAAAAAAAATTCTTGATTTTTTCTTATTAGCTTAAAAATGTTATAAAAAAATTAATAAAAATATGTAGATTACAAAGTTACGTATATGTAACATATAAAGCTACATATGTAATAACATGAGTTACATATATTTTTTTTAATTTTTTTTCTTTTTGTTAACAAATCTAACCTTATAAAAAAATGTAAAACAAAAAACGAAATCAATTGATAATAATTGTGATTAGTTTTCTAAGTTTTCTACAAAATGAAGGTTTTATTGGAACTCTCCCCTATATATATATATAGGGATGCGCAGTAAAAATAACCCACTATTATTGCGCTAACCCGAAATAATCCGTCCAGATTAACTCAAATCTTGGATTTTTTTAACATCAATGTAACACATTTAGAACACTTTTTATTATATGAGTTTGCGTAAATTCATCACGCTTTAAAAGTTAACATCGTTGTAAGTTTTTGACTTACAACACTGCACCCAAAACTTACAACGATGTTAACTCTCAAACGGTGAAAAATTTACGCAAATTTACAAAAGAAGAAAGTGGTCTAAATGTGTTACAATAATGTTAAAAAAATCCAAGATTTGGCTTGATCTTGACGGATTATTTTGGGTGTATACTTCAATCCCATATATATATATATATATATATATATATATATATATAGGATTGTGATCAAATAATAACTCATCATAAAGCATTAACCCAAATAACTCTGCCAAGATGAAGTCGAATCTTGAATTTTTTTTAAACATCATTGTAACACAACTACAAAACTTTCTTCTTTTACGAGTTTGCGAAAATTTATCACCATTTAAGACATAACATCATTGTAAGTTTTGAATTTAAAACGGTTACATTGTTGTAAGTCAAAAACGTTACGTCTTAAATGGTGATAAATTTTCACAAACTCATAAAAGAATAAAGTGTTTTAGATGTGTTAAAATCATGGTTAAAAAAATCTAAGATTCGACTTTATCTTGGCGGAGTTATTTGGGTTAATACTTTAAGAGTTAGCTATTATTTGAATACTTCCCTATATATATGGGATGGTTCGAATGTTAACCCTTTCTTATTGCGATAAACGAATAACTACATATTACCTTGGGGCTCACATTAAAGTAAATTTAAAAATGTAGTTTTTTTTTTATTTTTTATTAATGTAAGTAGGCCATACATTAATTAAAAAAACATACACCTTTAAATTTATTTTATGTGGACCCCAAAGTAATAAGATGTAGTTATTCGGTTAACGCAATAAACATGAGCTAACGTTTGATCATCTCCCTATATATATATATTTACCAATTAAGCACATATATTAGTTTTATATTAATTTTAGAGTAAATTACGGTTTTGGCCATTTGTTTTAAGTATTTTAATTATTTAAACCAAAAATAGTATTTTTTTTATCAATGAAGTCCTTGTTGTTTAAATAATTAATGGTTTCAGCCCCCAAAACTAAATATTCTAACAGTTTTGGCCCCCAAACCTAATATGGTTAGAGGTCATAATCGTCAGTTGTTTAAACCGTGGGGCTACATCGATAGAAGATTTTATTTTGGTTTGAAATAGTTAAAACAGTTAAACCATATAGGCCAAAACCGTAATCTACTCTTACTTATAAAACACAACTCTTTATATTAAGTCAGCAAGTTATGGTTATGATAATATATCATGTAATTTGCCAACAAGAAGCACCAAAAGCTTGAGCATTGTTTTTCAGCATATAATACTGTTTCTGATCCTTTTTTACCTTCAAAAATACACTTCTTCGTAGCATCTAAAAACCCAAAAATATATTTAGTTACATACAGACAGTGTAACATGATAGGGTGGGAAGACATCTATAACGTAATTTCCGCGATGATACCACTCTATGTGGCACTACTTTTAGGCTATGGCTCGGTGAAGTGGTGGCACATGTTCAAGCCAGACCATTGTGATGCAATAAACAGGCTCAATTGCTACTTCATCATGCCTCTTTTCGTATGCGACTTCACAAGCCGTATCGATCCCTACAAGATGAGTTACAAATTCATAGCTGCAGATGCAATCTCTAAAGCTATCATTCTCATAACAATATCTTTATGGGCTAATTGTAGTATTAAGGGCAGCTATCAATGGTCAGTTACAAGCTTCTCTTTATCTAGCTTGAATAATACTCTTGTTGTAGGGGTTCCCCTAATGAGGGCAATGTATGGGACCTTTGGAGAAAATCTGGTCATCCAATCTTCTATTTTGCAATCCTTGTTATGGAATATGTTCTTGTTGTTCTTGCTGGAGTTTGAACGCGCGAAGCAACAGATGGATTTAGAGGTTGTTCCAAACAATTCGGCTACGGATGTTGAGTGCAATGGCATTCATGAAGATGCAAGTAGAAGGCCTTCTGTACTGATCACAATGAAAATAGTCGGGCTAAAGGTTGCTAAGAATCCTAATTCTTACGCGTGCATTTTGGGACTTTTTTGGGCACTTGTTGCATATAGGTATGGTTTCTTGAATTTGTTGCTAAAATAGTGGTGTTTTCACATATTGTTTGGAAAGTGGGTCGGTCAATGCTTGCATCTGGAATATATGTGGTCCATGAGTCATACCAGCGGATTCAAAATTTTTAAGGGGAGTCCGCTAGTCCCACAATCGAATTGCACATAATTTGATTGAATCCGCTAATCTCACCCACTTATGATTAAGTTGGATCCGCTGGTGGGAGTAGCTGATTCAATCAAATTATGTGCACTCCGCTTGTAAGACTAGCGGACTCCCCTTAAAAATTTTGAATCCGCTGGTGTGACTCACGGACCACCCATATTTCAAATGCAAACGTTGACCGACCCATTTTCCAAACAATATGCAACAATAACACCATCTTAGCAAAAAAATCATGGTTTCTTTGAGGATAAATAGTTCGCTAGCACAATCTTAACATGTAGCGGTACACGAATATACTTGGATTTTAATGTTATTGTCATGTTCTGTGTTGATTCAGGTGGAATCTAAAAATGCCAAAGATCTTAGAAGGATCAATAGTTATCATGTCAAGAGCTGGTTCAGGTGTGGCCATGTTTTGCATTGGTAAGAAGTTATGTTTCTAGTTTATATGAGAATAGAAATATACCAAAACATTTTTGTATCATAAATTGTTAATTTTTTTTTTCATGTTAAGTGGACATCATGACGGTTATAAATGGTGTACTTTTCAATTAATAAAAAGAACTGTTTATTTAAATCGTGCACATTGTAGTTGTTGGAACGATAGTCTTAGGTGGAGTTAAAGTTAAAAACCATTTTCTAATGCTTAACGGTTACATTGAGGCCATTTTTATAGATATTTTTTTCATTCGATAAAAAATTATGGTTCGCAAATTATTAAAAAACATAAAAATATATTAATTTGTCTCTATTTACATAAGTTATTTATAATTACAGGTAACAATTGATAATAATAAATACTGTTATAAAGTACAATACTTAATGATGACATTCTATAATTATTCTCATCTTTATTAATCAGTTTTATTACCCTATTTACCACTAGAAAACTTGTCTAAATCTTTTACTTGTACCATTACTAGACGATTTATTCCAATGTGAAGTAAATGTGAAACAAAAACAAAGAAAATGTAATTGTTTGGATAGAGAGAACCTTAAATAGTCTTTCTCTTTTGCAAATATGAGTGATCTCTCTAACTTTTCAGATTTAAAACGACAAAATAAATAACCTAAACGATAACTCAAACGCTTGGGGTCCCAAGAATCTGGGGCCCATAAATGAAGTCAGTCCTGCCTTGTGGAGTTTTTTTTTAACAGCTAAACAAATCCTCGGACCCGACAACCCACGCGCTGCGACCACAGACCGCTATCAACCCCCGGAAACATTTAAAGCCGGGCGTTGGTGAGTGCCGAATCGAGGAACCGCCACACCATCTAGGAGGAAACTCACACTGAGAAAACCCCCTAGCTCACCCAGAACAATTTTTGTTCTAGGCAAGACTCAAACCCAAGACCTCCCAGGTGGTCAAGGAGTACCACTAGGCTATAAGCCCAATGATCTGCCTTGTGGAGTTGGGGTGATTTTATCCTAAAACATGTAAATGTATGTTAAAAAAAAAGTAAATTGCACTTTTGGTCCTTTATCATCATCATCATCGTACTCAGTATCACCATTAGCATAGTTAAGGTAGGGTCTGAGAAGGGTAAGATGTAAACAGCCTTACCTCTACCATGTAGGAATAGAGAGGTTGCTTCCAATGAGACCCCGGCTCATGATACCCGATTAACCGACCAACCCAATGGTTTTAACGTTATTTTCACAAAAATAAAGTAAAATAACTTTTTAAATTAGTGCAACTTTACTTTATGTTTACACAAAATTTCAGAGATAGTCATTTATGTTTTAAAATATCAAAATCAGTCCTTTAAGTTTTCAAATGTTGCAAACTCTATTCTTTCTCTGTTAACTCCATCAAGTACTACCAGAATAGGAGCATAAATGTCAAAAAAATCATATAAATAATTCAGTAAATTTCACTTTTGTTCATTTATGTTTTCATAAATTTTCGGATATAGTCCTTTATTCTGTTAGCATTCGACGGAGTTAACGAGGAAAGGACCGAGTTTGCAACATTTGAAAACTTAAATGACTGATTTTGTAATTTTAAAACATAAAGAAGTATCTCTGAAATTTTATGTAAATATAAAAGACCAAAAGTGCAATTTACTTTAAAAAAAAAGTTAAAATACGACCCTGCATTCTTTCATGGGAAGCTGAAACAAAAATTGGTGCATGCATTGCAGGACTATTCATGGCTTTGCAAGAGAAGATAGTTCACTGCAGTGTTAAGCTAACCATGTTTGGGATGGTATTGAGGTTTGTGGCAGCACCAGCGACAATGGCTATCGGTTCCCTTTGTATTGGTTTGAGAGGGAATATTCTTCGTGTTGCCATCATTCAAGTAAGCATATATACATACAAGTTTGCATTATCAAAATTTGTAATCATAGTCTTCAAATAAAATCACACTTACCAACTATAACACCAAGGCAAATACCATATTGGTCGTTGATAGGAAAGATTCTTTGTTCATAAGTAATGTTTATCCTCTAATATCACCAACATGTTTTGGGAGCATTGATTATGTATGAAATGAGAATTACAGTGTTGATCGTTCTAAGGTGGCATCAATCTGAAATAGGTGACCTCCTTGGGAAGTTGTAAGTTGGGTAACCAAAGGCAGAAATGTGAGTTTCGACTGAGCAAAGCGGACAAATTGATGGTAAACGAGGCCAGATGTTACTCTTATGTCGTGTGAATGGGGCAAACCTCATCGAAGATTACAAGTCTCTAGGGGTGTTTAGAGGGACATCTTAGTCAAATCCTACATCCTTTGGAGGGATGGTAGGACAAACATCATCAAGGACGATGAGCTCACTCACTCTTACTAATAAATAAAAGCCCCTAATGAAGAATTACCGTGTTAATTAATTGGATTGAAATAATGAGGAATTAATGAAAGTTACAAATTGAAAATAAAATAAATGATAATTTACACTTTTTTTGATGTTTGAGATTCACCTCCCTTTGTTGGTTTTCAGGCTGCTCTACCACAAGCCCTTGCATCTTTCACATACGCAAAGGAATATGGTTTGCATGTAAACGTCCTTAGTACCGCGTAAGATCCCTACTTTCCATCATTTTTTATTTATTTATTTATTTTTTTAAGAATGTATGATATAGAGTAACATATATTAGGACTTGGGAAATTAGATTGTATTAAATTATTTTGAGTGTTAGATTAGGAGTAGTTTAGATTATATTAGTTTTAGTTCTTTTATGCCAAGTTGAGTGTCCTGATTTTACTTTTGATAATATGTACATAGAAATGAATTCAAGGTAGGTGTTCATTTTTCAAATTATATTCGAAAATAGTAATTTGATTAAATCTCTTAAAATAAAAGAAAAACCATTCAAAACAAATGAATCATTTCTTATCATTTTTTGTTTATTTGGCCTTTTATGTTTGCAGTTAAACTCACTTTTAGTTGACTATTAAATGAAAAAAAAATTGTTTTTGTTATGGTTAAGGCTCAAAGCCAAACCATGAAAACCTTTAAGATTACCGAACTTAAGTGTTGTGTTTTCCGTTGCATCACACGGATACCATACTATCTAGTGTATGTATGTATGTATGTATAACTAGTTTAATATATATAAAAATTGAACTTTATAATGGGTCTATTAAGTTTGTAAATAAAGTTTAAATAAATTATTGGTAAATTTAAATCCAATCAACGTGAATTCATTTCAAATTCCATATTCGAATATCAAAATTGAATTGGTTTATTCGAATTTATTTCAAATTCGATTCGAATTTGAATCCTACTCAAAAATTCAAAATTCAAAATTCTGTATTCGAATTATTTGAGTTATTCGACAGTTAATTAGTTGAAAACTCCTACTTTACTTCAAAGCAGGATGATGTATGATGTGTTTTTCAATTTGTTGTGACATTGAACAACTGATTTCAATTTCAGGGTCATCTTTGGCACAATTGTGTCCATACCGGTGCTTGTTGCATATTATGCTGTTCTGGACCTCTTAAATTAGAGATGGACTGCGATCATCATTTATATATTTATTTTAGAGTAAATTACCGAGATGGTCCCTGTGTTTGTTAAAATTTAACTTTTGGTCTGCGTGTTTCATAAATTACCCACATGGTCTCTAACATTTGACATTTGTAACACATATAGTCCTTATGTGAGGGTAATTTGGTCAATTACACGAAGATAATTTGTTGACCTAAGGACTATATGAGTTATTAATATCAAATGTTAGGAACCATATGATTAATTTACTAGTTTATGAAACCTAAGGACGAAAAGCGAAATAATAACAAACCACAAGGAGTATATCAGTAATTTATTGTTTATTTTTTGTCTTAACAATCATGAAAAGATCACTTAGTGGTGTATCCACTAAAAGTAGTTTGCATAGTATATGAATTTTACATTTTCTTGAAATTATAATTATTTTTTTTCTTGTGATTGACGAGTAAAGCCTTAGATTGTGGACTACATGCTGGCAAGACCGAAACTTCTAGAAAAGGAGGAAATTTTATATGAAAATTTTCGTGCAGAAGAATGTCTCAAATCCATGCACATTTCCACCATAAAACCAACGTCTCAGAAAATCCTATTCAGTGACAACATGGCGACAAAATACCAAAAAATAAAAAATAAAATATTATTAATAATACATAACCAAATTTCCATGGTGTTTAAAAAAATTATATTGTATTTAAATACTAGCCTATAAACTCATATAATAATATATTATATGGGTAATATGTTAGAAAAAATTAAATGGTTTATATAAAAATTTATATACTATATTTATTTACTGTTGGTTAAATTAGAAATATAAGCATCTAAACAACGGCGGATCCAGAAAAATTTTTCAATGGGTTCACTATTTTCAGACGCTTTAATTAGAGAGAACCACACAAAATTTACCTGGTCGGTTTGACGGTTAGGTCTTGTAACAATGTGATATATTAAGTCATTAATTAAAAAAAACACTTTCATTAAAGAGCTTAGAGGTGCGGAGTTAACGATCATTTAAGATATTTGAACACCAGACCAAGTGGTCCAAAGGGTTGAGCCCCTGGTCGCGTAATTAACTTGACATGCGAATTTAACCACTAATCACAGAAATTCTTTGATCAAATTTCTTGATACTCACAAGTGAAGAATTATTGATTTCAGAAAGTGATTTTTACACGATCCTATAAAATTCAAGGATTGATTATCGAGAATTTACTTGCACCATTTAAGTTGGACAAACTGTTGCCAAAATCATATTAAAGATTCACCCTTAAAAATATTAATAGATTCATCTTTCCTTTTAAATCTTCCAAAAAAAAAAACTCCTACTAAACTTTCGAAACGCGATGGGTTCTGGTGAACCCACCCTCAATACGCTAGATCCGCCCATGTATCTAAATATTATAAATAACAAAATAATAATAATAATATTTAATAATTTTAAAATTATGTTTTAGATAAGATATAATTAATATTTTATGAATATTTAGTAAATTGGTAAATTACTATAATAAGAAGATTTATTTATTTTTTAATATTTAACTGTAAAATTTACCTTCTAAAATTATTAGTATTTTTTAGGAAAGAGATTATGGGAAAAAAATAGAATTCACTAGGATGTGTTTGTGTATATACATATGTATATGCATGTGTCTGTGTAGGGGTGTTCATCAGTTCGGTTAACGGTTTGTTAGGTTTATTCGGTTCGGTTTGTTTGGTTTTCAAAAATCCCCCCCTAACCGTTAACCGAACCGAACCGAAAACGGGATATGGTTATCCGAACCGAATTCAATTAGGTTCGGTTTCGGTTATAACCGAACAAACCGAATTCAACTGAACAAACCGATTAAAAACCAAATAAACCGGTTAAAAACCGAATAAACCGAATTCAACTGAATTTAACCGAATAAACCGAATTTAACCTTATATTATTAAAAAAAATAAATTTAATTATGAATTCGGTTTAATCGGTTAACCGAATAAACCGAACAAACCGAATTCAAAATATATCTAAAACCGTTAACCAAACCGAAAAGCGAATTTGGAATTCGGATACGGTTAGGAACCGAACCGAAAACTGAATTCAGAATTCGGTTCGATTTTTTTCTGTTACGGATATGGTCCAAATATCGGTTTTAAACGGTTTTCGGTTTTTTTAATACCCCTATGTATGTGTAAGTGTATATGTGCATTTGCATGTGTATATAAAGGAATTGACTCCTTTAATAATTGATATATTCTCATTTTACATCTAAAGTCAACCCATGTTCTCTATTGGTCTAAAAATAAGTATATTGATTAGACATTGTCAAATATCAAATCAAGATGACATATCTTTTTCATTAACTAAGACCAATTATAAGGGGAATAATGAATCTCATTCCTTCATATATACAACAAGTATCTGCTTAAGAGATAAGCTAAGATTAACCACCAATTAGATTATTAATAATCAAAGGGTTTCTAATTAAGATATATATACAAGTAACCTCATTTGGTCTTATCATTTTCACAAAACATACTAAGATAACATAACATATCAACCTGAAATGATAGGATGGGATGACATTTACAAGGTAGTGGCCGCGATGTTTCCACTCTACGTAGCGCTGATATTAGGCTATGGCTCGGTTAAGTGGTGGCACATGTTCAACTCAGACCATTGTGATGCAATAAACCGGCTAAGTTGCTACTTCATAATGCCTCTCTTCACATTCGACTTCACAACCCGCATCGATCCCTACAAAATGAACTACCGTTTCATAGTCGCTGACGTAATATCCAAAGCCATCATTCTCTTGGCAATATCTTTATGGGCTAACTTTACTAACAAAGGGAACTACCCTTGGTCCATTACATGCTTCTCTTTGTCTAGCTTAAACAATACTCTTGTTGTGGGGGTGCCTCTCATGGCAGCAATGTATGGACCTCTTGGAGAGAATCTTGTCATAAAATCATCAATTTTGCAATTTATGTTTTGGATAATGATCCTTCTCTTGATGTTTGAGTTCCAACGTGCAAAACGGTCATTGGATTCAGATGTTTCATCAATAGACACAAGGAAACGAACTTCTTTGTTGATTTTAACGAAGATTGTTGCGATAAAGCTTGCTAAGAACCCTAACTCGTATGCTTGCGTTATGGGACTTCTTTGGGCACTCATGTCTAACAGGTAATACATATGTATATGTGATAAAAAGGTTCATTTCCTTTAACTCATAAATTTTATAGATTTCATAGAATAGCTGCTTCTAGGTTCAACTACCAGAAAGGGATTAAATTTACCTAATGATTTAATTTTGTTGTAAAATGACAAGGAAAAGGTTGTTTCCTATGTGTTTTCTATCGTATCCTATCATTGACAAAACTAAGGCAATGTCTGGGAGGGTAAGATATAGACAATCTTACCTTTTTTCATTGGAATAGAAAGGTTGTTTGCAATGAGACTCCGGCTCATGATGCATGATTAATCGACGAACCCAACAATTTTAATGTTATTTTCACATAAATTAAGTAAAACAACATTAAAATTAGTACAGTTTTACTTTTGCTCCTTAAAAGACCGACACATATATACATTATATACGCGCACTACAATCGAGGCTTGTGTTTTCTTTAGTAGTGCAAGAATACTAATATATCTTCAATATATTATTGACTACAGGTGGAATCTAGAAATGCCTATTATCATCAAAGGATCCGTACAAATCATGTCAAGAGCTGGCGCTGGAGTTGCTATGTTTTGCATGGGTCAGCTTCCATTAATGATCTAATCTCAAACCAAATGCATTTTAATTAAGAATGCACTGATGAACGACAATTAAGCGTTTTAACTTTCAAAATTTGAAAAAGTTGAATATTTCAAAACACAGAGGTTAAAAAAGTCAACTGTTTAAAATGGATCACTAAGTTTGTAGAGATTATTCCAGAATACGAACAGATTGAATAAGTGGATGAATTGAAAGTCGTGGATAACACTTTCAGATCAAACTATTTGTGGTTACTTAAATGTTTGATCGGATAAAATTCAATTCGAATAAAAAACAAGTATGAATTCGTATGTATATCAATGAACCGGTGAAATTTTTGATCGATCAATTTTCTTGGATATATGCCAGATTGGAAACTGCCTCCATGCAGTTTTCAAATTTTCCCATTCCTATATTTGCCACTTAAATTATAAAACGAATTTTATATCAAAATTCATAAAATCAAATTTTCTATTGATTTTTTAATATAACAACTTAGAAAAGAAAAAAAAATTCAAGCTGACCTAGCAGCTCGACCTCAGCCCCTTGGACCCCGCTAGGGGCTGCCACCCCTTAGACCCCGCTATCCGGGGGGCGCTGTCTTCGGACCCCCGTTGAGTCATTAAACCTTAAACAAGCGTGCAGCCACACCCAACTTGTTTAATGAATTTCATGATTCAATTGTTCGACAAAATTAATCCAATTACACTAAAATATCCAACATAGATTAGGTAAATATCTTCAAAGAGTTTGACCAAACATTTTAAAACCAGATGTTTTTGTCCCATATTAGATTTTGAAAATGGAGAATTAATAATGTATAGGACTGGTCATGTCAATGCAAGAGAAGATGATCGAGTGTAGCGCGAAGCTTGCTGTATTAGGGATGGTCTTGAGGTTTATGGTAGCACCAGCCACCATGGCTGTTGGATCTTTTCTTGTGGGTTTGCGAGGGAATATTCTTCATGTGGCCATCATTCAAGTAAGCAAAACTGGTTTCCATTCCTTAAGTCTTACATATGTACATAAACTTCTTGCCTCAATTGCTTGACCCAATCTTCAGTGTAAGTACGAGGTGTAAACGAGACGAGTCGCATCTGAGTTAACTCAACATTGCCTATGTTTGGTAAAGGCTAGAACTGGCTCAATCTTAAACAAGGTCGAGCTTAAATTTGAGCTTGTTTAATAAACAAGTGCAAGCCCAAACATTATATGTTAAGCTCAAACTGCTCAACTAAGCTTGAGCTTCTAATTATATGAATATAATTTTCAATTTATATAAATAAACAATTATATAATAAAGAGTAGCATATATAATTATGATAAAATAACTGAATTATATTTATATATATATATAGGGCAAGGTGTAAAAAATAACCCTCATCTTTTGCTACAACTACATAACTCATTTCAACCAATCATAAACTTACACATAAGCATTTCATTAAAATATTAAAAAGAACATCATAGTCATTTTACCTCTTATAAGTTTTTCCCCCTCTTTTTTAAACATTAATAACTTTTTTATAATATATTATTTTTTAAAAAAAATTGCACCATTATATTCGTCTCATTTTACTCTTTAATTCCATTATAGTCTCGACTAATTTTTTTTTTACTTTTTTTAAATGCCCTATATTTACATCATTGTAACGAGCTTAAATATAAAAAATTTATTTGAAATTTTTTTAAAAATGATAAATTACAGTGATGTAATTTACATTGACGTAATTTATCGTGATGTAATTTATATTGACGTAAAATTTGGTTTCAGTTTTTTTCGGTGAATTTGGTTTAAATTACAGTGATGTAATTTACATTGACAACAAATTAGTTTAAATTTTTTTCGAAAAATGATAAATTACATCTCTATAATTATCATTGTGAGAGAAAAAAATCAAAATAATGTGTTCTATTACATCACTGTAATTTATCATTGTAATTATCATTGTTAGAGAAAAAAATAAAATAATGTGTTACGTCACCGTTAATTATGTCATTGTAAATTACTTCATTTTGTGTTACATTACTTCATTTTTTGTTACATTGCTGTAATTTACCATTGTTAGAAAAAATTTCCAATTAATTTGCTATCTTTAAGCTCGTTATAATGATGTAAATACATGACATCAAAAAAATAAAAAAAACTATTCGAGACTATAACGAAATTAAAGAGAAAAATGAGACGAGTATAATGGTGCAATTTTTTTAAAAATATAATATAGTATAAAAAAGTTATGAATGTTTAAAAAAAAGGGGTAAACTTTACTTAAAAAACAAATGTCTAAAATGCCCTTTATATTAAAAAAAAGAAAAAAAATGGAATCTGACACGTGTCACGATCCTATACACTTACCTTTTTAAAGTAACCATTGGATGATGGTTATGTAGTTGTAGCAAAAGATAAGGGTTATCAAAAATTCCATCCCCTATATATATATATATATATATATATATATATGATGTTTGATTTTCTGTATCTATGGGTTTTGGTGGATTTATATCTTGTAAATTCCATGATAAAGACTGTGTAATTTCATTCCATTTTAATCTTTTTGGTGTTATAACTTTTGCATGCATAGTATTTGCTTCAAATAATATAGTTTCATCTCTTGGAGATGATAATTTAGTTTTTGGCTCTATAGTAGTAGTCATAGTTTTATAATAAACTCTATATATTACGACTGCAGCATTAGTTTTTTCTTTAAATTCTAAATTTCTTGTTTTTATTGTTAAAGTTAAAGTATCAAGAATGTTTGGATCAAATAATCCTATAGAAAAATTAGGATAACAATTAAAATATATTGGACCATTGGCTATATTTGATTCAGCCATAGCTAATAATGAATTATTGAAATTAGTGTGTCTAGCATCTCTTAATATAGTTAATATGGGAGCATCTATTCCTAATCTGAACATAGGTTTTATAGCTACCTGTACTAATCCTATATGTAAAAATTTATAATTATTTCTATGGTTTAATATAGCTTCTTTAGATAATAATTGTAAATTTTGATGATCTTTATTTATAGGAATAGTTTGTTCAGTCATTTTGATTGAGTAATCTTGTAAGAAATCAAAAGTTCCTATTTATATATAGTTTTTACATCTTGTTTAGGTATATTCCAATTTAATAAATTATTTTCAATTTGAGAAATACTTATTTCCAAAGAATTCATATTGTTGTTTAAATCTTCCTCTTGATCATTAGCTAAAGTATTTCAGCTATGATCTCTTCGTGATAAAAATCTAGATATCTGATTCATTATTTGTATTTGTTTTAATGAAAAATTTTTGAATTAACTTAGATCAATATTTTGAAATATTCAGATTATACTGAGGGAACATCCCCAAAGCCCAAGACGTGGTCCGGCTGCTCTCTATCTTGGAGCCTTACGCTAATCCAACCGTCTAGCCGATAGGACTTGCCAACACAGCATAATTCCAAATATTCAAAATATGACGTTGTTTTTTCAATAAATTTTTCCATTATAACATTTACAAATAATTAATTAGAGTATTTAGACATAATATCACTTGAATCATGGCTCTGATACCATTTGGTTGAGGATCGAGAGCATGAAGATTTAAATAACAAACAATATAGCAATATGGCAGAAACATAAATTAAACAACTCATATTTAAATAATACCTTGATTTATTTCTTGAATATCAGAATTACAAATGATTTCCTTACAATTGGATGGAGCAATAATAACTTGAAAATCTAAAGATTTTGAACATTGGGTGGTTGATAATACAAGTTTTTGAGGAGAGGGTTTTTTCATACATTTAATTCTAAGTGAATTTTCGAATGAATTCTAATACATCCGAGCCTTCAATTTATAGAGCCCCATTATGGAAGATAATTCAATATTGTCGGCCACCATCTTGTCTTTATTATAGTAGGTAGAGTAGCGGGCTAGACATTAAGTTCGTAGCTGGCTACTTTAATCGATATCTTGAAAATCACATCTCTGGCTACTTTAATCGATATCTTGAAAATCACATCTCTGACAACTTTAATCGCTATCTTGAAAATCACGTCTTGTCTTGGACTCTTCTGGACAATAATTGAGATGAATGTCACTCTTTTGAAAATCGAGTCATATCTTTGAAAATCGAGTCTTGGACAATAATTGAGATTAACCCATATTAGAAACGGATCACCCCATGGATAACTTATATGGGTCCAATATCTTCATACGGATCTTGAGAATCTTGAAGTATATTTTCATCAGTAGTAGAATTTCTTGATTGAGAAGGAGAATTTTTCTTAATTTCACTAATAATTTTTTGCATCTCTTCGGGGGTTGAACAAGATTGTAATCTGATAATATAATCTTGATCTTCAAAAGTATTGAGACTTAAATTTACAGGAGACTTGATAGATCTTTCATGTTGACTTGTTATAGACTTATAATAGTTTTGTACTGAGGAAACATTGGCTTTTTCTATTGAAAATTTGTTCCACCATTTACTTCTGTAATGTCTTAACAGAAGAGGAGGAGAAATGTCTTGTTTTGCTTGATAATGGTACGTCCAAGAAAAAATCCAAGGAATTCGAAATATAGTCATAAATTGGAGAGTATATTCGAAATCTGGGGTTCCTTCTTGTTTAAAATAATCTATAAACTTATTATAGGCTATAGAGATATCTTTAGGGAAAGCCTCAGTAATAATCCCTATATATTTAAACCACTTAATAAACCATCTTGGATAATTATTTGAGAATTGATCATCATAATATATGAACCAAGAATGTAAGCCCCATAACTTCCACATGTATGACACGTGTTTAAAACGACATCAAAGTTTAGGTCCCAGATTTTTGTCAAACCGACAAATGTAATTAACACCATAAACACCTCATTTACACACGACTTTACAAAATAATTGATGTTAGTTAAACATTCAATAACAAAAATTACATTTGAGTTATCACCAAAAACCTTTGTTTAACACCAACAAAGAAAAACCACAAAAAGTGTTTGATCCGAATCCCTGCTAGGCAAACCGATCACGACCCCGTTCACCCCTTCCGTTCACCTGAAACACCATAATTAAGTCACCATTAGTTCATTAGAACTAAGTAAGATCACCATGCCCGACCACACGAGCTTACATGACCCAAAAAGTCAATTTTGGTCAAATTTTACTCGGGGCGTATGGTTTAGGCGTATCTGGGGCGTATCACAGACAAAATCAAGAGTTGCAGCTGAAGGAGGCGTATGATACGCCCCCCCAGGCGTATCATACGCCGGGCACCACCTGCACATCTATTTTTGCTGTTTTAAGCCATCTCAACCCCTTTCGCTCAAATACGACCGTTCCAATACCCCCATAAACATTATATAACACCATATAATCATATTAAACACCTTAATTCACCAAATTATAACCATCATGGTCATAATATCAAACGATTTACTAACGGGTCGTTTGCACCCAAAACTCCATTGAAATCTTATTCCACAAGATTTCTCAAGTTAAGTAAACCACACCACTTGTGTTTTACTAACTTGATTACACCCAACAAGAACATTCACACACCATGTGAATAATTCAATGTCATAATCACACCACTTGTGATTCAAAACACCAAGATTAAGTCAATTTCAAATATAAGTTCACACACCTTGTGAACTATTTGCATACAACCACCACACATAAAAATAAACACTAAGTCAATCATAGACTAGTATTAGAACACCATTTCAACAATAATCAAGCAACATATATCACCTATTGCTCATTATTGACTAGCAACAAGATCATAATCACCAACTCACCTAAAAGTCAAATCTTTCACTATAACATTCATACAGGCATAACACCATTACACATAACAAGTAAAAGATTTGGGTGACTTACCTTGTTCCAACGTGCTATCCTCTATAACCAATTCCTTCCCGGGTCGTTTGGTTTCACCCACACCTTCACTATCAATTCCTATTATCACAACTAATAGGTTTAATATAAAGTTTGACCACAATTAGTCAACATACACCCCAATGTCAACATTTTCAATCTAATTTGTTTCCAATTGACCCTTAACCATATCAATTCACCATTGTTGATGTTATAAACCCACATAATTCACATCACCATTGGTTTAAACCAATTTTAAGTTAAATACCCTACTTGGCATTTCATCAAACACCTTGTATGCACAAATTCATGTGCTAATGATCATTCATCATTAAAACACCTATGTAGCTCCATTATTATGTTTAAAAATGATCAATCTCAACAATTTCACCACAAACTACAATAATATAGTGAATATCATCAAATCCCCACCTTTAAACACTACTTTACACACCATGTTCATCAACTCCATGAAAACCCCAATTCCCCCATTTTCATAACATGTAAATCATGAAAGAAAACAATCAAAAGTTGTTCCTATATGATTATCAACATCATTAACAACATTTGACACTCTCAAAACACCAAATTTGAGAGTTTTACCCATCAAACCCACACCCCCTATGGAAACCCACGAAAATCCCATCAAAAACACCCAAAAATCTTACCTAGATGTTGTTTGATGCAAGAGGAACTCCAATTTATACTTGCATTCAAGATCAAGCTATGAATCATGCACCAATTTGAAGGATTTCCAGAATTTTAAGCTTTCTCCTTGTCTTCCCTTCTCTTTCACGTTTTCCAGCACACACACACACACATAAAAGTGTGAAATGTTGACCAAGTCAACATTTAACCCCTCTTTTAAGCCAAGTTTCATCTATTGGCAGTTTTGGTCCCTCTATTACTAGTTAAAACTAACTAGTTACAACTAACTAAGTTAAGTTAGTAAACACCCAACATATTGTTAAAATAAACAAACACTCTTAAAACACCCACCAATTTGTTATAATTAACAAATATTAATAAAACACCCATCAAATTAAATAAACACAATCATACACCAATTATGCTTAATTTATAATATTTCACCAAAATGGGATGTTACAAATTCTCCCCTCCTTACAAAGGTTTCGTCCCCGAAACCTCGTTACACCTCAAAAAGGAAAGGATAAAATTTCCGCATTTCATCCTCGGACTCCCACGTAGCATCCGAACCCCGTCTGTTCTTCCATTGCACCATTACTTGGTTAATCGTCTTATTCCGAAGTTGCTTGACTTTTCTATCCAAGATAGCCACCGGTTTCTCAATATAATTGAGTTTATCATCAATCACCAAATCTTCCATTGGCACATAAGCCGATTCATCCGCCAAGCACTTTCGCAAATAAGATACGTGGAATGTATTGTGAATCCCACTCAACTCCTCCGGTAGCTCTAAGCGATAGGCAACCTCGCCAATCCGAGCTATAATCTTGAATGGTCCAATAAACCGTGGACTAAGTTTCCCCCGCTTTCGAAAACGAATCACACCCTTCCAAGGAGAAACCTTTAACAACACAAAGTCTCCCACTTGGAATTCGATCGGCCTCCTCCGTTTATCCGCATACGATTTCTGACGGTCTTGTGCCGCCTTTAAATGAGCTCGTATCTGATCGATTCGTTCGTTTGTCACCTTTACTACCTTTTTGCTGGCGAGTTCCCTTGGTCCCACTTCTCCCCAACACACGGGAGTTCTACATTTTCTCCCATACAAAACCTCAAAAGGAGGCATTCCAAGACTGGAATGATAGCTGTTATTGTAAGAAAACTCCGCCAAAGGTAAGTAATCATCCCAACTTCCCCCAAAATCAATGATACACGCACGTAACATGTCCTCAAGCGTTTGAATAGTCCTTTCACTCTGACCATCCGTTTGAGGGTGATACGCTGTGCTCAACAATAGTCTCGTACCCAATTCCTCCTGAAAATTCTTCCAAAAATGAGAAGTGAACCGGGTGTCACGATCAGACACAATAGTAACCGGTACTCCATGTCGAGACACCACCTCCTTAACATAAATTTCAGCCATTTTCTTGGAAGAATATGTCTCCTTGATCGGTATAAAGTGAGCACTCTTTGATAACCGATCTACGATGACCCATATCGTATCATAACCGTTCCTAGTCTTAGGAAGCTTCGTGATTAGGTCCATCGTAATATGCTCCCACTTCCACATTGGAATCTCCAAAGGTTGCAATTTGCCATACGGTTTTTGATGCTCCGCCTTCACTTGAGCACAAGTCAAGCATTTTTCAACATACTTAACAATATCTCGTTTCATTCCCGGCCACCAATAGTTAACCCGCAAGTCACGATACATCTTCGTGCCTCCCGGATGAATCGAATATCTCGATTTATGGGATTCCTCCAATAAAGCCGTCTTTAAAGGACAAGTGGGTGGTATCCACACTCGACCCCACCTTGTCTTTAAACCCCGACTATCCTCCTCCAATTGATGAGCTAACCCCTTAATTCTATCACGTTTCCAATTCTCCTCCTTTAAAGCTTCCGTTTGAGCAGCTTTAATTTGATTCACCAAATCCGATGTCACCACGATTTTCATTGCCTTTACCCGAATGGGTAAGGGTTCTTCCTTTCTACTCAAAGCGTCTGCCACTACATTTGCTTTCCCCGGATGATAGAGAATTTCACAGTCGTAGTCTTTGAGTAACTCCATCCAACGTCTCTGCCTCATATTCAATTCCTTCTGTGTGAAGAAATACCTCAAACTCTTGTGGTCGGTATAAATAGTACATTTCACCCCATAAAGATAATGACGCCATATCTTTAATGCAAAAACAACCGCCGCAAGCTCCAAGTCATGAACGGGATAGTTAATCTCATGAATCTTCAACTGACGTGAAGCATAAGCAATAACCTTCCCTCTTTGCATCAAAACACACCCAAGACCAACATAAGATGCATCAGAGTAGACTACAAGATCGTCTGGTCCATCCGGTAATGTCAACACCGGTGCTTGTGTTAGTCTTGTCTTCAACTCCTGAAACGCCTTTTCTTGTTCATCACCCCACACAAACTTAGTGTCCTTCCTTGTAAGCTTAGTCAAAGATGAAGCAATCTTGGCAAAGTCTTGAATAAACCTCCTGTAATAACCGGCTAAACCAAGAAAACTTCTAACCTCGGTTGGAGTCTTGGGTGGACTCCATTTCATAACCGCCTGAATTTTTGTAGGATCGACATGTATGCCATCGGCATTGACCACATGTCCTAAAAATTGGACTTCACGTAACCAAAAGTCACATTTTGAAAATTTGGCATACAATTTCTCCTTACGTAGTGTTTCAAGAACTTCACGCAAATGGCATGCGTGATCAGCTTCATTCTTGGAATAGATAAGTATGTCATCGATAAACACAATGACTGACCTATCTAACATTGGACGACACACCCGATTCATCAAGTCCATGAACGCCGCCGGTGCGTTAGTTAACCCAAAGGACATCACAAGAAACTCATAATGCCCATACCTCGTACGAAAAGCCGTCTTTGGAATGTCTTCCTCTCTAACCTTCAACTGATGGTATCCCGATCGAAGGTCGATCTTAGAAAACCATGAAGCACCTTGTAATTGGTCAAAAAGGTCATCAATCCTAGGTAATGGATACCTATTCTTCACCGTGACCTTGTTCAACTCCCGATAATCTATACACATTCTGAAGCTCCCATCTTTCTTCTTGACAAATAACACCGGTGCACCCCAAGGTGAGATGCTCGGACGAATAAAACCCATGTCAAGAAGTTCTTGCAACTGATTCATCATCTCTTGCAATTCAGATGGCGCCAAACGATATGGAGCCTTAGCAATAGGTTTAGCCCCGGGCACCAAATCAATTCGGAACTCCACATCCCTTTCGGGAGGTAATCCCGGTAGTTCATCCGGAAAAACATCCGAAAAATCACGAACTATAGGAATGTCTTCTATCAACTTCACTCCTTTCTCCGAATCCACCACATAAGCAAGAAACGATCGTCCGCCATTGTTCAAATACTTCATAGCTTCAAGTAAAGAACATAAGATCATACCACCACGTTTCTCCCCACGAATACACACCTCATGTCCACTAGGAGACATCAATTGAATAATCTTATGTTTGCACACAATGTTGGCCCCATGAGCCGAAAGCCAATCCATCCCAACCACCGCATCGAACTCCCCCAATACCATAGGTATTAAATCAATATCGAAATCCTCCCCATCGATGGTTAATTTACATTTTCGATAGACATCACATACTAGAAAGCATTTAGAATCCGCTATTTCTATTTCTAAAGGCACCGACAATTTCTCAACTACAAAAGAAGAGTGTTGTATAAAATTCGTAGACACAAATGATCTACTAGCCCCCGAATCAAATAAAATATAAGCAGGCAAGGTATTGATGAAGAAAGTACCTGTCACCACATCAGGTGTGACTTTGGCTTCCTCCGCAGTGATTTGAAAGGCCCTACCCTTGGGTTTGGGTACCTCCACCTTCTTCCCACTTCCTTGCCCCTTAAAAGATCGATTTTCCCCTCCACCAACTCCAGCCCCTTTTAGTTCTGGACACTCACTCCGAATATGCCCCGGTTTGTAGCAATTATAACATAAATTCAACGGGCTCGAGCATTGATTAGCAAGATGACCTTGCTTCCCACACTTATAGCAAGATAAGGGTCGTACCGAACAATCACCCATGTGGTCTTTCCCACATTTAGTACAATGCTTAACTCCCCTACTTGAGTGGAACTTTGTAGGTGAGTTAGAGAACTTCCCCTTTTTAGACGACCCCGTCTCCTTCTCCACCTTCCGCTTTTCACCGCGGTCTTCCTGTCGCTTTAACTCCAACTCGCGCTCCCGAGCACAATCAATAAGTTCCGCCAATGTCTCACACTTAGATGGTGTAAGAAATTCGCGGTACTTGGCATTCAACATACTATGGTATCGATTGATCCACATCCGCTCCGTTTGTAGCAAATCAGGACAAAATCTAGCTTTGTCATAGAAGATGGCGGTAATCGTATCAATACTTTCCTCCTTATGTCTCATATGAAGGAATTCTTCAGTGATTCTGTCAATCGCCGCCTGCGGACAGAACCGTTTAAGGAACAACTCCTTAAAATCCTCCCATTTCAGATTTTTAATGCCATCCCTACCCTTCTCCTTTCGAAGAAGCTCCCACCAATCCTTTGCTCTTTCGCGCAATTGATTCCCCGCAAAGATCACCTCATCTTCCGGGTCACAATGGCTCGTCTCGAACGTGCCCTCCATGTCTGTTATCCACCGTTGACTCTGTAATGGGTCAACTTCACCCTTAAATTCGCTTGGCTTGCAAGCTACAAACTCCTTGTAAGTTACTTTCTTTGGAGTTCGTTCCCCATCTCGCCCCCCTCTGAGATTTGCAAACTCCTGTTGAATAAATTCCCTCATGGAGGCTTGCAGACCCTCCATATGGTGAGGAATCGAAGCTTCCAATGCTTTTGCCACCTCTTCTCTCACCATAGTTTGCAATTCAGTGAAATTAGTTTCATGACCTCCACCATCATTAATGTTATCACCACCAGCCATTCTACGGCTGAAACAAGTTATGCGATACATTAGTTTTGCTATATAGTTCATACAACTAAACACACCATGAAATATGAACTTAAAAGCATCACAACATCAATCTCTTAACACCTTACCTAATATTCATAACCATATTATGAATTGGTTCCATCAAGGTCATATCTATGTCAAGAATATAATCTTATGTTGGCCAGACATAACACTATACACTTCACATATCCAATTCCTTAACTTCACCTCCCCATAACATGACTAAGAAATTCGGTTCAACAAGCAAATTCACACCAAACACCAATAAACATATATAACTAAGGTAAACAATACACAAACTTGTTACCTTAAACCCCCGGCTTCGTGATCGGATCTCGGATCAAACAACATTCCCATATCAAGAGCACAACGATTTGAGTTCAAGTGTTCGCGACGCACTTGAATCCCTCAAACCAATGGCTCTGATACCAACTTGTAAGCCCCATAACTTCCACATGTATGACACGTGTTTAAAACGACATCAAAGTTTAGGTCCCAGATTTTTGTCAAACCGACAAATGTAATTAACACCATAAACACCTCATTTACACACGACTTTACAAAATAATTGATGTTAGTTAAACATTCAATAACAAAAATTACATTTGAGTTATCACCAAAAACCTTTGTTTAACACCAACAAAGAAAAACCACAAAAAGTGTTTGATCCGAATCCCTGCTAGGCAAACCGATCACGACCCCGTTCACCCCTTCCGTTCACCTGAAACACCATAATTAAGTCACCATTAGTTCATTAGAACTAAGTAAGATCACCATGCCCGACCACACGAGCTTACATGACCCAAAAAGTCAATTTTGGTCAAATTTTACTCGGGGCGTATGGTTTAGGCGTATCTGGGGCGTATCACAGACAAAATCAAGAGTTGCAGCTGAAGGAGGCGTATGATACGCCCCCCCCAGGCGTATCATACGCCGGGCACCACCTGCACATCTATTTTTGCTGTTTTAAGCCATCTCAACCCCTTTCGCTCAAATACGACCGTTCCAATACCCCCATAAACATTATATAACACCATATAATCATATTAAACACCTTAATTCACCAAATTATAACCATCATGGTCATAATATCAAACGATTTACTAACGGGTCGTTTGCACCCAAAACTCCATTGAAATCTTATTCCACAAGATTTCTCAAGTTAAGTAAACCACACCACTTGTGTTTTACTAACTTGATTACACCCAACAAGAACATTCACACACCATGTGAATAATTCAATGTCATAATCACACCACTTGTGATTCAAAACACCAAGATTAAGTCAATTTCAAATATAAGTTCACACACCTTGTGAACTATTTGCATACAACCACCACACATAAAAATAAACACTAAGTCAATCATAGACTAGTATTAGAACACCATTTCAACAATAATCAAGCAACATATATCACCTATTGCTCATTATTGACTAGCAACAAGATCATAATCACCAACTCACCTAAAAGTCAAATCTTTCACTATAACATTCATACAGGCATAACACCATTACACATAACAAGTAAAAGATTTGGGTGACTTACCTTGTTCCAACGTGCTATCCTCTATAACCAATTCCTTCCCGGGTCGTTTGGTTTCACCCACACCTTCACTATCAATTCCTATTATCACAACTAATAGGTTTAATATAAAGTTTGACCACAATTAGTCAACATACACCCCAATGTCAACATTTTCAATCTAATTTGTTTCCAATTGACCCTTAACCATATCAATTCACCATTGTTGATGTTATAAACCCACATAATTCACATCACCATTGGTTTAAACCAATTTTAAGTTAAATACCCTACTTGGCATTTCATCAAACACCTTGTATGCACAAATTCATGTGCTAATGATCATTCATCATTAAAACACCTATGTAGCTCCATTATTATGTTTAAAAATGATCAATCTCAACAATTTCACCACAAACTACAATAATATAGTGAATATCATCAAATCCCCACCTTTAAACACTACTTTACACACCATGTTCATCAACTCCATGAAAACCCCAATTCCCCCATTTTCATAACATGTAAATCATGAAAGAAAACAATCAAAAGTTGTTCCTATATGATTATCAACATCATTAACAACATTTGACACTCTCAAAACACCAAATTTGAGAGTTTTACCCATCAAACCCACACCCCTATGGAAACCCACGAAAATCCCATCAAAAACACCCAAAAATCTTACCTAGATGTTGTTTGATGCAAGAGGAACTCCAATTTATACTTGCATTCAAGATCAAGCTATGAATCATGCACCAATTTGAAGGATTTCCAGAATTTTAAGCTTTCTCCTTGTCTTCCCTTCTCTTTCACGTTTTCCAGCACACACACACACACATAAAAGTGTGAAATGTTGACCAAGTCAACATTTAACCCCTCTTTTAAGCCAAGTTTCATCTATTGGCAGTTTTGGTCCCTCTATTACTAGTTAAAACTAACTAGTTACAACTAACTAAGTTAAGTTAGTAAACACCCAACATATTGTTAAAATAAACAAACACTCTTAAAACACCCACCAATTTGTTATAATTAACAAATATTAATAAAACACCCATCAAATTAAATAAACACAATCATACACCAATTATGCTTAATTTATAATATTTCACCAAAATGGGATGTTACAAAGAATGATTAAAATTTCTAAATAATAGAGTCTTTTCCCAAGCTTCCTGATAATCATAATAATTATATTGAGGATAGGAATGAAAATTAGAAAGAGTTTTTTGAACGAATGGTTTTGATTTCCATTCTTCAAGAGTAATTACTTTTCTAATTTTTATTTTAGAATAATCAATCTTGGAGGGATTTTGAGAATTAAATATATGTTGAATATCAACTGATCCAGTATCAACAAGAATGGCTTGATAATATTCTATAGTTTTATATTCACCATCATAAAAATGACAATTTCTGGGATATAGAAAGTCTATAAGACTAAGAAAGCTATGTTGAACTTTCTCTTCTTCAATAGGTTCTAAAATCTTTACAACCTTAAAATTTGGATTTATAGAATAAAAACTAGAATCTGTAGAAGATGAAGGATTAGAATTTTTTATAGGAGTTTTTTGGATATTAGTATTGATAATAGATTGTGGTAATATTCTTGTTTGTATTACCGAAGAATAAGGTGGTCTAAAAGATATAGGAGCAGGAGATCTTGGTCTTGATGAAAATGGAGATAATGGAGTAAATCTATTATTAATTGGTAATGGAGTTCCAAGAGAACTGGAAGAACTTGATGATGGCTGATTGGTTAGAATAATCTTTTTAGAATCCTTACTCATATTCCCTGTAAAAATTCTCTCGATAAAAAATCAGGTAAAGAATTACTTTCTCCTTTAATTCTCTAATTCTTGATTCATATGTATAGCTTTAGATTTTGTTGGTATATCTTTTTCATTAAAATCTTTTATATATGGTAACTTTACAATATGTTGTTTTCTTTGCCAAAAGGCATTAGGAATATTTGCACAAACATTTTTTATAAATTTTTCTTCAATCTTCTTAATTTTATTAATAATTATTTTATCATTTAATTGTTCTTTTATTCTTTCATTATTTATTTCATTTATTAAGAATTTCTTTTGTTTTTCTTTTAAATTTATAATATTTATTTGTTTAGATAAAACAGGTTCAGAAAATTCAAATATAATTTCTTTATTTAAAACTTTAGTACTTATTCCATTACTATTTATAGTAAATGGATATAATTGAGTTATAAAAGGTGTTCCTAATATAATTTGAGAGGTTAGATTTTTTACTAATATTAATTGGGTTTTAAAACAGTAGTTTTCTTTACATATATGAACATTTGATAGTTTATAATTTATTATAAGCCTTGAACCACTGGCAGTAGATAATCTATATGAAGTTTTTTCATAATATTGTGTAGGTATAATTCCTTCTTGAATACAATTCATATCAGCTCCACTATCAATTAAAGCTGTTAAAGTGATTCTAAATTCATTATTAACAATTATATTTACTTTAGTATACCATTTTTGATAATTTAGTTCTTTTAATATATTAATTTCATTGGTCTCATTACCTTTAATTATTATACTTCCGTCATTAGTTTCTTTTTCTTTTCCTTTTTCAATATTTTTAATCTGTACCTTAATTATTTTAATATCTTCTTTTATATTTTTTAATTCTTCTTGTAATTCTTGCATAGTTATAGGTTTTTCTGGTTTTTTAAATTTTATATAAATATCTTCTAAATTATATATTTCAGTAGTATCTTTTATTGTGTGATAACTGTGTACGAGAACTACGTCAACAACGAATTGAGCACATTTGATCGTGTTTAAAATCCACATGGAATTGGTTGCCGAAATTGATATGGGATGATAGTATGCGGAAAATGATGAACGTAGGCGAAAACCGTGCGCGAAACGGAGTTACGGATTGTCCGGAATCGCGAAACGAAGTTTTCGTCGAAAAACGGGAAAAATTACCCTGGGGCGGTACGCCCCAGGTCGAGGGATAACCTAGGCGATGCGCGCGGATTCAACCGAAAATATCTGGATTTTTTTATTCCGCGCGGTACGCCTGGCGTGGGTGTAGGTGGCCAGGCGTACCGCCTGGGGTCAATTTGCTCGGCAAGTGGATTAAAAGATCAGATTTTCATCATTATACTCATTCTTATCTTCCTCTCGACGAAATCAGCCATCACCTTCGAAAATTCACTTCCAAACCATCAAAAACTCAAGTTTGAAGGCCTCTTGAAGTATAGATCGCATCCAGGAACGTTTATATAAGTTCAGATCATCTTTCTATCCGCAGAACTTCTTCCAGATTAGGTAATGGTTCATTTTAAACCTTTTGGTTTGATTTTTATTGATTAAATCTTGAGTTTGAACGTAATGATATAGTTAGGGTTGTTGATTATTGCCTAGATGATGGCTAGGATTGATTTTGAGTGCCAAACTCGAACTGTCAACGGGTAAATCCTTGTTTTGAGCCGTTGTAATGCCCGGTTTGCATGGAATCATAACAATGGTTATAATGGTTTAAACCATTTGATTATGACAATATAGATGATTAGTTTGATTAATCTTTGACATGCAACGTGGAAGTTGAGTGTTTTAAACTAATCACAATCATTAACATACTCATTGGAACACATTATCTGATGTTTCTGATAACAGTCAGATTAGTATGTTAAACATGGTTATTAAACCTATACCATTTCTATATTATGATAATCCATGATATTTGGGTAATCAATAACAAGGATTAATCATTCCTAAGCCATTAAACTGTTTAGAGATTATCTTAGCAATTATAATCAACAACATTAACTATTTGGTTAATCTGAGATTATACTGATTAATCAAGTAAGTCATCAACCTAGTATTAGGAACCTGAATTAGTATAGGTTCCTACATTATCATACATTGTATGATAATACATTAAAATAGGTAATTAAATACTCAACATTGGTTTGATGACTATTAAGGCAATGTTTTTGACATTGGACGTTCAAGAAGATTTAATCAGTGAGTTAAAATATTAACAACTCATTAAACAAAAATTAAATGCAGAATCATCATATTATTACCAGTTTGTGTGATATTCTGCTACCATTGAATCATCAGGTGAGTTTCGTACAACCCCTTTTCTTTTTAATGTTTTATAAACATCGGGGTACTCTGTAACTTGTTTTCTGAACATATGATATGCATCACTGATATCTGTGTGATTTCATGTGACTTTTGTGTGATTTCATGGGATTTTGCCGTTAGTAACAACTATCATAGTATCAAAAGTCCTCATTCGTGAACTGTATCTAGTGAACCCATGTGCGGCCGAACAGGAACCATTGATAGTACTATTGGCTGACAACCCATTTGCTGGGAGGATTGCATCTCCCCTGGTGTGAATGTTTGGTACCTGTTTCCATAACAACTTCTTAATGTTAGTGATAGACATTAAGATAATGAGGCAATAAGATATTTACCGACGGGTAGTATCTTCGTGAACAAACAACTGTCCGAAAGGAACTAGATACGGGTCCCATGGTTATCCAGAACTGAACTTTTTGTGAACATTACTTATCATATCATATTGTTCTAATTGAACTGTCGAACTCACCAGCTTTGTGCTGACGTTTTAAACTTAACATTTTTGCAGGACAACGGTGACGACACAGTGAGGATGCACTTGAGCACATAGTCAAACCCTAATGTAACATATTGTGTAATAAACTAAGTTGTTTTATTACTGTAGTGACGAAACCTTTGTATTATATTTATTTTAAGTAAATCTGTGTGCTGTGATATCGGTTCAAGTAAGTCACACCTCATCTCTGAGACATCACCACTATGCTTCCGCAACAAATAGAATGAGACGTATGACATCATCTCAGGTGACGAGAGGTGGGGGTGTGACAGGGTGGTATCAGAGCCACAGGTTATAGAGAATTAGGTTGACCTAGAGACCTAGACTATAACCATAGGCTCGTATAGTGACACAGAGAGCACCGAACATGTTTAACGAACAAAACTTGTTTTGAATTAAGCCAGGGTAATCAGGTGGTACGAATCTCAGTTATGAGTGGCCAGCATAACTGAAATTCGTAACACGTGTGCATTCTAGTTTGATTTAATTCAAGCAGAACATTAATAACAGAGAACGAATAGTTGTGTTAGGATAGGGGGACGTTTCATATCATGTGCATGTTGAATATTTTATTCAATATTTATTTCATGATACTGATCTGAGAATTCTGTTTATACAGCGATGGCAGACCAAGGAGAGAGGTATATATATCAGAGGTTCCCATATGTCCTGGTGGACGATACTCCCAGTTCCAGTTCTGGATCTGACTCAGATCCTTCGGAGGCTGTGTCCTTAGCATCGCATACATCTACAGTGCCTCCTATACCACCACTACCTGAGCCAGTACCGGTGCCGCCACCACCACCAGCACCTCCTATCGTACCTAGTCCTCCTCACTCACCTCCGGCTGATCCAGTTGCCGATCGGAGGCAGGATGTTTCACCCCCTAGAGTACCCGCTTGGGACGGGTTGCGTCGTATGCGGGGTCAAGCCCGCAAAACCACAGGATTGCCTCCGCGACACCAGATGGCTCCTCGGGAGGAGCCCCAGACTGTTCACGAGGTGGGAGAATCCTCCCACCAAGCCGAGTTGCGGGCGCAAGTGCAGCAGATCTCTCAGGATCTACAGGCCTTGAGACATGATGTATCTCAGCACCATACACTTCTGGAGGATACCCGCACTACCGTTCTGGATATTCTCACTTCTCACCTGACCCTTATGGAGCAGGTGAATGTTTTAGGTGCTAATACTCAGGCGTGGAGAGCAACGATGGAGGAGAGACTGCAGAGGACCTGGGTGCAGAGGCTTGTTGTTACATTCTGGCAGCAGGTTGCGGTGTGGAGTGCGGGAGTAGAAAGGGTGAGAGAGTTTGTGGTTTGGCTTGGGATGGCCAGTTTTGAGACCAGGATGTTAGTGGTGGGAGTGTTTATGGCAGCTGTAGCCATGTTGTTTTCTTGTTTATCGTATTTTCTACGATAAGTATGATGAGGCGGTTTTCTTTTGGGTTATTATATGTATAAACGGATAGGGTGCTAGTAAGTGATGCATAGGGAAACTTTTGATTGTGAGATAGATTCCCGGTAATAGTAGTAATGTTCGGTTTGCTAGTATTGGTTGTACCAAAACTTTTCGATTGTATAAAAGCTTGTTTGGTGATGATCGTTTGAATCTTATTGTGTTGTATGTGATGTGATGTGTAGTATATGTGGATATCAAACAGTTTCAAAATCCTGTGTGGTAACGTTTCAAAATCCTGTGTGGTACAATTTCAAAGTCCTGTGTGGCAACATATCAAAGTCCTGTGTGGCAACATTTCAATTGTCTGTGTGACAAACATATCAAAGTCCTATGTGGCAACATATCAAAGTCCTGTGTGGCAGCATTTCAATTGTCTGTGTGACAAATATATCAAAGTCCTGTGTGGCAACATATCAAAGTCCTGTGTGGCAACATTTCAATTGTCTGTGTGACAAACATTTCAAAGTCCTGTGTGGCAACATTTCAAAGTCCTGTGTGGCACCATATCAAAGTCCTGTGTGGCAACGTTTCAACGTCCTACATGATTGATATCCAAAAACATGTAAATAATAACATATCAGTATTAATATCACGAAGTAATGAGCTGAGTGATGATATGACATGTTTTTGAATGTAGGACTAAGTATAACTACCAACATTTGTATAATCATGAGTTATTGAGAACATATTGGGATTATGCCAAGTAGTTATACTGTATTTACTATAATCACATTTTCAATTTCATAAAGTTTCAGTATAACTGAATATGATTGAATTTATGTGATCAAATGGGTTATATATTGAATGTTCTTGAACTGACCTGAGTTTGTCTGCATGTGAGCAGAATAATGGCTCCCAAACGAGGTCGACCGGCAAGGAAATCTATCAGGAACATTACTAACCCAGAGCTAAATCAAGGTCCACCAGTAAATACTGAATCCAATCCAGATCCACAGGTTAATCTGGAAACAAATACTGCTCCACCAGTGAATCCGGGAGCAAACCCTATTCCACTTGCAGGTGCAAGTGGATCTGAATCAAACGAAGCAATGATAGCACGGATTGTGCGGGAACAGCTATCGGCTTGTGGTGTTTTGATACCACATCAACCTCATATCGCTTCGGGTTCTGGTGGGGATCATACTCACACAGAACACAATGCTACCGGTGGTCATGCCGAAACTCATCATACCACTGGTACAACTACAACTGTTCCTGATCCACCACGACAGGGATGCACATATAAGTATTTCGCTTCCTGTAACCCTCCTACTTTCACTGGCAAGGAAGGAGCGGCTGGATTGTTAAGGTGGATAGAGGAAATGGAAACAAAATTGAAAATTAGCCAGTGTTTAGAGGAGCATAAAGTGTCTTATGCTGCCTGTTCTTTCAAAGAATCTGCTTTGACCTGGTGGAATACCCAGGCAAAAACGTTGGGCTCAGCTACAGTCGACTCAATGGGCTGGAATGAGTTCAAAACTCTGATTAGATCAGAGTACTGCCCACTCACCGAAATACAAAAGCTCCAGGAGGAATTCTGGAATCACTCGATGATTGGAGCTGACTGTTTAGCGTATACTCATCGTTTTCATGAACTCACATGTTTACTTCCCGATATGTTTCCTACTGAAGCAGCATTGATCGAGAAGTATATTAAGGGTTTGGTTCCCCAGATTCGGGGAATGGTAACTGCAGCGGAACCCACAACCCTTAAACGTGCGATTCTGTTGACCACTAAGCTTACCGATGAGGCGGTAAGGAGTGGTATGTTGGAAACAAAAACTCAGACGGCCGTGGGCCGTAGTGATGTCGGTACCTCAACTGTTTCTAAAGGTACCAAACGAAAGTGGTTTGGCAAATCTAAGGCGAGGGCTCCGGCTGAGATCAACCAGAGCAAACAAACTGTGAAAAACTATGGTGCTGTTACTCTTGAGAGGAGAAACTATGTTGGGCAGGCACCTAAATGTACTCGGTGTTCATTTCATCATACTGGACAGTGTCCTACTTGTGCCAACTGTAATAGAGTTGGGCACTACACCAAGTATTGCAACTTACCTGCTCGTCAATCAAATCAAGCACCACAACAAACCACTCAAACAAACAGGTCGTGTTACAAGTGTGGGAGTCCCGACCACCTGATAAGAAATTGTCCAAACAATAACAACACCAATCCGGGGAATGAGGCTAGAGGGAGAGCTTTCCAGATTGGTGCTACCGAGGCGAGACACGATGCTAACATTGTTACTGGTACGTTCTTACTTAATAACCTATATGCATCAGTTCTCTTTGATACGGGGGCAGATAAGAGTTTTATCTCTCCTGAGTTTGCATTATTACTTTCATTGCCTGCGGTAGAACTAGAAACTCCCTACGTTATTGAACTTGCTAATGGCAAGTTAATCAAAACTAATAGTGTCATTCAAGGATGTTCCTTGAATCTGAATGATCATCTTTTCGATATTAATTTACTTCCTATTGAGCTTGGGAGTTTTGATGTTGTGGTCGGTATGGACTGGCTGTCTGATAACCAAGCTGAAGTAATATGTCAGAATAAGGTGATTCGTATTCCTTTACCTGACGGTAACACACTGTTAGTTCAAGGTGAACAAGCTGGTAGAAAACTGGGTATCATTTCTTGTATGCAAACGCAGAAATGCTTACGGAAAGGGTGTCCGGCCTTTTTAGCATATGTGATCAATAACAGCTCTTCACAAAAACGTATCAAAGATATTCCAGTAGTCAAGGATTTTCCTGAAGTCTTTCCTGATGATATATCAGGATTACCCCCAGTGAGGCAAGTTGAATTTCGAATTGATCTAATTCCAGGTGCAGCACCTGTGGCTAAAGCTCCTTATCGTTTAGCACCCTCAGAGATGCAAGAGCTTTCAGGTCAACTGCAGGAACTGTTAGACAAGGGTTTCATTAGACCAAGTTTCTCACCCTGGGGAGCACCAATCCTTTTTGTGAAAAAGAAGGATGGATCATTCAGGATGTGTATTGACTACCGGGAGCTCAATAAATTAACAATCAAAAATCGTTATCCATTGCCACGTATAGATGATCTGTTTGATCAACTTCAAGGCGCTACTTACTTTTCAAAAATTGATTTGAGATCCGGATATCATCAGTTACGAGTGTATGAAGATGATGTTTCTAAAACTGCATTTAGAACTCGATACGGGCATTATGAATTTCTAGTAATGCCGTTTGGATTAACAAATGCACCTGCAGTTTTCATGGATCTGATGAATCGGGTATGTAGGCCTTATTTGGATAAGTTTGTGATTGTATTTATTGATGACATTCTCATTTATTCTCGAAGCCAACAAGAACATGCTCAATACTTGAAACTGATCTTAGAACTTTTGGCACGTGAAAAATTATACGCCAAGTTCTCCAAGTGTGAGTTCTGGTTACGAGAAGTGCAATTTCTCGGGCATGTAGTGAATCAAGATGGCATTCAGGTGGATCCCAGTAAGATTAAAGCTGTAGAACAATGGGAAACACCGCGAACCCCAACTGAAATACGTTAATTCTTAGGGTTGGCAGGTTATTACCGTCGATTCATCAAGAACTTTTCAAAGATAGCCCTGCCACTAACTACATTGACGCAGAAAAACCAACCGTTTATATGGGGTTCTCAACAGGAGGAGGCGTTCCAACTGTTGAAACACAAACTATGCAACGCACCTATCTTGGCATTACCGGAAGGTATCGATAACTTTACAGTGTACTGTGATGCTTCCCGCCAAGGGCTGGGGTGTGTTTTAATGCAGAACGATAAAGTGATTGCTTATGCTTCTCGACAGTTGAAAGTACACGAGAAGAATTATACCACTCATGATCTAGAACTTGGTGCAGTGGTGTTTGCACTCAAGATTTGGAGACACTATTTGTATGGAACTAAGTGTATTATATACACTGATCACAAAAGTCTGCAACACATTCTAGATCAGAAGATGTTAAACATGCGACAAAGGCGATGGGTAGAACTATTGAACGATTATGATTGTGAAATTCGTTATCACCCAGGCAAGGCGAATGTTGTAGCCGATGCCTTAAGTCGCAAGGAAAGAGTCAAACCTTTACGAGTGAAAGCGTTAGGTATGACTATTCAAACTAGTCTAATTCCTCAAATTAAAGAAGCTCAGCAACAAGCTTTACAAGCAACGAACTATTCTGCTGAGGGACTGAGAGGATTAGATAAGAAACTCGATACCAAAGACGATGGATTGTTGTATTTCAAAGACCGAATGTGGGTTCCTTTATTCGGTAAATCTCGAACAATTATCTTGGATGAGGCGCACAAGTCCAGGTATTCTATTCATCCAGGTGCCGATAAAATGTATAAAGATCTTAAAGATTTTTATTGGTGGCCTGGAATGAAGAAACACATCGCAGAATACGTGGGTCGATGCTTAACGTGTCTAAAGGTTAAGGCTGAATGTGACAGTTGCGTACGAAGAATTTGGCATAATGACGTAAGCACATTTGATCGTGTTTGAAATCCACGAGGAATTAACAACTTTTGTTAATGGGGATTGATAGAATGTGAAAAATGATGAACGTGGGCGAAAACCGTGCGCAAAACGGAGTTCGTATGCTCCCGGAATCGCGAAACGAAGTTTAAATCAAAAATAGGATGAAAATCGGGTCAGGCGGTACGCCTGGCGTGGGTGTACCAACCCAGGCGATACGCCTGGCGACTATGTCGGCAAAAAAATATATTTTAAGATCAGAACGCGTAGAATCATCCACAAACCTCATCTTCTCGTCCCTGATCACCCTTAGACGCAATTTTCAGCCATCAAACCTTTCCAAGCTTCATTTTAAAGCTCCTCAAATATCTGGATCATCCCACGGATCATATATACAAGTCCCGATCGTAGTTTTACCCGCAGGAAATCCGTCAGAACAGGTAACGGTTCGTTTTAACCTTCTAGTTTGATTTTGATTGATTAGATCTTGATTTTGAACGTAATGAGATAGTTAGGATTGTTGATTATTGCCTAGATGATGGCTAGGATTGATTATAAACGAAGAACACGAAGTTCTAACGGTTAAATCCTTGTTTTGATCCGTTGTGATGCCCGGTTTGCATGAAATCATACCTATGATTATAATGGTTTAAACCATTTGATTATGACAATGTAGGTGATTAGTTTGATTAATCTTTAAAATGCAAAGGTTAAATCCAAGTGTTTCAAACTAATCATAATCATTAACATACTCATTGGAATGATTATCTGATGTTTATGATAACAGTCAGATTAGTATGTTAAATCTGGTTATTTCACCTATTATGGTGCTACATTGTGATATTTCATGATATTGGGTAATCAATAACAAGGATTAATCAATTCTAAGCCATTAAATCATCTAAAAATTGTCTTAATATTATAATCAACAATATTAACTATTTGATTAATCCGAGATTATTTAGATTAATCTAGAGTGTCATCAACTTTGTGTTAGGAACCTAATGCAATGTAGGTTCCTACATTATCATACATTGTATGATATAACCTTAAATTGGTTAATGATATAATTAATATCGAGTTGATGATTTATTAAGCAATGTCTTTGACATTGAACGTTCAGAAAGATCTAATCAGTAAACTAGAACATAAATAACTTATTAAATATAATTAAATGCAGAATCATCTCTTTGTTGTTAGATTGGAGAGATTTTGCTACCTTATATCATCAGGTGAGTTTCGTACCACCCCTGTTCTTTTAATGTTTTATAAACATCGGGGTTTAACTGCTAAACTTTTCTTGATCATATGATATGTGTCACTGTTATCTGCGTGATTTCATGTGATTAACTAAATTTGTGGATTTCATGGGATTGTTGCCGTTAGTATCTCTATCATGATATCAAAGTCCTCATTCTTGAACTGTATCTAGTGAACCCATGTGTGGCCGAGCAGAAAACATTGATAGTACTATCGGTTGACACCCCATTCACTGGGAGGATTGCATCTCCCCTGGTGTGAATGTTTGTTATCTGTTTCCTGAACTTCTTAATGGTGTGATAGACATTAAGATAATGAGGCAATAAGATATTTACCGACGGGTAATATCGAGAACTGAACATATCGTCCGAAAGGAACTAGATACGGGTCCCATGGTTATCCGGAACTGTGAACATGTATTTGAACTTAACTGTCATATCATATGATTTAACTAAACTGTATGAACTCACCAGCTTTGTGCTGATGTTTTCGAAACTAAAACTTTTGCAGGCAATCAAGGACAACGGTGAGGATGCACTCATAGCACTAGCAATAACTGTAGTTAAATAAATTGTAATATGTATAAACTGTAATAATATTTGTAACCACGAACCTTGTAATGTAAGTTTTACTTTTCGTAATCTGTGTGCTATGATGATACCGGGTCAAGTAAGTCACCCCTCATGCTCTGAGACATCACCACTATGCTTCCGCTACCCTTTTGATGACATCATTCTCAGGTGACGAGAGGTGGGGGTGTGACAGGGTGGTATCAGAGCCACAGGTTATAGAGAATTAGGTTGACTTAGAGACCTAGACTATAACCATAGGTTCGTATAATGACACAGAGAGCACTGAATACAACGAACGAACAAAACTTGTGTTGATTTAAGTTAGGATAATCGAGTGATCCAGGTTTCAGTTATGAGTGGCCAGCATAACTGAAATTTGTAATACTTGTGCATTCTAGTTTAAGTCAATCCAAGCTGAACTATAACAATTCTAAAGACTAATAGTTGCTTTGAGATAAGAAGAGATATCATATCATGTTTGTATTGAATATTATTATTCAATGTTTATTTCATGATACTGATCTAGAACTTTGTTTATTCAGCAATGGCGAACCCGGGAGAAAACTATATTTACCAGAGATTCCCTTACATCATCCTTGACGACACACCCAGTGACAGCTCGGGATCGAGCTCGGGTGCAGTACCATCTCATGCGTCTTCTGTATCATCCCAGGTGGGACCACAGCTACCAGCTACACCACCCGGATCTCCTTTTGTACCACCACTACCGCCTGGATCTCCGTTTATACCACCACCACCACCGGGATCCCCACCGGTGCACAGTCCACCCCACTCACCGCTGGCCGACGCTTCGGCCATGAGGAGGCAGAGCTCCTCACCACACAGAGCCCCGGCATGGGACGGGCTCAGGCGTATGCGGGGCCACGCCCGCAAGACTACGGGACTACCTCCACGACGCCCTATGGCTCCACGGGACGAGCCAGCACCAGTACACGAGGTGGGAGAATCCTCCCACCAGGCTGAGCTTCGGGCTCAGGTACAGCAGGTATCTCAGGACCTGCTGGGCCTCCGACAGGATTTGCAGCAGCACCATGTCACGATGGAGGACACCCGTAACACGGTGATGGAGATTCTCACGTCTCACCTGGCTCTTATGGAGCATGTGACTACTCAGGGTGCGGACACTCTAGCTTGGAGGGCGACCATTGAGGATCGCCTTCGGAGGACCTGGTGGAGGGAGATGATTGCTGCATGTAAGCAGCGGGTGGCAGCCTTTGGGGAAAGGCTGCAGGGACTGATATGGATGCTCGGTACGCTGAGCACCGAGGCTAGACTTATCTGGTTAGCTATAGTACTTGCTACCATAGCTATAGTGCTAGCCTGTTTACCGTATTTCTTACGGTAAGTCAGATCAGTTGACCCACATTTTTGGGATTTTCATTGTACATCTCATAGACGGATAGGTTGTTTGTATGGATGTATTATAAGGGCACTCTTTGTATCATAAACTTTATGGTTCTATAATAACAGTGTTGTTTTAATCAAACGTTTGTTTCTGTATATCTGTTGTATGTTATGTGAACACTATATCCATATCAGTATGAGAACGTATCTATGAACATATCAGTATGAGAACGTATCTATGAACATATCAGTATGAGAACGTATCTATGAACATATCAGTATGGGAACGTATCTAACTGAAAACATATTGCGCTGATATACAGTACGAGAGCCATACTGTATGCGAATATGTCGAACTAAAAATATATATATTGTGCGAAAATACAGTACGAGAGCAATACTGTATGCAAATATATCTAACTGAAAATATATTGCGCTGATATACAGTACGAGAGCCATACTGTATGCGAATATATTTAACTAAAAACATATATTGCGCGAAAATACAGTACGAGAGCCATACTGTATGCGAATATATTAACTAAAAGTACAGTACGAGAGCCATACTGTACGAGAACATATCTAAACGAGAACGTATCTGTAATGTGAACGAGAACATATCTAAACGAGAACGTATCTGTAATGTGAATGAGAACATATCAGTAACTAAAGTATAGTACGAGAGCCATACTATACGAGAACATATCAGTTACTAAAAGTACAGTACGAGAGCCATACTGTACGAGAACATATCTAAACGAGAACGTATCTGTAATGTGAACGAGAACATATCAGTAACTAAAGTATAGTACGAGAGCCATACTATACGAGAACATATCAGTTACTAAAAGTACAGTACGAGAGCCATACTGTACGAGAACATATCTAAACGAGAACGTATCTGTAATGTGAACGAGAACATATCTAAACGAGAACGTATCTGTAATGTGAACGAGAACATATCTGTAACTAAAGTACAGTACGAGAGCCATACTGTACGAGAACATATCTGAACGAGAACGTATCTGTAATGTGAACGAGAACATATCTAATGAGAACATATCTGTAACTAAAGTACAGTACGAGAGCCATACTGTACGAGAACACGTGAACATATCTGTTGTTGTGTGAAAACATATCTAGTACATGAACTGAGAACATATCAGAGGATTTGTGTGAGAACATATCCTAGTCCTGTATGAACATATCTCTAAAAACATGTATTGCGAGGCAATGAGTTGGGTTATACTCTACACATGTTTTGAAATAACAGGACTAAGTATAACTACGAATATCTGAATGACTAGTGTGAATTGAGAACGTATCTGGATCTTTTCAATGTAGTTATACTTGAATACTTAAATGATCACATTTCAACATGAAATTGTCAGCATGTCTGAACATGGTTGAGTTATGTGATTAAAAAGGGTTATATTTTTAATATTCTTGAACTGACCTGAGTTTGTCTGCATGTGAGCAGAACTATGGCTCCGAAAAGAGGTCGTCCAGCTAAGAAAGCTACCGAGAATATTACTTCCCCTGAACCGAATCCAGTTCCACCACCTGTTTCTGAAACAAATACCGTTCCTCTGGTGAACCAGGACCCAAACCCGACACCAACGGCAGCTCCTAGTGGGTCGGTATTGAATGAAGCAGCTATAGCCCGAATCGTAAAGGAACAGCTATCGGCTGCTGGCATTGTAATACCACCACAGCCACATGTCACTTCTGGGTCTGGTCATGTGGAACATAATGCCACAGGTGGACACGTTGAAACTGTTCATACCACAGGCACAACTACTACTGCTCCTGATCCACCACGACAGGGATGTACGTATAAATACTTTGCTTCCTGTAACCCACCTACTTTCACAGGTAGGGAAGGAGCGGCTGGACTCCTTAGGTGGATCGAGGAGATGGAAACAAAACTGAAAATCAGCCAGTGTCTGGAGGAGCATAAGGTGTCTTATGCTGCCTGTTCTTTGAAAGAATCAGCTCTTACCTGGTGGAATACCCAGGCTAAAACTTTGGGTTCTGTGACAGTTGATTCTATGGGCTGGAATGAATTCAAAACTCTGACTATGTCAGAGTACTGCCCAATCACTGAAATCCAAAAACTTCAGGAGGAATTCTGGAGTCACTCAATGGTCGGTGCTGATTCTTTAGCCTACACCGATCGTTTTCATGAACTTACTTGTCTACTTCCCAATATGTTTCCAACTGAGGCAGCATTGATTGAGAAGTATATCAAAGGGTTGGTTCCCCAGATTCGGGGAAATGTAACTGCTGCTGAACCCACAACCCTCAAAAGAACCATTCTGTTGACCACCAAGCTTACCGATGAGGCGGTAAGAAGTGGTACATTGATCTCAAAATCTCAAACGGCTGTGGGCCGTAGTGAAGCTGGTACCTCGAACGTTTCTAAAGGTACCAAACGTAAATGGTTTGGCAAGTCCAAGGCCAAAGCTCCAGCTGAAACCAGTCAGAACAAACCAACCGTGAAAAACTATGGAGCGGCGGTACCGGAGAGGAAAGTTTACACTGGGCCGGCGCCCAAATGTGATAGGTGTCCCTACCATCACACAGGACCATGTCCTGTTTGTGCAAAATGTAATCGGGTAGGACACTATGCTAAATACTGCAACTTTCCTGCTCGTCAACCAAACCAAGCTCCACGACCCACTGCTCAAACGAACCGGTCATGTTACACTTGTGGAAGCCCTGATCACCTCATGCGCAATTGTCCAACCAATAACACCAATCCAGGGAATCAAGCTAGGGGCAAAGCTTTTCAGATTGGTGCAGCCGAGGCAAGACATGATGCAAACATTGTCACTGGTACGTTCCTTCTCAATAATCTTTATGCATCAGTTTTATTTGACACAGGAGCAGATAAGAGTTTTATTTCTCCTGAATTTGCATCATTACTTTCATTGCCTACGGTAGAACTAGAAACTCCTTATGTCATTGAACTTGCAAACGGCAAGATGATCAAAACTAGCAGTGTTATTCAAGGATGTTCCTTGAATCTGAATGATCACCTTTTCTGTATCGACTTACTTCCTATTGAGCTTGGTAGCTTTGATGTCGTGGTAGGCATGAATTGGCTTTCTGATAACCAAGCGGAAGTTGTATGTCAAACTAAGGTGATCCGTATTCCATTACCTAACGGTAATACACTGATAGTTCAAGGAGAACGAGCCGGTAGAAAACTTGGTCTCATATCTTGTATGCGGGCTCAGAAATTTTTAAGGAAAGGCTGTTATGCTTTCCTGGCACACGTGACCGAGCACAATTCTTCACCTACACGTATCACTGATATCCCAGTAGTCAAAGATTTTCCTGAAGTTTTTCCTGAAGATATATCAGGATTACCCCCAACAAGACAGGTTGAATTTCGTATTGACTTGATTCCTGGCGCTGCACCTGTTGCTAAAGCCCCGTATCGGCTTGCGCCATCTGAAATGCAAGAACTTTCAGGTCAATTACAGGAACTTCTTGATAAAGGTTTCATTCGACCCAGTTTTTCACCCTGGGGAGCACCAATTCTTTTTGTGAAAAAGAAAGATGGATCATTCAGGATGTGTATCGACTACAGGGAACTCAATAAACTGACAATCAAGAACCGTTATCCATTACCTCGTATTGATGATCTGTTTGATCAGTTGCAAGGTGCTACATATTTCTCAAAAATTGATTTAAGGTCCGGATATCATCAGTTGCGAATCCATGACAATGATGTTCCAAAAACTGCTTTCCGAACCCGGTACGGACATTACGAGTTTTTAGTAATGCCGTTTGGTTTAACCAATGCACCTGCAGTTTTTATGGATCTGATGAACCGAGTATGTAGACCTTATCTGGATAAGTTTGTGATTGTATTTATTGATGATATTCTCATTTATTCCCGGAACCAGCAGGAACATGCCCAACATCTGAAACTCATCTTAGAACTTCTAGCACGTGAACAGCTATATGCCAAATTTTCCAAGTGTGAATTTTGGTTACGAGAAGTTCAGTTTCTGGGGCATGTTGTGAATGAGAATGGTATTCAAGTGGATCCCAGTAAGATCAAAGCGGTAGAACAATGGGAGACACCCCGAACCCCGACTGAAATACGTCAATTCTTGGGGTTGGCAGGTTATTATCGTCGATTTATCAAGAACTTTTCAAAAATCGCTCTGCCACTTGCCACTTTGACTCAGAAGAACCAACCGTTTATATGGGATTCCCAACAGGAGGAGGCTTTCCAACTGTTGAAACATAAACTCTGCAATGCACCTATTTTAGCACTACCGGAAGGTACAGATAACTTCACGGTTTATTGTGATGCTTCCCGTCAGGGACTTGGGTGTGTTTTAATGCAGAACGATAAGGTGATTGCTTACGCTTCTCGGCAGTTGAAAGTACACGAGAAGAACTATACCACTCATGATCTAGAACTAGGTGCAGTTGTGTTTGCACTCAAGATTTGGAGACATTATCTGTACGGAACCAAGTGTATTGTGTACACGGATCACAAAAGTCTCCAACATATTCTAGATCAGAAAATGTTGAACATGCGACAAAGGCGATGGGTTGAACTCTTGAACGATTATGATTGTGAAATCCGTTATCACCCAGGCAAGGCAAATGTTGTGGCCGATGCCTTGAGTCGCAAGGAACGGCTCAAACCCCTACGTGTGAGAGCGTTAGGTTTGACTATCCAAACTAGTCTAATTCCTCAGATTAGAAATGCTCAGCAACAAGCTTTACAAACAACGAATTATTCTGCTGAGGGACTAAGAGGATTAGATAAGAAACTCGATACTAAGGTTGATGGACTGTTGTATTTCAAAGACCGAATGTGGATTCCTTTATTCGGTAACTCTCGAACTATTATCTTGGATGAGGCGCACAAATCCAGGTATTCTATTCATCCAGGTGCCGATAAAATGTATAAAGATCTTAGAGATTTTTACTGCTGGCCTGGGATGAAGAGAAACGTATTAGAATACGTGGACCGATGTTTAACGTGTCTTAAAGTGAAGGCTGAACATCAACGACCTTCTGGGTTACTCCAACAACCTGAGATTCCCATGTGGAAATGGGATCAGATCTCTATGGATTTCATTACAAAACTACCCAGAACGTCACGTAACCATGACTCGATATGGGTTATCGTTGATCGCCTTACTAAATCTGCGCATTTCTTACCCATCCGAGAAGATTACTCTATGGATCGACTGGCTAAACTCTATGTTAATGAGATTGTATCTCGACATGGAGTACCGATCTCTATCATTTCTGACAGAGATAGTCGATTTATGTCACGATTTTGGCAAACTCTTCAGAATGCTCTGGGCACACAAATCAATATGAGCACTGCTTATCATCCTCAAACAGACGGGCAGACTGAACGAACAAATCAAACTCTTGAAGATATGCTTAGAAGTTGTGTGATTGATTTTGGAGGTAGCTGGGATATTCATCTTCCACTTGTGGAATTCTCGTACAATAACAGCTACCATACCAGCATACAATGCGCTCCATTCGAGGCACTGTATGGGCGCAAGTGCAGATCTCCTATTTGCTGGTCGGAAATAGGAGAAAATCAAATCATTGGCCCAGAATTCATCCAAGAAACCACTGACAAGATCGCACTGATTCAAGAACGAATTAAAGCTGCTCGCGATCGTCAAAAGAGTTATGCTGATAACCGTCGTAGACCACTAGAATTCCAAGTTGGTGATCGTGTAATGTTGAAAGTATCACCCTGGAAGGGCATTTTCAGATTTGGTAAACGAGGTAAACTCTCACCGAGGTTTGTAGGGCCATTTAAAATTCTTGAACGAATTGGATCTGTAGCCTACAGACTCGAATTACCTCTTGAACTCAGTAACATTCATGACGTTTTTCACGTATCAAATCTGAAAAAGTGTTTAAACGATGAATCTTTGATCGTACCTTTTGAAGAACTTCAGATCGATGATAAACTTCAGTTTACCGAAGAACCGGTAGAAGTAATGGATCGAGAAGTTAAGGTACTCAAACGCAGTCGTATACCAATCGTTAAAGTTCGCTGGAACTCTCTACGAGGACCTGAATATACCTGGGAACGTGAAGATCAGATGAAAGCCAAATATCCTCACTTGTTCTCATAAACAATTGTCGACAGATAAGTCTTCATTAAATTTCGGGACGAAATTCCTGTAACAGGAGGAGACTGTGACAGTTGCGTACGAAGAATTTGGCATAATGACGTAAGCACATTTGATCGTGTTTGAAATCCACGAGGAATTAACAACTTTTGTTAATGGGGATTGATAGAATGTGAAAAATGATGAACGTGGGCGAAAACCGTGCGCAAAACGGAGTTCGTATGCTCCCGGAATCGCGAAACGAAGTTTAAATCAAAAATAGGATGAAAATCGGGTCAGGCGGTACGCCTGGCGTGGGTGTACCAACCCAGGCGATACGCCTGGCGACTATGTCGGCAAAAAAATATATTTTTAAGATCAGAACGCGTAGAATCATCCACAAACCTCATCTTCTCGTCCCTGATCACCCTTAGACGCAATTTTCAGCCATCAAACCTTTCCAAGCTTCATTTTAAAGCTCCTCAAATATCTGGATCATCCCACGGATCATATATACAAGTCCCGATCGTAGTTTTACCCGCAGGAATCCGTCAGAACAGGTAACGGTTCGTTTTAACCTTCTAGTTTGATTTTGATTGATTAGATCTTGATTTTGAACGTAATGAGATAGTTAGGATTGTTGATTATTGCCTAGATGATGGCTAGGATTGATTATAAACGAAGAAGACGAAGTTCTAACGGTTAAATCCTTGTTTTGATCCGTTGTGATGCCCGGTTTGCATGAAATCATACCTATGATTATAATGGTTTAAACCATTTGATTATGACAATGTAGGTGATTAGTTTGATTAATCTTTAAAATGCAAAGGTTAAATCCAAGTGTTTCAAACTAATCATAATCATTAACATACTCATTGGAATGATTATCTGATGTTTATGATAACAGTCAGATTAGTATGTTAAATCTGGTTATTTCACCTATTATGGTGCTACATTGTGATATTTCATGATATTGGGTAATCAATAACAAGGATTAATCAATTCTAAGCCATTAAATCATCTAAAAATTGTCTTAATATTATAATCAACAATATTAACTATTTGATTAATCCGAGATTATTTAGATTAATCTAGAGTGTCATCAACTTTGTGTTAGGAACCTAATGCAATGTAGGTTCCTACATTATCATACATTGTATGATATAACCTTAAATTGGTTAATGATATAATTAATATCGAGTTGATGATTTATTAAGCAATGTCTTTGACATTGAACGTTCAGAAAGATCTAATCAGTAAACTAGAACATAAATGTCACACCCCCAAATTTCCCACTTGTGGCGTATGTCCACGTGGATGTGACGTGTCCAGAATCACAGCTCTAGGTCATATAGAATACCCCTATATGCGTTTACAAATCCATTGTTTGACACATACACATAATAAGATAGTTTGCAGCGGAATAAAAGTTGTCTTATCATAATGCAGCGGAAAATCAAGTGTTCGACAAAAATGCAGCGGAAATGTAAATAGTTTAACATAACATTGTTTTATCATAATGAAAGTAAATTGTTTTCAAATGACAAGACAGAATGCATGTAAGTTCCTAATTGCTCGTTCCTTAAAGTGTGCATTCCTGTCCTCCTGCTAGCCACGCTAGTTACCTGAGAATACAAGTTAGAAAAGTGTCAACACAATGGTTGGTGAGTTCACAGGTTTTGATATACATATAGTAATAAAAGTGTGTCATGCTGTTTATCATATGTTAGTACCGAGCCCTTGGCCCAAAGTGTCAGTGCGTCACTACCGAACTAGACTTGTTAGTCTTTGCCTCCGCCATGTCTCGTAATAACATGGCAATATAGGTCAAGTTTTCACGTGTTATGACATCCAGTCAATATTTCGCCACGCGGGGTTCGTCACACCCCAAACGGATCCATTCAAACTCGCCTCGTTGTTTGTACATTAACGGTAAGACTTTGTGAGGACTTCTTACGATTACAACACTTAATGTTTGTCAAATAAACCAGCATACACCAAAATGTTTGCACAGTAATAGATGTTTGACTCGATGCAACAAGTATTCTCCCCCTATTTAAAAGCGTTTTGAAAAAAGAGTAAAGAGGGGCCGTAAACTCACCTTAGTGATAGAGTAGTAAGTCAAGCGTAAGCTCCTGCGTAGATGGCACGTCGGTCACTGGCAACCTATATCGTACACCGTACGTGAGTTCGTGTGAGTGACCGTGCTAGTGTTGGTGTTAGTGCTCGTGTTTGTGCCCAACAACCCTTGGTTGTTCATGTTTGTCCGTGTCGGTCCACAATGACCGTGTTTGCTCGTGTTGGTCTACATTGACCATGTTTGACCGTGTTTGACCGTGTCTGACCAAAGTTGACCGTGTCAAGTCAATGACCCGTTGGTGAACCGTGTGACGGTTGTGAATCATGTAGCGACCGTGTAAGTGCTTGTCGTGTGCAAAACGCGCAAATCGCGTCTATGGACAACTTACTATTTATAGTAAGTTTCCATTTATGGAAGGTTCACAAAGCATTTCGATTTAAGAGTTCTAGCATGTTCAATAGTCCTACGTGATCATGTTAACACATAGCACATTATCATACGATTTCACATAAGTTGTTTACAACATGTTTGCACATAAAAGTTTCCTAAAATGGAAAGTTTCCATTTATAACATACGTAACATCGGAAACCATCTAACTTAGCATCTAATCATCATGTTATAACATAATTAGCCATTTAGCATGCTCAAATCATACAACACGTTGACAAATCGGTTTTTGTAAAAATAAAGTTACTAAATATAGTAACTTTCTAGTTTTGCATAGAAATGATCATTTTAACATTTCTAACCCATCCTTATGCCACAAATCATCCTAATGATCAATCTAACATCGTTTAAACATGTCAACATAACCCAAATTGCCATCTATCAACATTTTGACCCGAAAAGTTACTAAAAATAGTAATAACGCTAAATATGACCATTAAACATTATCAAAATCACATTCTAAACTTATCATCATCCTAATAACATCTAAACAACCATCCATGAACATGCATGACACCAAATATCATTCACATTCTCATTTCATAAGTAAAAAGTTACTATTAATGGCAAGTTTCATAAAAATCGTAATTTTGGCCATTTCAACATCATCCAATCATGTGAAGATCTTCTAATATCATTTATAAACACGTTTACAACCACAAGATCACTCCATGAGTCATGGATCATACATGCATGGCACTTTTTCAACGTTTTATAACCAAATAATGATATTCTCATAAACACATCATCATAGATCATCACCAAATGCATGCAAATCATGTTAGATCATCATAAATCACATTAAAACTAATAAACCCAGAAACAACATTCGTGCTTGTGCTTTACCCATGCTTGCATGTGAGTTTAAAGTCTTGCATGTGGGTGTAAGAGGTGTGAAAGTGAGTTTCTAGTATAGAAACTACCTTTGAGTGCTCTAAAATGGTTGAGATGATGATGAAATCGAGCAAGAAGGCTCCTAAGTGCTTCTGGACAGCTGGTTCACGCAGGGATGTAGAGGTGGTGATGGTGTCGAGCTTCCAACGTCGTTCTTTAAGCTCCCGATCTTCACCTCAAGCTTCCAAGAGCTTGATAATGGTTGTAACAGAGTAAAAATGGAGTTTTTCTGGTGGGGAAGACGATCTTGAGTGCCTGGGGTTCGATTTGTGCGAAATAGGGTAGCTAGTGATGATGGTGTCTTGGTTAAATAAAGATTCTGCGAACTGGGTCTCGTCGCGTAGCGCGACATGCTCAAGAGAGTCTCTCGCGTAGCGCGAGGGATTTCGGGTTCGAATTTCCCCGCCCACCTGTCGCGTATCGCGACAGGTTCCTTGTGGGCCGTCGCGTAGCGCGACACGTCCCCTGAAGAGCCCAATAGGCCCATTTTAGTGGGTTTGATCCGTTCGTCGCCGTTTTCACGTCTACGAACTATCGTTTGAATTTCCGAGTTCAAAGTGTGGGTGTTTCGTGAGGTTTCGAGTGTTGTGCTACACAATGTGCTTGACGTTCACCAACGTTCGTGTGTTTTGACCCGCGTGTGCTGGTTGTCGATAATTCCACGAATTATCTTGTTGTGTGTCGGTGTTTGTACTGTCGTGCCACGTGTCACACTAAATTAATCTATTTCTAGTGCCACGTGTACAATAAATATTTAAATAAACATTTAAATAGTTATAAAGTTGACCTGGAAAATACGGGGTGTCACATCCTCCCCATGTTAGAAAGAATTTCGTCCCGAAATTCAACTTGTGTTGACAGTGTTTGTCTGTTCCGCGAACAGGTGTGGGTACTTTTGTTTCATCTGGTCTTCACGTTCCCACGTGAATCCGGTCCTCGTCGCGAATTCCATCGTACTTTCACAATCGGGATCTTGCTGAGTTTGAGCTTCTTGGTTTCCCGGTCCATAATCTCCACCGGTTCCTCAACGAAGTTCAATTGTTCGTCGATTTGTATTTCCTCGAGAGGAATAATAAGTGTCTCATCAGATAGGCACTTCTTGAGATTCGAGATGTGGAACACGTTGTGCACGCTGCTCAGTTCAACTGGCAGGTTCAGTTCGTAGGCTACAGGGCCTATTCGTTTTGTAATCTCGAAAGGTCCAATGTAACGAGGGTTCAACTTTCCCCGTTTGCCAAACCGAATGACTCCCTTCCAGGGCGAGACCTTGAGTAACACTCTGTCTCCCACCTGGAATTCTAACGGTTTGCGTCGTTTGTCAGCATAACTTTTCTGTCTGTCACGAGTTGCTGCCATTCGCTTGCGTATTTGCACGATCTTTTCAGTCGTTTCGTGCACAAGTTCGGGGCCGGTCAGTTGGCTGTCTCCCACTTCCGCCCAGCAAATGGGTGATCGACACTTTCGTCCGTAAAGTGCCTCAAAGGGTGCAGCTTGGATGCTAGTGTGGTAGCTGTTATTGTATGAAAATTCAACTAATGGTAGATGAGTTTCCCAGCTACTCCCAAAGTCGATAACGCTTGCCCGGAGCATGTCCTCCAGTGTCTGTATGGTTCGCTCACTCTGCCCGTCCGTCTGCGGGTGGTAAGCGGTACTCATCTCCAATCTTGTACCCAGAGCCTTATGCAAAGACTTCCAGAAGTGGGTCGTGAATCGACTGTCGCGGTCAGATATAATTGAGATTGGCACTCCATGTCGAGTAACCACTTCCTTCAGATAGATACGAGTGAGTTTTTCTAGCTTGTCAGTCTCCTTGATAGGTAGGAAATGTGCGGACTTTGTCAGTCGGTCTACGATAACCCAGATGGTGTCGCAACCACCTGCCGTCCTAGGCAGCTTGGTTATGAAGTCCATGGAAATTTGCTCCCATTTCCACATTGGTGGTTCCGGTTGCTGAAGTAATCCTGATGGTTTCTGGTAGTCAACTTTAACCTTTGAGCACGTTAGACCCTCACTCACGTAAGTTGCTATTTCGGCTTTCATGTTCGGCCACCAGTAAGTTGTCTTCAGATCATGATACATTTTGTCAGAGCCCGGATGTATGGAATACCGGCTCTTGTGTGCTTCGTCCATCACTACTTCTCTCAATCCCCCGTAGCGTGGGATCCAAATCCGATCCATCAGATAGTAAGCTCCATCATCTTTTACCTTTACTTGTTTATCCATACCACGCGTGGCTTCGAGAGTGAGGTTTTCAGCTTTCAGAGCTTCCTGTTGTGCTATCCGAATTTGATTCGGTAGTTCAGAATGGATCGTGAGTTGTAGTGCGCGCACGCGTTTTGTCGTTTCTTTTCGGCTCAGCGCGTCGGCCACTACGTTTGCTTTGCCTGGATGGTACTTGATAGCGCAATCATAATCGCCGATGAGTTCGACCCATCTTCGCTGTCTCATGTTCAGTTCCTTCTGATCGAAGATGTGTTGTAGGTTCTTATGATCGGTAAAGATAGTGCATTTTGTGCCATACAAGTAGTGTCGCCAGATCTTCAAAGCGAACACCACTGCTCCCAACTCGAGGTCATGAGTCGTGTAGTTTTTCTCATGCACCTTCAGTTGGCGTGAAGCGTAGGCTATCACCTTCTCGCGTTGCATGAGCACGCAACCGAGTCCTTGTTCCGAGGCGTCACAGTACACCACGAAGTCATCACATCCTTCCGGTAAGGATAGGATAGGTGCAGTGCATAGTTTTCGCTTCAATAGGTTGAAAGCAGCTTCTTGGTTGTCTCCCCAATCGAACTTCTTGTCCTTATGAGTCAGGGATGTCAGTGATTGAGCAATCTTTGAGAATCCCTCAACGAATCTTCTATAGTACCCGGCCAGACCTAGGAATTGTCGCACCTCCGTCGGAGTCTTGGGTGCTTCCCAGTTCTTAATGGCCTCGATCTTAGCTGGGTCTACGTGAATTCCCTGCTCATTAACCACGTGTCCAAGGAATTGGACTTCGCGTATCCAAAAGTCGCATTTTGAAAACTTCGCGTACAATTGCTCTTTCTTCAGTAATTCCAAAACTAGCCTCAGATGTTCAGCATGTTCCTCCTGATTCCTTGAATAAATCAGGATGTCGTCAATGAACACTATTACGAATTTATCGAGGTAGGGTTTGCACACTCTATTCATGAGGTCCATGAATACAGCTGGTGCGTTGGTCAGTCCAAAGGGCATAACCAAAAATTCGTAGTGTCCGTATCGGGTTCTAAAGGCAGTCTTAGGAATATCATTCTCCTGTATCCTCAATTGATGATAACCCGATCTTAAATCGATCTTTGAATAGTAACTTGACCCTTGCAACTGGTCAAACAAGTCATCTATTTGTGGCATCGGGTATCGGTTCTTGATCGTTACTTTGTTCAACTCTCTATTGTCGATACACATACGGAATGATCCGTCTTTCTTCTTTACAAACAGGACCAGTGCTCCCCAAGGCGAGAAGCTCGGTCTGATTAATCCCTTGTCTAACAGTTCCTGTAACTGGTTGGAAAGTTCCTGCATCTTAGTCGGTGCTGGTCGGTAAGGAGCTTTGGCAATCGGTGCTGTTCCAGGTATGAGATCTGGAACTCGTCTTGCCGTTGTGGTGGTAGTTCGGGTAGATCTTCAGAAAATATTTTGGGAAGTTCGCAAACTACGACGATGTCCTCAATCTTCCTTTCTTTCTTCAGTTGTTCCGTGATGAGGGCTAATACCGCAGTATACCCCCCCCCCTTTTTTTTTTGTATGTACTTGTTCGCCTTCATGCTAGACATAATGTTCCGAGGTACTCCCCGTCGTTTCCCCTGAATCGTGATGTGTCCTCCGTTCTGTAATGTTACCCGTACGAGCTTCTCATTGCCTTCGGTCTCTGCCTGGTTTGCGGATAACCAGTCCGTTCCGACTACCTCATCGAAGCTCTCGGGAGTTACCGGCATCAGATCGATTTCGAGCTCGCGATCCGCCAATACCATGTCGCATCCTCGAAAGATGTGTTGTGTCTCAACCAGCTTACCGTCGGCTAACTCTACGGTATACTCATAACCTAATGGTGTGGAGGTAATACCTAGTAATTTGCTAAACTTGATGGATATAAAGTTCCTATCGGCACCGGTAATATACTAGCATAAACAAGAAAAGAACGTACCGGTCACGATGTTTGAGTCATCCTCGGCTTCTCCTGAGCCACTCACAAATACACCATCCTTTGTTGTGCCTTCTTCTGCCTTCTTCAGTTGTGGACAGTCCCTCCGCATGTGTCCCGGCTTTCCACACTCATAGCACCCCTTGAGAGTGTGTTGGTTATTGGTATTCTGTTTGGTGTTGGGGTTAGGGTTTGTTCGGCATTCCTTGGTTACATGCCCATCTTTGCCGCAGTTCGTGCATTTGACCCTTTTGCACGAGCCAAAGTGATGGTAGTTACAGTTGTTGCATTTTGGGCTTTTGCCCTGATATCCTCCTTTGCTCCGAGCGGCAGTGAAGACCTTAGCAAGGGTTGGGCGAGGCTGGGTTTGTTGTTGAGGTGTGAGGGATTGGTTGTTGTTGGGTTCCCACTTCCTCTTGAGTTCCTGGGGTTTCGTATGCTCACTCCTCTTGGGTAGCTCTCCCTGTGCCACCGCTTGGTCGATTAGTTTGTGAGCCAAGCAAATAGTAGATTGAATGAGAGTGGGATCTGTCGTGGTGATTAGGCTTCGGATTTGTTCAGGTAATCCCCTAACGTATGGCTCGATCTTTCTGTATTCTGGGGTCACCATTTCTGGGTACTGTTTACACCATTCGTGAAATCGAGTGGTGTATTGTTCAATTTCAGCTCCTTCCATTTTGTGATTCCAACACTCCTCTGATTCCTTGATTTCGTTCTGGGGATGGTATTCTTCCTTCAACATCTTAATGAAATTTTCCCATGGTATGGAATTAGCAGTCGCCAAACTCAGTGTTTGGACCTGTGAATTCCACCAAATGAGGGCCTGTCCCTCTAGAGTTCCGGTGGCGAATTTCACTTTGTTCTCCTCAGAGCACTCGCATATGCAGAAGATTGTCTCAGTATTCTTGATCCATCGGAGCAGTCCCTCTGCTCCTTCCGACCCCTTGAATGTTAGAGGATGATAACTAAGGAAGGTCTTGAATAAGCATCCTCTTAAGTTGTTGCGAGTCTCATTGTTTGTTTCATTGTTTACGCGTATAGTCTCGTAATCCGCTATAGCTTTGTTAACCCGTTGTTCTATCATGGCTTCGATAGCAGCAGCATTGGTTGATTGATCGTTAGTACGCACGAACGTTCCTTGTCCAGCCATTGGTAAGTATGTATCTACAATAGGTTTTGGATTACTTACAGTTAGAGATTGCTGTGTGTGATATAGAGATAGTATATCCTCTTCCTTCATGTGTACAATTATAAGCTTTAGAAGGTTACTATTACCAATGTGATGTATATGAGCACAACTCGCTCAATTAGATTCTAACAGTACTAAATACAATAAGGGAATAAACTACTTGGTGAAAATAGTGGAGTTCGAATCTCCACTAGCAGCAGTGTTCTACATAGTTCTCCTCGTGGGTGTAGCGTGTCATTTGAATTTGCTAGAATTCGTGTGTACTTATAAATTCACGATTACGTTGGCCACCATAATCGTTAATTTATCTTACACAGTCATTCTAGTTCATTCAATTTCAAACTACTAAACATCCTAGGGTTTGACGTTTGCTCCCTGAGTGTCAATACTATGGTCACAGTCCACAAACATGTGTCTTTTGACTGGGTTTACACTCAAGAAAGAGGTTGGAGGAGGCGCTCGATTCGAGTTAGATCGTGCTAGAGGAGTCTTCTTCAGAGCATAGAAGAGTTCCCTTTAGTCTTGTGTTCGTCCTTTCACTAATCCCATCTCGCAGTTCTCAAGCATAGTCGGATGTGTATACCCGCGAAGGGTTCCAATGGTATGCTCGTAAATATCCGATAAAATCACAAAGCATATTGCTAAACTATGCATATAATTAGTTGTGCGAAACTAGTGTAGTGTCTAAAGTTGAGCAATGGCTATAGTCTAAGTTTACTACATGCAAACCTAGTTCTCTATAACCAAGGCTCTGATACCAGTCTGTCACACCCCCAAATTTCCCACTTGTGGCGTATGTCCACGTGGATGTGACGTGTCCAGAATCACAGCTCAAGGTCATATAGAATACCCCTATATGCGTTTACAAATCCATTGTTTGACACATACACATAATAAGATAGTTTGCAGCGGAATAAAAGTTGTCTTATCATAATGCAGCGGAAAATCAAGTGTTCGACAAAAATGCAGCGGAAATGTAAATAGTTTAACATAACATTGTTTTATCATAATGAAAGTAAATTGTTTTCAAATGACAAGACAGAATGCATGTAAGTTCCTAATTGCTCGTTCCTTAAAGTGTGCATTCCTGTCCTCCTGCTAGCCACGCTAGTTACCTGAGAATACAAGTTAGAAAAGTGTCAACACAATGGTTGGTGAGTTCACAGGTTTTGATATACATATAGTAATAAAAGTGTGTCATGCTGTTTATCATATGTTAGTACCGAGCCCTTGGCCCAAAGTGTCAGTGCGTCACTACCGAACTAGACTTGTTAGTCTTTGCCTCCGCCATGTCTCGTAATAACATGGCAATATAGGTCAAGTTTTCACGTGTTATGACATCCAGTCAATATTTCGCCACGCGGGGTTCGTCACACCCCAAACGGATCCATTCAAACTCGCCTCGTTGTTTGTACATTAACGGTAAGACTTTGTGAGGACTTCTTACGATTACAACACTTAATGTTTGTCAAATAAACCAGCATACACCAAAATGTTTGCACAGTAATAGATGTTTGACTCGATGCAACAAGTATTCTCCCCCTATTTAAAAGCGTTTTGAAAAAAGAGTAAAGAGGGGCCGTAAACTCACCTTAGTGATAGAGTAGTAAGTCAAGCGTAAGCTCCTGCGTAGATGGCACGTCGGTCACTGGCAACCTATATCGTACACCGTACGTGAGTTCGTGTAAGTGACCGTGCTAGTGTTGGTGTTAGTGCTCGTGTTTGTGCCCAACAACCCTTGGTTGTTCATGTTTGTCCGTGTCGGTCCACAATGACCGTGTTTGCTCGTGTTGGTCTACATTGACCATGTTTGACCGTGTTTGACCGTGTCTGACCAAAGTTGACCGTGTCAAGTCAATGACCCGTTGGTGAACCGTGTGACGGTTGTGAATCATGTAGCGACCGTGTAAGTGCTTGTCGTGTGCAAAACGCGCAAATCGCGTCTATGGACAACTTACTATTTATAGTAAGTTTCCATTTATGGAAGGTTCACAAAGCATTTCGATTTAAGAGTTCTAGCATGTTCAATAGTCCTACGTGATCATGTTAACACATAGCACATTATCATACGATTTCACATAAGTTGTTTACAACATGTTTGCACATAAAAGTTTCCTAAAATGGAAAGTTTCCATTTATAACATACGTAACATCGGAAACCATCTAACTTAGCATCTAATCATCATGTTATAACATAATTAGCCATTTAGCATGCTCAAATCATACAACACGTTGACAAATCGGTTTTTGTAAAAATAAAGTTACTAAATATAGTAACTTTCTAGTTTTGCATAGAAATGATCATTTTAACATTTCTAACCCATCCTTATGCCACAAATCATCCTAATGATCAATCTAACATCGTTTAAACATGTCAACATAACCCAAATTGCCATCTATCAACATTTTGACCCGAAAAGTTACTAAAAATAGTAATAACGCTAAATATGACCATTAAACATTATCAAAATCACATTCTAAACTTATCATCATCCTAATAACATCTAAACAACCATCCATGAACATGCATGACACCAAATATCATTCACATTCTCATTTCATAAGTAAAAAGTTACTATTAATGGCAAGTTTCATAAAAATCGTAATTTTGGCCATTTCAACATCATCCAATCATGTGAAGATCTTCTAATATCATTTATAAACACGTTTACAACCACAAGATCACTCCATGAGTCATGGATCATACATGCATGGCACTTTTTCAACGTTTTATAACCAAATAATGATATTCTCATAAACACATCATCATAGATCATCACCAAATGCATGCAAATCATGTTAGATCATCATAAATCACATTAAAACTAATAAACCCAGAAACAACATTCGTGCTTGTGCTTTACCCATGCTTGCATGTGAGTTTAAAGTCTTGCATGTGGGTGTAAGAGGTGTGAAAGTGAGTTTCTAGTATAGAAACTACCTTTGAGTGCTCTAAAATGGTTGAGATGATGATGAAATCGAGCAAGAAGGCTCCTAAGTGCTTCTGGACAGCTGGTTCACGCAGGGATGTAGAGGTGGTGATGGTGTCGAGCTTCCAACGTCGTTCTTTAAGCTCCCGATCTTCACCTCAAGCTTCCAAGAGCTTGATAATGGTTGTAACAGAGTAAAAATGGAGTTTTTCTGGTGGGGAAGACGATCTTGAGTGCCTGGGGTTCGATTTGTGCGAAATAGGGTAGCTAGTGATGATGGTGTCTTGGTTAAATAAAGATTCTGCGAACTGGGTCTTGTCGCGTAGCGCGACATGCTCAAGAGAGTCTCTCGCGTAGCGCGAGGGATTTCGGGTTCGAATTTCCCCGCCCACCTGTCGCGTATCGCGACAGGTTCCTTGTGGGCCGTCGCGTAGCGCGACACGTCCCCTGAAGAGCCCAATAGGCCCATTTTAGTGGGTTTGATCCGTTCGTCGCCGTTTTCACGTCTACGAACTATCGTTTGAATTTCCGAGTTCAAAGTGTGGGTGTTTCGTGAGGTTTCGAGTGTTGTGCTACACAATGTGCTTGACGTTCACCAACGTTCGTGTGTTTTGACCCGCGTGTGCTGGTTGTCGATAATTCCACGAATTATCTTGTTGTGTGTCGGTGTTTGTACTTTCGTGCCACGTGTCACACTAAATTAATCTATTTCTAGTGCCACGTGTACAATAAATATTTAAATAAACATTTAAATAGTTATAAAGTTGACCTGGAAAATACGGGGTGTCACAATAAATAACTTATTAAATATAATTAAATGCAGAATCATCTCTTTGTTGTTAGATTGGAGAGATTTTGCTACCTTATATCATCAGGTGAGTTTCGTACCACCCCTGTTCTTTTAATGTTTTATAAACATCGGGGTTTAACTGCTAAACTTTTCTTGATCATATGATATGTGTCACTGTTATCTGCGTGATTTCATGTGATTAACTAAATTTGTGGATTTCATGGGATTGTTGCCGTTAGTATCTCTATCATGATATCAAAGTCCTCATTCTTGAACTGTATCTAGTGAACCCATGTGTGGCCGAGCAGAAAACATTGATAGTACTATCGGTTGACACCCCATTCACTGGGAGGATTGCATCTCCCCTGGTGTGAATGTTTGTTATCTGTTTCCTGAACTTCTTAATGGTGTGATAGACATTAAGATAATGAGGCAATAAGATATTTACCGACGGGTAATATCGAGAACTGAACATATCGTCCGAAAGGAACTAGATACGGGTCCCATGGTTATCCGGAACTGTGAACATGTATTTGAACTTAACTGTCATATCATATGATTTAACTAAACTGTATGAACTCACCAGCTTTGTGCTGATGTTTTCGAAACTAAAACTTTTGCAGGCAATCAAGGACAACGGTGAGGATGCACTCACAGCACTAGCAATAACAGTAATTAAATAAATTGTAATAATATTGTAACCACGAACCTTGTAATGTAAGTTTTACTTTTCGTAATCTGTGTGCTATGATGATACCGGGTCAAGTAAGTCACCCCTCATGCTCTGAGACATCACCACTATGCTTCCGCTACCCTTTTGATGACATCATTCTCAGGTGACGAGAGGTGGGGGTGTGACACTGAACATCAACGACCTTCTGGGTTATTACAACAACCGGAGATTCCCATGTGGAAATGGGATCAGATCTCTATGGATTTTATCACTAAACTACCCAGAACATCGCATAATCATGACTCTATATGGGTTATCGTTGATCGCCTTACTAAATCCGCGCATTTTATACCCATCCGAGAGGACTACTCCATGGATCGACTTGCTAAACTATATGTTAAGGAGATTGTATCTCGACATGGGGTACCAATCTCTATAATTTCGGATAGAGATAGTCGATTTACTTCACGATTTTGGCAAACTCTTCAAAATGCTCTGGGCACGCAAATCAATATGAGCACAGCTTATCATCCGCAAACAGGCGGACAAACGGAGCGAACTAATCAAACTCTGGAAGACATGCTGAGAAGCTGTGTAATTGATTTTGGTGGTAGCTGGGATGTTCATCTTCCACTTGTTGAATTCTCATATAACAACAGCTATCATACCAGTATTAAATGTGCTCCATTTGAAGCACTCTATGGACGCAAGTGTAGATCCCCTGTCTGTTGGTCAGAGGTGGGTGAAAATCAAATCATAGGCCCAGAACTTATTCAAGAAACAACTGATAAGATCGCACTTATTCAAGAACGTATAAAAGCTGCTCGCGATCAACAAAAGAGTTATGCTGATAATCGTCGTAGACCCTTGGAATTTCAAATTGGTGATCTAGTAATGTTGAAAGTTTCACCATGGAAAGGCATTTTCAGGTTTGGGAAGAGAGGTAAACTTTCACCACGATTTGTAGGTCCATTCAAAATTCTTGAGCGAATCGGATCAGTGGCTTACAGACTTGAATTACCTCCTGAACTTGGTAATGTTCATGATGTCTTCCATGTATCAAATCTGAAGAAATGCTTAGTTGATGAATCTTTGATCGTACTGTCACACCCCCACCTCTCGTCACCTGAGAATGATATCATCAAAAGGGTAGCGGAAGCATAGTGGTGATGTCTCAGAGCATGAGGGGTGACTTACTTGATCCGGTATCATCATAGCACACAGATTACGAAAAGTAAAACTTACATTACAAGGTTCGTGGTTACAATATTATTACAATTTATTTAATTACTGTTATTGCTAGTGCTGTGAGTGCATCCTCACCGTTGTCCTTGATTGCCTGCAAAAGTTTTAGTTTCGAAAACATCAGCACAAAGCTGGTGAGTTCATACAGTTTAGTTAAATCATATGATATGACAGTTAAGTTCAAATACATGTTCACAGTTCCGGATAACCATGGGACCCGTATCTAGTTCCTTTCGGACGATATGTTCAGTTCTCGATATTACCCGTCGGTAAATATCTTATTGCCTCATTATCTTAATGTCTATCACACCATTAAGAAGTTCAGGAAACAGATAACAAACATTCACACCAGGGGAGATGCAATCCTCCCAGTGAATGGGGTGTCAACCGATAGTACTATCAATGTTTTCTGCTCGGCCACACATGGGTTCACTAGATACAGTTCAAGAATGAGGACTTTGATATCATGATAGAGATACTAACGGCAACAATCCCATGAAATCCACAAATTCAGTTAATCACATGAAATCACGCAGATAACAGTGACACATATCATATGATCAAGAAAAGTTTAGCAGTTATACCCCGATGTTTATACAACATTAAAAGAACAGGGGTGGTACGAAACTCACCTGATAGTATAGGTGTAGCAGAGTATCACCAAACTGATAGTACAGAGATGATTCTGCATTTATTAATATTCAATGAGTTATTTCTGTTCTAGTTTGTTGATTAAATCTTCCTGAACGTTCAATGTCAAAGACATTGCTTACTAAATCATCAACTCGATATTAATTATGTATTTAATTAATTTAAGATTATATCATACAATGTATGATAATGTAGGAACCTACATTGCATTAGATTCCTAATACAAAGTTGATGACACTCTTGATTAATCAGAATAATCTCTGATTAACCAGATAGTTAATGTTGTTGATTATGATACTGTAACAGTTTCTAGATAATTTAATGGCTTAGGAATGATAAATCCTTGTTATTGATTACCCAAATATCATGAAATATCACAATGTAGCATCAGAATAGGTGTAATAACCATGTTTAACATACTAATCTGACTGTTATCATAAACATCAGATAATCGTTCCAATGAGTATGTTAATGGTTGTGATTAGTTTGAAACACTTGGATTTAATCTTGCATTTCAAGGATTAACCCAACTAATCACCTACATTGTTATAATCAAATGGATTAAACCATTATAATCATGGGTATGGTTTCATGCAAACCGGGCATCACAACGGATCAAAACAAGGATTTAACCGTTAGAACTTCGTGTTCTTCATTTATAATCAATCCTAGCCATCATCTAGGCAATAATCAACAATCCTAACTATGCCATTACGTTCAAAATAAAGATCTAATCAATCAAAATCAAACTAGAAGGTTTAAACGGATCATTACCTAATCTGACGGATTTCTGGCTTCAAAACTACGATCAGAACTTGAAAACAAGTTCCCTGGGATGATTCGTGGCTTCTAATGGCTTCAGAAGATTGTTTGAAGGCTTCAAAATCTTGGTTTTTCGTCTGCAGGGTCGAAGAAGTTCGAGAAGTGTAATAAAATTATAATCTGCATGAAAATCTGATAAAAGGATCAACTTGTTCCACCGCCTCATCCGTCGCGTACCGCGACGGAGAGTCTATTTTGGCTTCGCGTACCGCGAAGTTTTTCGGGAATCTGAGATATTTAACAACCATTGCGTACCGCGGAGGACTCTCAAGCCCACCTCCGCGTACCGCGATAAGCCCTTTCGACCAATACTTAGAGATTTTTCTTCGTTTTTCGATTCCGGACAATCCGTAACTCCGTTTCGCGATCCGTTTTCTCCTATGTTCTCGATTTCTCGCATACTTTAAACCTGCAATAGTTACAATCATCAATTTCGCGCGGATTTCTAGAACAACCAAACGTGTGAACGTCATTGATGACGTAATCTTTACCTGCAATTGTCACAGTCTCCTCCTGTTACAGAAATTTCGTCCCGAAATTTAGTGAAGACTTATCTGTCGACAATTGTCTATGAGAACAAGTGAGGATATTTTGCTTTCATCTGATCTTCACGTTCCCAGGTATATTCAGGTCCTCGTTGAGAGCTCCAGCGAACTTTAACGATTGGTATGCGACTGCGTTTGAGTACCTTAACTTCTCGATCCATTACTTCTACCGGTTCTTCGGTAAACTGAAGTTTATCATTGATCTGAAGTTCTTCGAGAGGTACGATCAAAGATTCATCGTTTAAACACTTTTTCAGATTTGATACGTGAAAAACGTCATGTATGTTACTGAGTTCAAGAGGTAATTCGAGTCTGTAGGCTACAGATCCAATTCGTTCAAGAATTTTAAATGGCCCTATAAATCTCGGTGAGAGTTTACCTCGTTTACTAAATCTGAAAATGCCCTTCCAGGGTGATACTTTTAACATTACACGATCACCAACTTGGAATTCTAGTGGTCTACGACGGTTATCAGCATAACTCTTTTGACGATCGCGAGCAGCTTTAATTCGTTCTTGAATCAGTGCGATCTTGTCAGTGGTTTCTTGGATGAATTCTGGGCCAATGATTTGATTTTCTCCTATTTCCGACCAGCAAATAGGAGATCTGCACTTGCGCCCATACAGTGCCTCGAATGGAGCGCATTGTATGCTGGTATGGTAGCTGTTATTGTACGAGAATTCCACAAGTGGAAGATGAATATCCCAGCTACCTCCAAAATCAATCACACAGCTTCTGAGCATGTCTTCTAACGTTTGATTTGTTCGCTCCGTTTGCCCATCCGTTTGTGGATGATAGGATATGCTCATATTGATTTGCGTGCCCAGAGCATTCTGAAGAGTTTGCCAAAATCGCGACATAAATCGACTATCTCTGTCAGAAATGATAGAGATCGGTACTCCATGTCGAGATACAATCTCATTAACATAGAGTTTAGCCAGTCGATCCATAGAGTAATCTTCTCGGATGGGTAAGAAATGCGCAGATTTAGTAAGGCGATCAACGATAACCCATATCGAGTCATGGTTACGTGACGTTTTGGGTAGTTTTGTAATGAAATCCATAGAGATCTGATCCCATTTCCAGATGGGAATCTCAGGTTGTTGGAGTAACCCAGAAGGTCGTTGGTGTTCAGCCTTCACTTTAAGACACGTTAAGCATCGGTCCACGTATTCTGATACGTTTCTCTTCATCCCAGGCCACCAGTAAAAATCTCTAAGATCTTTATACATTTTATCGGCACCTGGATGAATAGAATACCTGGATTTGTGCGCCTCATCCAAGATAATTGTTCGAGAGTTACCGAATAGAGGAATCCACATTCGGTCTTTGAAATACAACAGTCCATCATCCTTAGTATCGAGTTTCTTATCTAATCCTCTTAGTCCCTCAGCAGAATAATTCGTTGTTTGTAAAGCTTGTTGCTGAGCATTTCTAATCTGAGGAATTAGACTAGTTTGGATAGTCAAACCTAACGCTCTCACACGTAGGGGTTTGACCCGTTCCTTGCGACTCAAGGCATCGGCCACAATATTTGCCTTGCCTGGGTGATAACGGATTTCACAATCATAGTCGTTCAAGAGTTCAACCCATCGCCTTTGTCGCATGTTCAACATTTTCTGATCTAGAATATGTTGGAGACTTTTGTGATCCGTGTACACAATACACTTGGTTCCGTACAGATAATGTCTCCAAATCTTGAGTGCAAACACAACTGCACCAAGTTCTAGATCATGAGTGGTATAGTTCTTCTCGTGTACTTTCAACTGCCGAGAAGCGTAAGCAATCACCTTATCGTTCTGCATTAAAACACACCCAAGTCCCTGACGGGAAGCATCACAATAAACCGTGAAGTTATCTGTACCTTCCGGTAGTGCTAAGATAGGTGCATTGCAGAGTTTATGTTTCAACAGTTGGAAAGCCTCCTCCTGTTGGGAACCCCATATAAACGGTTGGTTCTTCTGAGTCAAAGTGGTAAGTGGCAGAGCGATTTTTGAAAAGTTCCTGATAAATCGACGATAATAACCTGCCAACCCCAAGAATTGACGTATCTCTGTCGGGGTTCGGGGTGTCTCCCATTGTTCTACCGCTTTGATCTTACTGGGATCCACTTGAATACCATTCTCATTCACAACATGCCCCAGAAACTGAACTTCTCGTAACCAAAATTCACACTTGGAAAATTTGGCATATAGCTGTTCACGTGCTAGAAGTTCTAAGATGAGTTTCAGATGTTGGGCATGTTCCTGCTGGTTCCGGGAATAAATGAGAATATCATCAATAAATACAATCACAAACTTATCCAGATAAGGTCTACATACTCGGTTCATCAGATCCATAAAAACTGCAGGTGCATTGGTTAAACCAAACAGCATTACTAAAAACTCGTAATGTCCGTACCGGGTTCGGAAAGCAGTTTTTGGAACATCATTGTCATGGATTCGCAACTGATGATATCCGGACCTCAAATCAATTTTTGAGAAATATGTAGCACCTTGCAACTGATCAAACAGATCATCAATACGAGGTAATGGATAACGGTTCTTGATTGTCAGTTTATTGAGTTCCCTGTAGTCGATACACATCCTGAATGATCCATCTTTCTTTTTCACAAAAAGAATTGGTGCTCCCCAGGGTGAAAAACTGGGTCGAATGAAACCTTTATCAAGAAGTTCCTGTAATTGACCTGAAAGTTCTTGCATTTCAGATGGCGCAAGCCGATACGGGGCTTTAGCAACAGGTGCAGCGCCAGGAATCAAGTCAATACGAAATTCAACCTGTCTTGTTGGGGGTAATCCTGATATATCTTCAGGAAAAACTTCAGGAAAATCTTTGACTACTGGGATATCAGTGATACGTGTAGGTGAAGAATTGTGCTAGGTCACGTGTGCCAGAAAAGCATAACAGCCTTTCCTTAAAAATTTCTGAGCCCGCATACAAGATATGAGACCAAGTTTTCTACCGGCTCGTTCTCCTTGAACTACCAGTGTATTACCGTTAGGTAATGGAATACGGATCACCTTAGTTTGACATACAACTTCCGCTTGGTTATCAGAAAGCCAATTCATGCCTACCACGACATCAAAGCTACCAAGCTCAATAGGAAGTAAGTCGATACAGAAAAGGTGATCATTCAGATTCAAGGAACATCCTTGAATAACACTGCTAGTTTTGATCATCTTGCCGTTTGCAAGTTCAATGACATAAGGAGTTTCTAGTTCTACCGTAGGCAATGAAAGTAATGATGCAAATTCAGGAGAAATAAAACTCTTATCTGCTCCTGTGTCAAATAAAACTGATGCATAAAGATTATTGAGAAGGAACGTACCAGTGACAATGTTTGCATCATGTCTTGCCTCGGCTGCACCAATCTGAAAAGCTCTGCCCCTAGCTTGATTCCCTGGATTGGTGTTATTGGTTGGACAATTGCGCATGAGGTGATCAGGGCTTCCACAAGTGTAACATGACCGGTTCGTTTGAGCAGTGGGTCGTGGAGCTTGGTTTGGTTGACGAGCAGGAAAGTTGCAGTATTTAGCATAGTGTCCTACCCGATTACATTTTGCACAAACAGGACATGGTCCTGTGTGATGGTAGGGACACCTATCACATTTGGGCGCCGGCCCAGTGTAAACTTTCCTCTCCGGTACCGCCGCTCCATAGTTTTTCACGGTTGGTTTGTTCTGACTGGTTTCAGCTGGAGCTTTGGTCTTGGACTTGCCAAACCATTTACGTTTGGTACCTTTAGAAACGTTCGAGGTACCAGCTTCACTACGGCCCACGGCCGTCTGAGATTTTGAGATCAACGTACCACTTCTTACCGCCTCATCGGTAAGCTTGGTGGTCAACAGAATGGTTCTTTTAAGGGTTGTGGGTTCAGCAGCAGTTACATTTCCCCGAATCTGGGGAACCAACCCTTTGATATACTTCTCAATCAATGCTGCCTCAGTTGGAAACATATTGGGAAGTAGACAAGTAAGTTCATGAAAACGATCGGTGTAGGCTAAAGAATCGGCACCGACCATTGAGTGACTCCAGAATTCCTCCTGAAGTTTTTGGATTTCAGTGATTGGGCAGTACTCTGACATAATCAGAGTTTTGAATTCATTCCAGCCCATAGAATCAACTGTAACAGAACCCAAAGTTTTTGCCTGGGTATTCCACCAGGTAAGAGCTGATTCTTTCAAAGAGCAGGCAGCATAAGACACCTTATGCTCCTCCAGACACTGGCTGATTTTCAGTTTTGTTTCCATCTCCTCGATCCACCTAAGGAGTCCAGCCGCTCCTTCCCTACCTGTGAAAGTAGGTGGGTTACAGGAAGCAAAGTATTTATACGTACATCCCTGTCGTGGTGAATCAGGAGCAGTAGTAGTTGTGCCTGTGGTATGAACAGTTTCAACATGTCCACCTGTGGCATTATGTTCCACATGACCAGACCCAGAAGTGACATGTGGCTGTGGTGGTATTACAATGCCAGCAGCCGATAGCTGTTCCTTTACGATTCGGGCTATAGCTGCTTCATTCAATACCGACCCACTAGGAGCTGTCGTTGGTGTCGGGTTTGGGTCCTGGTTCACCAGAGGAACGGTATTTGTTTCAGAAACAGGTGGTGGAACTGGATTCGGTTCAGGGGAAGTAATATTCTCAGTAGCTTTCTTAGCTGGACGACCTCTTTTCGGAGCCATAGTTCTGCTCACATGCAGACAAACTCAGGTCAGTTCAAGAATATTAAAGATATAACCCTTTTTTTTTAATCACATAACTCAACCATGTTCAGACATGCTGATAATTTCATGTTGAAATGTGATCATTTAAGTATTCAAGTATAACTACATTGAAAAGATCCAGATACGTTCTCAGTTCACACTAGTCATTCAGATATTCGTAGTTATACTTAGTCCTGTTATTTCAAAACATGTGTAGAGTATAACCCAACTCATTGCCTCGCAATACATGTTTTTAGAGATATGTTCATACAGGACTAGGATATGTTCTCACACAACAACAAATATGTTCACATGTTCTCGTACAGTATGGCTCTCGTACTGTACTTTAGTTACAGATATGTTCTCATTAGATATGTTCTTGTTCACATTACAGATACGTTCTCGTTCAGATATGTTCTCGTTCACATTACAGATACGTTCTCGTTTAGATATGTTCTCGTACAGTATGGCTCTCGTACTGTACTTTTAGTAACTGATATGTTCTCGTATAGTATGGCTCTCGTACTATACTTTAGTTACTGATATGTTCTCGTTCACATTACAGATACGTTCTCGTTTAGATATGTTCTCGTTCACATTACAGATACATTCTTGTTTAGATATGTTCTCGTTCACATTACAGATACATTCTCGTTTAGATATGTTCTCGTACAGTATGGCTCTCGTACTGTACTTTTAGTAACTGATATGTTCTCGTATAGTATGGCTCTCGTACTATACTTTAGTTACTGATATGTTCTCGTTCACATTATAGATACGTTCTCGTTCAGATATGTTCTCGTTCACATTACAGATACGTTCTCGTTTAGATATGTTCTCGTACAGTATGGCTCTCGTACTGTACTTTTAGTAACTGATATGTTCTCGTATAGTATGGCTCTCGTACTATACTTTAGTTACTGATATGTTCTCGTTCACATTACAGATACGTTCTCGTTTAGATATGTTCTCGTTCACATTACAGATACGTTCTCGTTTAGATATGTTCTCGTACAGTATGGCTCTCGTACTGTACTTTAGTTAATATATCCGCATACAGTATGGCTCTCGTACTGTATTTTCGCGCAATATATGTTTTTAGTTAAATATATTCGCATACAGTATGGCTCTCGTACTGTATATCAGCGCAATATATTTTCAGTTAGATATATTTGCATACAGTATTGCTCTCGTGCTGTATTTTCGCACAATATATATATTTTTAGTTTGACATATTCGCATACAGTATGGCTCTCGTACTGTATATCAGCGCAATATGTTTTCAGTTAGATACGTTCTCATACTGATATGTTCATAGATACGTTCTCATACTGATATGTTCATAGATATGTTCTCATACTGATATGTTCTTAGATACGTTCTCATACTGATTTGGATATAGTGTTCACATAACATACAACAGATATACAGAAACAAACGTTTGATTAAAACAACACTGTTATTATAAAACCATAAAGTTTATGATACAAAGAGTGCCCTCATAATACATCCATACAAACAACCTATCCGTCTATGAGATGTACAATGAAAATCCCAAAAATGTGGGTCAACTGATCTGACTTACCGTAAGAAATACGGTAAACAGGCTAACACTATAGCTATAGTAGCGAGTACTATAGCTAACCAGATAAGTCTAGCCTCGGTGCTCAGCGTACCGAGCGTCCAGATCAGTCCCTGCAGCCTTTCCCCAAAGGCTGCCACCTGCTGCTTACATGCAGCAATCATTTCCCTCCACCAAGTCCTCCGAAGGCGATCCTCAATGGTCGCCCTCCAGGCTAGGGTGTCCGCACCCTGAGTAGTCACATGGTCCATAAGAGCCAGGTGAGACGCGAGAATCTCCAACACCGTATTACGGGTGTCCTCCATCGTGGCATGGTGCTGCTGCAAATCCTGTCGGAGGCCCAGCAGGTCCTGAGATACCTGCTGTACCTGAGCCCGAAGCTCAGCCTGGTGGGAGGATTCTCCCACCTCGTGTACTGGTGCTGGCTCGTCACGTGGAGCCATGGGGCGTCGTGGAGGTAGTCCCGTAGTCTTGCGGGCCTGGCCCCGCATACGCCTGAGCCCGTCCCATGCCGGGGCTCTGTGTGGTGAGGAGCTCTGCCTCCTCATGGCCGAAGCGTCGGCCAGCGGTGAGTGGGGTGGACTGTGCACCGGTGGGGATCCCGGTGGTGGTGGTGGTATGAACGGAGATCCGGGCGGTAGTGGTGGTACAAAAGGAGATCCGGGTGGTGTAGCTGATAGCTGTGGTCCCACCTGAGATGATACAGAAGACGCATGAGATGGTACTGCACCCGAGCTCGATCCCGAGCTATCACTGGGTGTGTCGTCAAGGATGATGTAAGGGAATCTCTGGTAAATATAGTTTTCTCCCGGGTTCGCCATTGCTGAATAAACAAAGTTCTAGATCAGTATCATGAAATAAACATTGAATAATAATATTCAATACAAACATGATATGATATCTCTTCCTATCTCAAAGCAACTATTAGTCTTTAGAATTGTTAGTGTTCAGCTTGGATTAACTTAAACTAGAATGCACAAGTATTACAAATTTCAGTTATGCTGGCCACTCATAACTGAAACCTGAATCACTCGATTATCCTAACTTAAATCAACACAAGTTTTGTTCGTTCGTTGTATTCAGTGCTCTCTGTGTCATTATACGAACCTATGGTTATAGTCTAGGTCTCTAAGTCAACCTAATTCTCTATAACCTGTGGCTCTGATACCACCCTGTCACACCCCCACCTCTCGTCACCTGAGAATGATATCATCAAAAGGGTAGCGGAAGCATAGTGGTGATGTCTCAGAGCATGAGGGGTGACTTACTTGATCCGGTATCATCATAGCACACAGATTACGAAAAGTAAAACTTACATTACAAGGTTCGTGGTTACAATATTATTACAATTTATTTAATTACTGTTATTGCTAGTGCTGTGAGTGCATCCTCACCGTTGTCCTTGATTGCCTGCAAAAGTTTTAGTTTCGAAAACATCAGCACAAAGCTGGTGAGTTCATACAGTTTAGTTAAATCATATGATATGACAGTTAAGTTCAAATACATGTTCACAGTTCCGGATAACCATGGGACCCGTATCTAGTTCCTTTCGGACGATATGTTCAGTTCTCGATATTACCCGTCGGTAAATATCTTATTGCCTCATTATCTTAATGTCTATCACACCATTAAGAAGTTCAGGAAACAGATAACAAACATTCACACCAGGGGAGATGCAATCCTCCCAGTGAATGGGGTGTCAACCGATAGTACTATCAATGTTTTCTGCTCGGCCACACATGGGTTCACTAGATACAGTTCAAGAATGAGGACTTTGATATCATGATAGAGATACTAACGGCAACAATCCCATGAAATCCACAAATTCAGTTAATCACATGAAATCACGCAGATAACAGTGACACATATCATATGATCAAGAAAAGTTTAGCAGTTATACCCCGATGTTTATACAACATTAAAAGAACAGGGGTGGTACGAAACTCACCTGATAGTATAGGTGTAGCAGAGTATCACCAAACTGATAGTACAGAGATGATTCTGCATTTATTAATATTCAATGAGTTATTTCTGTTCTAGTTTGTTGATTAAATCTTCCTGAACGTTCAATGTCAAAGACATTGCTTACTAAATCATCAACTCGATATTAATTATGTATTTAATTAATTTAAGATTATATCATACAATGTATGATAATGTAGGAACCTACATTGCATTAGATTCCTAATACAAAGTTGATGACACTCTTGATTAATCAGAATAATCTCTGATTAACCAGATAGTTAATGTTGTTGATTATGATACTGTAACAGTTTCTAGATAATTTAATGGCTTAGGAATGATAAATCCTTGTTATTGATTACCCAAATATCATGAAATATCACAATGTAGCATCAGAATAGGTGTAATAACCATGTTTAACATACTAATCTGACTGTTATCATAAACATCAGATAATCGTTCCAATGAGTATGTTAATGGTTGTGATTAGTTTGAAACACTTGGATTTAATCTTGCATTTCAAGGATTAACCCAACTAATCACCTACATTGTTATAATCAAATGGATTAAACCATTATAATCATGGGTATGGTTTCATGCAAACCGGGCATCACAACGGATCAAAACAAGGATTTAACCGTTAGAACTTCGTGTTCTTCATTTATAATCAATCCTAGCCATCATCTAGGCAATAATCAACAATCCTAACTATGCCATTACGTTCAAAATAAAGATCTAATCAATCAAAATCAAACTAGAAGGTTTAAACGGATCATTACCTAATCTGACGGATTTCTGGCTTCAAAACTACGATCAGAACTTGAAAACAAGTTCCCTGGGATGATTCGTGGCTTCTAATGGCTTCAGAAGATTGTTTGAAGGCTTCAAAATCTTGGTTTTTCGTCTGCAGGGTCGAAGAAGTTCGAGAAGTGTAATAAAATTATAATCTGCATGAAAATCTGATAAAAGGATCAACTTGTTCCACCGCCTCATCCGTCGCGTACCGCGACGGAGAGTCTATTTTGGCTTCGCGTACCGCGAAGTTTTTCGGGAATCTGAGATATTTAACAACCATTGCGTACCGCGGAGGACTCTCAAGCCCACCTCCGCGTACCGCGATAAGCCCTTTCGACCAATACTTAGAGATTTTTCTTCGTTTTTCGATTCCGGACAATCCGTAACTCCGTTTCGCGATCCGTTTTCTCCTATGTTCTCGATTTCTCGCATACTTTAAACCTGCAATAGTTACAATCATCAATTTCGCGCGGATTTCTAGAACAACCAAACGTGTGAACGTCATTGATGACGTAATCTTTACCTGCAATTGTCACACGTACCTTTGAAAGAAATTCAAATTGATGAGAAACTGCAATTTCGAGAAGAACCGGTTGAAGTGATGGATCGAGAGGTGAAGGTACTGAAACGTAGTCGTATATCTATTGTCAAAATTCGGTGGAATTCACAGCGTGGACCCGAATATACATGGGAACGTGAAGATCAGATGAAACAGAAATACCCACACCTATTCACATGATCAATTATTATCAAGTAAGTCTTTCCTAAATTTCGGGACGAAATTTTTCTAACAGGAGGAGACTGTGATAACTGTGTACGAGAACTACGTCAACAACGAATTGAGCACATTTGATCGTGTTTAAAATCCACATGGAATTGGTTGCCGAAATTGATATGGGATGATAGTATGCGGAAAATGATGAACGTAGGCGAAAACCGTGCGCGAAACGGAGTTACGGATTGTCCGGAATCGCGAAACGAAGTTTTCGTCGAAAAACGGGAAAAATTACCCTGGGGCGGTACGCCCCAGGTCGAGGGATAACCTAGGCGATGCGCGCGGATTCAACCGAAAATATCTGGATTTTTTTATTCCGCGCGGTACGCCTGGCGTGGGTGTAGGTGGCCAGGCGTACCGCCTGGGGTCAATTTGCTCGGCAAGTGGATTAAAAGATCAGATTTTCATCATTATACTCATTCTTATCTTCCTCTCGACGAAATCAGCCATCACCTTCGAAAATTCACTTCCAAACCATCAAAAACTCAAGTTTGAAGGCCTCTTGAAGTATAGATCGCATCCAGGAACGTTTATATAAGTTCAGATCATCTTTCTATCCGCAGAACTTCTTCCAGATTAGGTAATGGTTCATTTTAAACCTTTTGGTTTGATTTTTATTGATTAAATCTTGAGTTTGAACGTAATGATATAGTTAGGGTTGTTGATTATTGCTTAGATGATGGCTAGGATTGATTTTGAGTGCCAAACTCGAACTGTCAACGGGTAAATCCTTGTTTTGAGCCGTTGTAATGCCCGGTTTGCATGGAATCATAACAATGGTTATAATGGTTTAAACCATTTGATTATGACAATATAGATGATTAGTTTGATTAATCTTTGACATGCAACGTGGAAGTTGAGTGTTTTAAACTAATCACAATCATTAACATACTCATTGGAACACATTATCTGATGTTTCTGATAACAGTCAGATTAGTATGTTAAACATGGTTATTAAACCTATACCATTTCTATATTATGATAATCCATGATATTTGGGTAATCAATAACAAGGATTAATCATTCCTAAGCCATTAAACTGTTTAGAGATTATCTTAGCAATTATAATCAACAACATTAACTATTTGGTTAATCTGAGATTATACTGATTAATCAAGTAAGTCATCAACCTAGTATTAGGAACCTGAATTAGTATAGGTTCCTACATTATCATACATTGTATGATAATACATTAAAATAGGTAATTAAATACTCAACATTGGTTTGATGACTATTAAGGCAATGTTTTTGACATTGGACGTTCAAGAAGATTTAATCAGTGAGTTAAAATATTAACAACTCATTAAACAAAAATTAAATGCAGAATCATCATATTATTACCAGTTTGTGTGATATTCTGCTACCATTGAATCATCAGGTGAGTTTCGTACAACCCCTTTTCTTTTTAATGTTTTATAAACATCGGGGTACTCTGTAACTTGTTTTCTGAACATATGATATGCATCACTGATATCTGTGTGATTTCATGTGACTTTTGTGTGATTTCATGGGATTTTGCCGTTAGTAACAACTATCACAGTATCAAAAGTCCTCATTCGTGAACTGTATCTAGTGAACCCATGTGCGGCCGAACAGGAACCATTGATAGTACTATTGGCTGACAACCCATTTGCTGGGAGGATTGCATCTCCCCTGGTGTGAATGTTTGGTACCTGTTTCCATAACAACTTCTTAATGTTAGTGATAGACATTAAGATAATGAGGCAATAAGATATTTACCGACGGGTAGTATCTTCGTGAACAAACAACTGTCCGAAAGGAACTAGATACGGGTCCCATGGTTATCCAGAACTGAACTTTTTGTGAACATTACTTATCATATCATATTGTTCTAATTGAACTGTCGAACTCACCAGCTTTGTGCTGACGTTTTAAACTTAACATTTTTGCAGGACAACGGTGACGACACAGTGAGGATGCACTTGAGCACATAGTCAAACCCTAATGTAACATATTGTGTAATAAACTAAGTTGTTTTATTACTGTAGTGACGAAACCTTTGTATTATATTTATTTTAAGTAAATCTGTGTGCTGTGATATCGGTTCAAGTAAGTCACACCTCATCTCTGAGACATCACCACTATGCTTCCGCAACAAATAGAATGAGACGTATGACATCATCTCAGGTGACGAGAGGTGGGGGTGTGACATATTGTTTCTGATTTTTTATTAAAATTTTCTTTTAATTTTTCTAAATATAATTGTTTTAAATTCAAATCTTCAGTGTTTTCTAAAAGCTTTAGTAATATTAGATTTTCTTCATTATTTATCATATTTATAGATCCATCAATGTTACATAAACATGGACCAATGCATCCACATTCTTCATCATTATTACTACTAGTATTATCGCTCTCAGAAATATAATTTATATCATTACTATCATAATCTGAAAATTCTTCATCACTAATTTTAGTATCTAAAATTTTATTTATTTGTTCTTTTAATTCATCTGATATATTTAATTCATTTATCTTTCTTTTTGAATAACAATTTTTTGAGGTATGTCCTCTTTTACCACAGGTATAACAAGTTACTACCTTTCTTTTATAAAACTTTTGTTTTTTATTTTTATTATAATTTTGTTCTTCAACTTTAGGTTTTCTATTCTTATAGTTTTTTCTATAATTTTTTCCTTTTATATAATTATTTCTTTTTATATAATTATTTTTTCTTTTTGAATTACTTGGTGTTTTTATATTTTCAAAACCATATTGTTCACAAAAATTACCTAATTCATTTCTACTACTAATACCATCTTTCTTCATTTTTTGTTTTAATTTTAAATCATTACATATTTGTAAACCTTCTTGATTTATATGATTTATTATTTGTCCATATGTCAATTCGTCATATGGTATATAATTATTATTTTCTCTTTTAATTTTCTCTCTAACTCTTTCTGCAAATAATTTTGGTAATCCTGCAATAAATCTTTCTTTCCAATATGATTGTTTACAATCACTTCTCATCATAACTTTAGATATAAAAACATCCTTATACCATCTAAAATCTTGTAATTTTCTACACGTAAGATTTAATAGTATTAAAGAACTCCTTTCTTGGTAATCTGAAGGATTTCCTATAAAATTTTTTATAATAGCGAATATAAGTGTGTTTATTATATCTGTTTCTTCAGTTTGGACTTGTATTCCATTTTCTAATTTCACCTTTCTAGCATTTGTAATAAATTGTTTATCAAAATCTGTTACATAATTATCCCACCATCCTTTTAAATTTCCGGAAAACCCAGAAACAATCATTTTGAAAATTTGTATTTCATTATTTCCTATTTGTTTATATGCATTAGATGCCATAGTCATTTCTTGTAATATATTTAGAATTTGAAATTCAGATTGTCCGTCTATATTCCATTCATATATAGATTTACCATCATATGCAGTATAAACTCTATTACTTCCTTCTTCAATTTGTACATCAGGAGGAGTTGGTTTATAATACCAATTCCTGGTATCTGGTTTTAAAGTAAAATTTTTTAATTTATTTATTGTTTCATTTTTCATATTATTAAATTGAGATTCTAATTTGTTATAAGAGGAATCTGTATTATAAGATTCATCATCTCCATCATTTATAGTATTTAGACTTAAATTTTTTAATTTTTCTAATGTTTCTAATTGTTCTTTCATTAGATTTAAATTTTTTTCTTTTTTATTTAAAATTATAGGAGTATCTATAGTAAAAGGTTTGAATATAGGATTTTCTATTTTAATTTCTTTTCCTTTAATTTTTTCTTTTGCTTCTAATTCCGTTTTTTCATTTTCAATTCTTTCTAATTGTTCTCCTATAGTATTTAATTTTTCATTTGTATAATTATTCTGACAAATAATTGTATTTAAATTTTTTGTATTATCGTCATTAAGATTTGCTAAAGGTACTCCTATATATTCTCTTCTTTCTTTTATAATTTTTATATTCTCATGAGGAGGATGAATACTAACTAATTCTTCATTGTTTTTTATTAATGTATAATTTTTTGTAATTTTATTATTAACAGATATTTGTTCTATAGTAGGATATTTGATATTATTATTCTTACAATATATAGGTAACCAAGTAAAGAAAGTAATATTTTCATTATTGTTAATAATATAATCTTCCCATTCTTTTCTATGTAGTAATCTAGATTCTTGATTAAATGTTTTATGATACCATATTAGATTATCTAAATTATATTCATTTAATATTTCACATCTTAAAAAATTCATCATTTCTTTATTCATTTTAACAAGTAAATTTGGTTATTTTAGTAGAAATTATTCTTATCCTTTTAAATTGATATTCTATTTCTTCATTTAAATGGAATTGACGATTTGTATAATAATATAATTTATTTACTCGATCTTCTATATTTTCTTCTTCTATTTCATTATTAAAATAATTATCTATTTTTAATAGTTCATTTTGATAGTTATGTAATTTTTCATAACACTCTATTATCAAAAATTTAAGAAGTCTCATTTGAGAATTTCTACACTGAATTTTTGTATCACTCATTTTAACAAGTATATTTTGATATATTTTTAGAACAAATTTTTATAAGTTCATTATTAACTTTTATTTTATCTTGTAAAAAATATTTAAAATTCATATGATGGAATTTTTGTATTTTATCATTATATTTATTTTCTTCTAAATATTGATTTGTTTTTTCTAACTCTATTTTATATATTTTTGATTTTTTATGAAATTCTTTTAATGCTGAAACATAAAATTGAACTTGAGGATTCCTTCTTTGAATTCTAGTGTCACTCATAATTGTTTTAAAAAATCCATATCAGATTTACTAGGATTATATGACTTATCAGATTTATTATCTTCTTCTTGTTCATAAAAAGCCTTAGGTATAGAATTAGAATAATCTATTCCTGCTATTTTCATTGATTGTGATCTCATTAAATTACTTCTTTGTATATTATTTATACTATTTATACTACTGCTTGATGTTGAATATCTAGCAGAAGTACTATTATTATTAAAAATTATTTCTATTGATCCATCAGAATTTTCTATTATATTTGATGTTTGATTTTCTGTATCTATGGGTTTTGGTGGATTTATATCTTGTAAATTCCATGATAAAGACTGTGTAATTTCATTCCATTTTAATCTTTTTGGTGTTATAACTTTTGCATGCATAGTATTTGCTTCAAATAATATAGTTTCATCTCTTGGAGATGATAATTTAGTTTTTGGCTCTATAGTAGTAGTCATAGTTTTATAATAAACTCTATATATTACGACTGCAGCATTAGTTTTTTCTTTAAATTCTAAATTTCTTGTTTTTATTGTTAAAGTTAAAGTATCAAGAATGTTTGGATCAAATAATCCTATAGAAAAATTAGGATAACAATTAAAATATATTGGACCATTGGCTATATTTGATTCAGCCATAGCTAATAATGAATTATTGAAATTAGTGTGTCTAGCATCTCTTAATATAGTTAATATGGGAGCATCTATTCCTAATCTGAACATAGGTTTTATAGCTACCTGTACTAATCCTATATGTAAAAATTTATAATTATTTCTATGGTTTAATATAGCTTCTTTAGATAATAATTGTAAATTTTGATGATCTTTATTTATAGGAATAGTTTGTTCAGTCATTTTGATTGAGTAATCTTGTAAGAAATAAAAAGTTCCTATTTTATATATAGTTTTTACATCTTGTTTAGGTATATTTAGGAGTACCTTTAGCAAATCTTAATGACGATAATACAAAAAATTTAAATACAATTATTTGTCAGAATAATTATACAAATGAAAAATTAAATACTATAGGAGAACAATTAGAAAGAATTGAAAATGAAAAAACGGAATTAGAAGCAAAAGAAAAAATTAAAGGAAAAGAAATTAAAATAGAAAATCCTATATTCAAACCTTTTATGTTCTTCAACTTTAGGTTTTCTATTCTTATAGTTTTTTCTATAATTTTTTCCTTTTATATAATTATTTCTTTTTATATAATTATTTTTTCTTTTTGAATTACTTGGTGTTTTTATATTTTCAAAACCATATTGTTCACAAAAATTACCTAATTCATTTCTACTACTAATACCATCTTTCTTCATTTTTTGTTTTAATTTTAAATCATTACATATTTGTAAACCTTCTTGATTTATATGATTTATTATTTGTCCATATGTCAATTCGTCATATGGTATATAATTATTATTTTCTCTTTTAATTTTCTCTCTAACTCTTTCTGCAAATAATTTTGGTAATCCTGCAATAAATCTTTCTTTCCAATATGATTGTTTACAATCACTTCTCATCATAACTTTAGATATAAAAACATCCTTATACCATCTAAAATCTTGTAATTTTCTACACGTAAGATTTAATAGTATTAAAGAACTCCTTTCTTGGTAATCTGAAGGATTTCCTATAAAATTTTTTATAATAGCGAATATAAGTGTGTTTATTATATCTGTTTCTTCAGTTTGGACTTGTATTCCATTTTCTAATTTCACCTTTCTAGCATTTGTAATAAATTGTTTATCAAAATCTGTTACATAATTATCCCACCATCCTTTTAAATTTCCGGAAAACCCAGAAACAATCATTTTGAAAATTTGTATTTCATTATTTCCTATTTGTTTATATGCATTAGATGCCATAGTCATTTCTTGTAATATATTTAGAATTTGAAATTCAGATTGTCCGTCTATATTCCATTCATATATAGATTTACCATCATATGCAGTATAAACTCTATTACTTCCTTCTTCAATTTGTACATCAGGAGGAGTTGGTTTATAATACCAATTCCTGGTATCTGGTTTTAAAGTAAAATTTTTTAATTTATTTATTGTTTCATTTTTCATATTATTAAATTGAGATTCTAATTTGTTATAAGAGGAATCTGTATTATAAGATTCATCATCTCCATCATTTATAGTATTTAGACTTAAATTTTTTAATTTTTCTAATGTTTCTAATTGTTCTTTCATTAGATTTAAATTTTTTTCTTTTTTATTTAAAATTATAGGAGTATCTATAGTAAAAGGTTTGAATATAGGATTTTCTATTTTAATTTCTTTTCCTTTAATTTTTTCTTTTGCTTCTAATTCCGTTTTTTCATTTTCAATTCTTTCTAATTGTTCTCCTATAGTATTTAATTTTTCATTTGTATAATTATTCTGACAAATAATTGTATTTAAATTTTTTGTATTATCGTCATTAAGATTTGCTAAAGGTACTCCTATATATTCTCTTCTTTCTTTTATAATTTTTATATTCTCATGAGGAGGATGAATACTAACTAATTCTTCATTGTTTTTTATTAATGTATAATTTTTTGTAATTTTATTATTAACAGATATTTGTTCTATAGTAGGATATTTGATATTATTATTCTTACAATATATAGGTAACCAAGTAAAGAAAGTAATATTTTCATTATTGTTAATAATAGAATCTTCCCATTCTTTTCTATGTAGTAATCTAGATTCTTGATTAAATGTTTTATGATACCATATTAGATTATCTAAATTATATTCATTTAATATTTCACATCTTAAAAAATTCATCATTTCTTTATTCATTTTAACAAGTAAATTTGGTTATTTTAGTAGAAATTATTCTTATCCTTTTAAATTGATATTCTATTTCTTCATTTAAATGGAATTGATGATTTGTATAATAATATAATTTATTTACTCGATCTTCTATATTTTCTTCTTCTATTTCATTATTAAAATAATTATCTATTTTTAATAGTTCATTTTGATAGTTATGTAATTTTTCATAACACTCTATTATCAAAAATTTAAGAAGTCTCATTTGAGAATTTCTACACTGAATTTTTGTATCACTCATTTTAACAAGTATATTTTGATATATTTTTAGAACAAATTTTTATAAGTTCATTATTAACTTTTATTTTATCTTGTAAAAAATATTTAAAATTCATATGATGGAATTTTTGTATTTTATCATTATATTTATTTTCTTCTAAATATTGATTTGTTTTTTCTAACTCTATTTTATATATTTTTGATTTTTTATGAAATTCTTTTAATGCTGAAACATAAAATTGAACTTGAGGATTCCTTCTTTGAATTCTAGTGTCACTCATAATTGTTTTAAAAAATCCATATCAGATTTACTAGGATTATATGACTTATCAGATTTATTATCTTCTTCTTGTTCATAAAAAGCCTTAGGTATAGAATTAGAATAATCTATTCCTGCTATTTTCATTGATTGTGATCTCATTAAATTACTTCTTTGTATATTATTTATACTATTTATACTACTGCTTGATGTTGAATATCTAGCAGAAGTACTATTATTATTAAAAATTATTTCTATTGATCCATCAGAATTTTCTATTATATTTGATGTTTGATTTTCTGTATCTATGGGTTTTGGTGGATTTATATCTTGTAAATTCCATGATAAAGACTGTGTAATTTCATTCCATTTTAATCTTTTTGGTGTTATAACTTTTGCATGCATAGTATTTGCTTCAAATAATATAGTTTCATCTCTTGGAGATGATAATTTAGTTTTTGGCTCTATAGTAGTAGTCATAGTTTTATAATAAACTCTATATATTACGACTGCAGCATTAGTTTTTTCTTTAAATTCTAAATTTCTTGTTTTTATTGTTAAAGTTAAAGTATCAAGAATGTTTGGATCAAATAATCCTATAGAAAAATTAGGATAACAATTAAAATATATTGGACCATTGGCTATATTTGATTCAGCCATAGCTAATAATGAATTATTGAAATTAGTGTGTCTAGCATCTCTTAATATAGTTAATATGGGAGCATCTATTCCTAATCTGAACATAGGTTTTATAGCTACCTGTACTAATCCTATATGTAAAAATTTATAATTATTTCTATGGTTTAATATAGCTTCTTTAGATAATAATTGTAAATTTTGATGATCTTTATTTATAGGAATAGTTTGTTCAGTCATTTTGATTGAGTAATCTTGTAAGAAATCAAAAGTTCCTATTTTATATATAGTTTTTACATCTTGTTTAGGTATATTTAGGAGTACCTTTAGCAAATCTTAATGACGATAATACAAAAAATTTAAATACAATTATTTGTCAGAATAATTATACAAATGAAAAATTAAATACTATAGGAGAACAATTAGAAATAATTGAAAATGAAAAAACGGAATTAGAAGCAAAAGAAAAAATTAAAGGAAAAGAAATTAAAATAGAAAATCCTATATTCAAACCTTTTATGTTCTTCAACTTTAGGTTTTCTATTCTTATAGTTTTTTCTATAATTTTTTCCTTTTATATAATTATTTCTTTTTATATAATTATTTTTTCTTTTTGAATTACTTGGTGTTTTTATATTTTCAAAACCATATTGTTCACAAAAATTACCTAATTCATTTCTACTACTAATACCATCTTTCTTCATTTTTTGTTTTAATTTTAAATCATTACATATTTGTAAACCTTCTTGATTTATATGATTTATTATTTGTCCATATGTCAATTCGTCATATGGTATATAATTATTATTTTCTCTTTTAATTTTCTCTCTAACTCTTTCTGCAAATAATTTTGGTAATCCTGCAATAAATCTTTCTTTCCAATATGATTGTTTACAATCACTTCTCATCATAACTTTAGATATAAAAACATCCTTATACCATCTAAAATCTTGTAATTTTCTACACGTAAGATTTAATAGTATTAAAGAACTCCTTTCTTGGTAATCTGAAGGATTTCCTATAAAATTTTTTATAATAGCGAATATAAGTGTGTTTATTATATCTGTTTCTTCAGTTTGGACTTGTATTCCATTTTCTAATTTCACCTTTCTAGCATTTGTAATAAATTGTTTATCAAAATCTGTTACATAATTATCCCACCATCCTTTTAAATTTCCGGAAAACCCAGAAACAATCATTTTGAAAATTTGTATTTCATTATTTCCTATTTGTTTATATGCATTATTTCCACAATCTGAATTTCAAATTCTAAATATATTACAAGAAATGACTATGGCATCTAATGCATATAAACAAATAGGAAATAATGAAATACAAATTTTCAAAATGATTGTTTCTGGGTTTTCCGGAAATTTAAAAGGATGGTGGGATAATTATGTAACAGATTTTGATAAACAATTTATTACAAATGCTAGAAAGGTGAAATTAGAAAATGGAATACAAGTCCAAACTGAAGAAACAGATATAATAAACACACTTATATTCGCTATTATAAAAAATTTTATAGGAAATCCTTCAGATTACCAAGAAAGGAGTTCTTTAATACTATTAAATCTTACGTGTAGAAAATTACAAGATTTTAGATGGTATAAGGATGTTTTTATATCTAAAGTTATGATGAGAAGTGATTGTAAACAATCATATTGGAAAGAAAGATTTATTGCAGGATTACCAAAATTATTTGCAGAAAGAGTTAGAGAGAAAATTAAAAGAGAAAATAATAATTATATACCATATGACGAATTGACATATGGACAAATAATAAATCATATAAATCAAGAAGGTTTACAAATATGTAATGATTTAAAATTAAAACAAAAAATGAAGAAAGATGGTATTAGTAGTAGAAATGAATTAGGTAATTTTTGTGAACAATATGGTTTTGAAAATATAAAAACACCAAGTAATTCAAAAAGAAAAAATAATTATATAAAAGAAATAATTATATAAAAGGAAAAAATTATAGAAAAAACTATAAGAATAGAAAACCTAAAGTTGAAGAACAAAATTATAATAAAAATAAAAACAAAAGTTTTATAAAAGAAAGGTAGTAACTTGTTATACCTGTGGTAAAAGAGGACATACCTCAAAAAATTGTTATTCAAAAAGAAAGATAAATGAATTAAATATATCAGATGAATTAAAAGAACAAATAAATAAAATTTTAGATACTAAAATTAGTGATGAAGAATTTTCAGATTATGATAGTAATGATATAAATTATATTTCTGAGAGCGATAATACTAGTAGTAATAATGATGAAGAATGTGGATGCATTGGTCCATGTTTATGTAACATTGATGGATCTATAAATATGATAAATAATGAAGAAAATCTAATATTACTAAAGCTTTTAGAAAACACTGAAGATTTGAATTTAAAACAATTATATTTAGAAAAATTAAAAGAAAATTTTAATAAAAAATCAGAACCAATAGAAGATACTACTGAAATATATAATTTAGAAGATATTTATATAAAATTTAAAAAACCAGAAAAACCTATAACTATGCAAGAATTACAAGAAGAATTAAAAAATATAAAAGAAGATATTAAAATAATTAAGGTGCAGATTAAAAATATTGAAAAAGGAAAAGAAAAAGAAACTAATGACGGAAGTATAATAATTAAAGGTAATGAGACCAATGAAATTAATATATTAAAAGAACTAAATTATCAAAAATGGTATACTAAAGTAAATATAATTGTTAATAATGAATTTAGAATCACTTTAACAGCTTTAATTGATAGTGGAGCTGATATGAATTGTATTCAAGAAGGAATTATACCTACACAATATTATGAAAAAACTTCATATAGATTATCTACTGCCAGTGGTTCAAGGCTTATAATAAATTATAAACTATCAAATGTTCATATATGTAAAGAAAACTACTGTTTTAAAACCCAATTAATATTAGTAAAAAATCTAACCTCTCAAATTATATTAGGAACACCTTTTATAACTCAATTATATCCATTTACTATAAATAGTAATGGAATAAGTACTAAAGTTTTAAATAAAGAAATTATATTTGAATTTTCTGAACCTGTTTTATCTAAACAAATAAATATTATAAATTTAAAAGAAAAACAAAAGAAATTCTTAATAAATGAAATAAATAATGAAAGAATAAAAGAACAATTAAATGATAAAATAATTATTAATAAAATTAAGGAGATTGAAGAAAATTTTATAAAAAATGTTTGTGCAAATATTCCTAATGCCTTTTGGCAAAGAAAACAACATATTGTAAAGTTACCATATATAAAAGATTTTAATGAAAAAGATATACCAACAAAATCTAAAGCTATACATATGAATCAAGAATTAGAAGAACATTGTAAAAAAGAAATAAAAGACTTATTAGATAAAGGTTTAATTAGATCTTCTAAGTCTCCTTGGTCATGTTCTGCATTCTATGTAAATAATAGCGCTGAAATTGAAAGAGGTGCTCCAAGATTAGTTATAAATTATAAACCTTTAAATAAAGTATTAGAATGGATAAGATATCCTATACCAAATAAAAGGGATTTATTAAAAAAGATATATGAAGCAAAGGTATTTTCTAAGTTTGATATGAAATCTGGATTTTGGCAAATCCAAATAGCTGAGGAAGATAAATATAAAACAGGATTTAATGTTCCCTTTGGACATTACGAATGGAATGTAATGCCCTTCGGATTAAAAAATGCTCCTTCCGAATTTCAAAATATTATGAATGACATAATTATTCCTATAGGAAATTTTTCAATAATTTATATTGATGATATTTTAATTTATTCTAAGTCTTTAGAACAACATTTTAAGCATTTGAATATATTTTATGATATAATTCATAAGAATGGACTAGTAGTATCTCCTACTAAGATAAATCTATTTAAAACTGAGATAAGATTTTTAGGTCATAATATTAAGCAAAATACTATTATACCTATAGATAGAAGTTTAGAATTTACTAATAAGTTTCCTGATGAAATTAAAGATAAGAAACAATTACAGAGATTTTTAGGATGTTTGAACTATATACATGATTTTTTTTAAGGATTTAGGAATTATATGTAAACCTTTATATAAAAGATTAAAAAAGAATCCTGAGCCATGGACACAGGAACATACAAATATTATAAAACAAATTAAAACCAAAATAAAACAATTACCATGTTTAAATATTCCACATCCTAATGCTAAGTTAATTGTTGAAATTGATGCAAGTGATTTAGGATTCGGAGGAATATTAAAGCAATCTTTAGAAAATAATAAAGAACAATTAGTCAGATATTATTCAGGATCATGGAATGATACTCAAAAGAACTATTCAACTATAAAAAAGGAAATTTTAAGTATTGTATTATGTATTAAAAAATTTGAAGATGATTTATATATGAAACCTTTTTTATTAAGAATTGATTGTTTATCTGCAAAACATATTTTAGAAAAAGATATAAAAAATTTAATTTCAAAACAAATATTTGCAAGATGGCAAGCATTATTAAGCAATTTTGATTTCCAAATAGAATTTATTAAAGGAGAAAGTAATTCTTTACCTGATTTTTTATCGAGAGAATTTTTACAGGGAATATGAGTAAGGATTCTAAAAAGATTATTCTAACCAATCAGCCATCATCAAGTTCTTCCAGTTCTCTTGGAACTCCATTACCAATTAATAATAGATTTACTCCATTATCTCCATTTTCATCAAGACCAAGATCTCCTGCTCCTATATCTTTTAGACCACCTTATTCTTCGGTAATACAAACAAGAATATTACCACAATCTATTATCAATACTAATATCCAAAAAACTCCTATAAAAAATTCTAATCCTTCATCTTCTACAGATTCTAGTTTTTATTCTATAAATCCAAATTTTTAGGTTGTAAAGATTTTAGAACCTATTGAAGAAGAGAAAGTTCAACATAGCTTTCTTAGTCTTATAGACTTTCTATATCCCAGAAATTGTCATTTTTATGATGGTGAATATAAAACTATAGAATATTATCAAGCCATTCTTGTTGATACTGGATCAGTTGATATTCAACATATATTTAATTCTCAAAATCCCTCCAAGATTGATTATTCTAAAATAAAAATTAGAAAAGTAATTACTCTTGAAGAATGGAAATCAAAACCATTCGTTCAAAAAACTCTTTCTAATTTTCATTCCTATCCTCAATATAATTATTATGATTATCAGGAAGCTTGGGAAAAGACTCTATTATTTAGAAATTTTAATCATTCTTGGTTCATATATTATGATGATCAATTCTCAAATAATTATCCAAGATGGTTTATTAAGTGGTTTAAATATATAGGGATTATTCCTGAGGCTTTCCCTAAAGATATCTCTATAGCCTATAATAAGTTTATAGATTATTTTAAACAAGAAGGAACCCCAGATTTCGAATATACTCTCCAATTTATGACTATATTTCGAATTCCTTGGATTTTTTCTTGGACGTACCATTATCAAGCAAAACAAGACATTTCTCCTCCTCTTCTGTTAAGACATTACAGAAGTAAATGGTGGAACAAATTTTCAATAGAAAAAGCCAATGTTTCCTCAGTACAAAACTATTATAAGTCTATAACAAGTCAACATGAAAGATCTATCAAGTCTCCTGTAAATTTAAGTCTCAATACTTTTGAAGATCAAGATTATATTATCAGATTACAATCTTGTTCAACCCCCGAAGAGATGCAAAAAATTATTAGTGAAATTAAGAAAAATTCTCCTTCTCAATCAAGAAATTCTACTACTGATGAAAATATACTTCAAGATTCTCAAGATCCGTATGAAGATATTGGACCCATATAAGTTATCCATGGGGTGATCCGTTTCTAATATGGGTTAATCTCAATTATTGTCCAAGACTCGATTTTCAAAGATATGACTCGATTTTCAAAAGAGTGACATTCATCTCAATTATTGTCCAGAAGAGTCCAAGACAAGACGTGATTTTCAAGATAGCGATTAAAGTTGTCAGAGATGTGATTTTCAAGATATCGATTAAAGTAGCCAGAGATGTGATTTTCAAGATATCGATTAAAGTAGCCAGCTACGAACTTAATGTCTAGCCCGCTACTCTACCTACTATAATAAAGACAAGATGGTGGCCGACAATATTGAATTATCTTCCATAATGGGGCTCTATAAATTGAAGGCTCGGATGTATTAGAATTCATTCGAAAATTCACTTAGAATTAAATGTATGAAAAAACCCTCTCCTCAAAAACTTGTATTATCAACCACCCAATGTTCAAAATCTTTAGATTTTCAAGTTATTATTGCTCCATCCAATTGTAAGGAAATCATTTGTAATTCTGATATTCAAGAAATAAATCAAGGTATTATTTAAATATGAGTTGTTTAATTTATGTTTCTGCCATATTGCTATATTGTTTGTTATTTAAATCTTCATGCTCTCGATCCTCAACCAAATGGTATCAGAGCCATGATTCAAGTGATATTATGTCTAAATACTCTAATTAATTATTTGTAAATGTTATAATGGAAAAATTTATTGAAAAAACAACGTCATATTTTGAATATTTGGAATTATGCTGTGTTGGCAAGTCCTATCGGCTAGACGGTTGGATTAGCGTAAGGCTCCAAGATAGAGAGCAGCCGGACCACGTCTTGGGCTTTGGGGATGTTCCCTCAGTATAATCTGAATATTTCAAAATATTGATCTAAGTTAATTCAAAAAATTTTTCATTAAAACAAATACAAATAATGAATCAGATATCTAGATTTTTATCACGAAGAGATCATAGCTGAAATACTTTAGCTAATGATCAAGAGGAAGATTTAAACAACAATATGAATTCTTTGGAAATAAGTATTTCTCAAATTGAAAATAATTTATTAAATTGGAATATACCTAAACAAGATGTAAAAACTATATATAAAATAGGAACTTTTGATTTCTTACAAGATTACTCAATCAAAATGACTGAACAAACTATTCCTATAAATAAAGATCATCAAAATTTACAATTATTATCTAAAGAAGCTATATTAAACCATAGAAATAATTATAAATTTTTACATATAGGATTAGTACAGGTAGCTATAAAACCTATGTTCAGATTAGGAATAGATGCTCCCATATTAACTATATTAAGAGATGCTAGACACACTAATTTCAATAATTCATTATTAGCTATGGCTGAATCAAATATAGCCAATGGTCCAATATATTTTAATTGTTATCCTAATTTTTCTATAGGATTATTTGATCCAAACATTCTTGATACTTTAACTTTAACAATAAAAACAAGAAATTTAGAATTTAAAGAAAAAACTAATGCTGCAGTCGTAATATATAGAGTTTATTATAAAACTATGACTACTACTATAGAGCCAAAAACTAAATTATCATCTCCAAGAGATGAAACTATATTATTTGAAGCAAATACTATGCATGCAAAAGTTATAACACCAAAAAGATTAAAATGGAATGAAATTACACAGTCTTTATCATGGAATTTACAAGATATAAATCCACCAAAACCCATAGATACAGAAAATCAAACATCAAATATAATAGAAAATTCTGATGGATCAATAGAAATAATTTTTAATAATAATAGTACTTCTGCTAGATATTCAACATCAAGCAGTAGTATAAATAGTATAAATAATATACAAAGAAGTAATTTAATGAGATCACAATCAATGAAAATAGCAGGAATAGATTATTCTAATTCTATACCTAAGGCTTTTTATGAACAAGAAGAAGATAATAAATCTGATAAGTCATATAATCCTAGTAAATCTGATATGGATTTTTTAAAACAATTATGAGTGACACTAGAATTCAAAGAAGGAATCCTCAAGTTCAATTTTATGTTTCAGCATTAAAAGAATTTCATAAAAAATCAAAAATATATAAAATAGAGTTAGAAAAAACAAATCAATATTTAGAAGAAAATAAATATAATGATAAAATACAAAAATTCCATCATATGAATTTTAAATATTTTTTACAAGATAAAATAAAAGTTAATAATGAACTTATAAAAATTTGTTCTAAAAATATATCAAAATATACTTGTTAAAATGAGTGATACAAAAATTCAGTGTAGAAATTCTCAAATGAGACTTCTTAAATTTTTGATAATAGAGTGTTATGAAAAATTACATAACTATCAAAATGAACTATTAAAAATAGATAATTATTTTAATAATGAAATAGAAGAAGAAAATATAGAAGATCGAGTAAATAAATTATATTATTATACAAATCGTCAATTCCATTTAAATGAAGAAATAGAATATCAATTTAAAAGGATAAGAATAATTTCTACTAAAATAACCAAATTTACTTGTTAAAATGAATAAAGAAATGATGAATTTTTTAAGATGTGAAATATTAAATGAATATAATTTAGATAATCTAATATGGTATCATAAAACATTTAATCAAGAATCTAGATTACTACATAGAAAAGAATGGGAAGATTATATTATTAACAATAATGAAAATATTACTTTCTTTACTTGGTTACCTATATATTGTAAGAATAATAATATCAAATATCCTACTATAGAACAAATATCTGTTAATAATAAAATTACAAAAAATTATACATTAATAAAAAACAATGAAGAATTAGTTAGTATTCATCCTCCTCATGAGAATATAAAAATTATAAAAGAAAGAAGAGAATATATAGGAGTACCTTTAGCAAATCTTAATGACGATAATACAAAAAATTTAAATACAATTATTTGTCAGAATAATTATACAAATGAAAAATTAAATACTATAGGAGAACAATTAGAAAGAATTGAAAATGAAAAAACGGAATTAGAAGCAAAAGAAAAAATTAAAGGAAAAGAAATTAAAATAGAAAATCCTATATTCAAACCTTTTACTATAGATACTCCTATAATTTTAAATAAAAAGAAAAAAATTTAAATCTAATGAAAGAACAATTAGAAACATTAGAAAAATTAAAAAATTTAAGTCTATATACTATAAATGATGGAGATGATGAATCTTATAATACAGATTCCTCTTATAACAAATTAGAATCTCAATTTAATAATATGAAAAATGAAACAATAAATAAATTAAAAAATTTTACTTTAAAACCAGATACCAGGAATTGGTATTATAAACCAACTCCTCCTGATGTACAAATTGAAGAAGGAAGTAATAGAGTTTATACTGCATATGATGGTAAATCTATATATGAATGGAATATAGACGGACAATCTGAATTTCAAATTCTAAATATATTACAAGAAATGACTATGGCATCTAATGCATATAAACAAATAGGAAATAATGAAATACAAATTTTCAAAATGATTGTTTCTGGGTTTTCCGGAAATTTAAAAGGATGGTGGGATAATTATGTAACAGATTTTGATAAACAATTTATTACAAATGCTAGAAAGGTGAAATTAGAAAATGGAATACAAGTCCAAACTGAAGAAACAGATATAATAAACACACTTATATTCGCTATTATAAAAAATTTTATAGGAAATCCTTCAGATTACCAAGAAAGGAGTTCTTTAATACTATTAAATCTTACGTGTAGAAAATTACAAGATTTTAGATGGTATAAGGATGTTTTTATATCTAAAGTTATGATGAGAAGTGATTGTAAACAATCATATTGGAAAGAAAGATTTATTGCAGGATTACCAAAATTATTTGCAGAAAGAGTTAGAGAGAAAATTAAAAGAGAAAATAATAATTATATACCATATGACGAATTGACATATGGACAAATAATAAATCATATAAATCAAGAAGGTTTACAAATATGTAATGATTTAAAATTAAAACAAAAAATGAAGAAAGATGGTATTAGTAGTAGAAATGAATTAGGTAATTTTTGTGAACAATATGGTTTTGAAAATATAAAAACACCAAGTAATTCAAAAAGAAAAATAATTATATAAAAAGAAATAATTATATAAAAGGAAAAAATTATAGAAAAAACTATAAGAATAGAAAACCTAAAGTTGAAGAACAAAATTATAATAAAAATAAAAAACAAAAGTTTTATAAAAGAAAAGTAGTAACTTGTTATACCTGTGGTAAAAGAGGACATACCTCAAAAAATTGTTATTCAAAAAGAAAGATAAATGAATTAAATATATCAGATGAATTAAAAGAACAAATAAATAAAATTTTAGATACTAAAATTAGTGATGAAGAATTTTCAGATTATGATAGTAATGATATAAATTATATTTCTGAGAGCGATAATACTAGTAGTAATAATGATGAAGAATGTGGATGCATTGGTCCATGTTTATGTAACATTGATGGATCTATAAATATGATAAATAATGAAGAAAATCTAATATTACTAAAGCTTTTAGAAAACACTGAAGATTTGAATTTAAAACAATTATATTTAGAAAAATTAAAAGAAAATTTTAATAAAAAATCAGAAACAATAGAAGATACTACTGAAATATATAATTTAGAAGATATTTATATAAAATTTAAAAAACCAGAAAAACCTATAACTATGCAAGAATTACAAGAAGAATTAAAAAATATAAAAGAAGATATTAAAATAATTAAGGTACAGATTAAAAATATTGAAAAAGGAAAAGAAAAAGAAACTAATGACGGAAGTATAATAATTAAAGGTAATGAGACCAATGAAATTAATATATTAAAAGAACTAAATTATCAAAAATGGTATACTAAAGTAAATATAATTGTTAATAATGAATTTAGAATCACTTTAACAGCTTTAATTGATAGTGGAGCTGATATGAATTGTATTCAAGAAGGAATTATACCTACACAATATTATGAAAAAACTTCATATAGATTATCTACTGCCAGTGGTTCAAGGCTTATAATAAATTATAAACTATCAAATGTTCATATATGTAAAGAAAACTACTGTTTTAAAACCCAATTAATATTAGTAAAAAATCTAACCTCTCAAATTATATTAGGAACACCTTTTATAACTCAATTATATCCATTTACTATAAATAGTAATGGAATAAGTACTAAAGTTTTAAATAAAGAAATTATATTTGAATTTTCTGAACCTGTTTTATCTAAACAAATAAATATTATAAATTTAAAAGAAAAACAAAAGAAATTCTTAATAAATGAAATAAATAATGAAAGAATAAAAGAACAATTAAATGATAAAATAATTATTAATAAAATTAAGAAGATTGAAGAAAAATTTATAAAAAATGTTTGTGCAAATATTCCTAATGCCTTTTGGCAAAGAAAACAACATATTGTAAAGTTACCATATATAAAAGATTTTAATGAAAAAGATATACCAACAAAATCTAAAGCTATACATATGAATCAAGAATTAGAAGAACATTGTAAAAAAGAAATAAAAGACTTATTAGATAAAGGTTTAATTAGATCTTCTAAGTCTCCTTGGTCATGTTCTGCATTCTATGTAAATAATAGCGCTGAAATTGAAAGAGGTGCTCCAAGATTAGTTATAAATTATAAACCTTTAAATAAAGTATTAGAATGGATAAGATATCCTATACCAAATAAAAGGGATTTATTAAAAAAGATATATGAAGCAAAGGTATTTTCTAAGTTTGATATGAAATCTGGATTTTGGCAAATCCAAATAGCTGAGGAAGATAAATATAAAACAGGATTTAATGTTCCCTTTGGACATTACGAATGGAATGTAATGCCCTTCGGATTAAAAAATGCTCCTTCCGAATTTCAAAATATTATGAATGACATAATTATTCCTATAGGAAATTTTTCAATAATTTATATTGATGATATTTTAATTTATTCTAAGTCTTTAGAACAACATTTTAAGCATTTGAATATATTTTATGATATAATTCATAAGAATGGACTAGTAGTATCTCCTACTAAGATAAATCTATTTAAAACTGAGATAAGATTTTTAGGTCATAATATTAAGCAAAATACTATTATACCTATAGATAGAAGTTTAGAATTTACTAATAAGTTTCCTGATGAAATTAAAGATAAGAAACAATTACAGAGATTTTTAGGATGTTTGAACTATATACATGATTTTTTTAAGGATTTAGGAATTATATGTAAACCTTTATATAAAAGATTAAAAAAGAATCCTGAGCCATGGACACAGGAACATACAAATATTATAAAACAAATTAAAACCAAAATAAAACAATTACCATGTTTAAATATTCCACATCCTAATGCTAAGTTAATTGTTGAAACTGATGCAAGTGATTTAGGATTCGGAGGAATATTAAAGCAATCTTTAGAAAATAATAAAGAACAATTAGTCAGATATTATTCAGGATCATGGAATGATACTCAAAAGAACTATTCAACTATAAAAAAGGAAATTTTAAGTATTGTATTATGTATTAAAAAATTTGAAGATGATTTATATATGAAACCTTTTTTATTAAGAATTGATTGTTTATCTGCAAAACATATTTTAGAAAAAGATATAAAAAATTTAATTTCAAAACAAATATTTGCAAGATGGCAAGCATTATTAAGCAATTTTGATTTCCAAATAGAATTTATTAAAGGAGAAAGTAATTCTTTACCTGATTTTTTATCGAGAGAATTTTTACAGGGAATATGAGTAAGGATTCTAAAAAGATTATTCTAACCAATCAGCCATCATCAAGTTCTTCCAGTTCTCTTGGAACTCCATTACCAATTAATAATAGATTTACTCCATTATCTCCATTTTCATCAAGACCAAGATCTCCTGCTCCTATATCTTTTAGACCACCTTATTCTTCGGTAATACAAACAAGAATATTACCACAATCTATTATCAATACTAATATCCAAAAAACTCCTATAAAAAATTCTAATCCTTCATCTTCTACAGATTCTAGTTTTTATTCTATAAATCCAAATTTTAAGGTTGTAAAGATTTTAGAACCTATTGAAGAAGAGAAAGTTCAACATAGCTTTCTTAGTCTTATAGACTTTCTATATCCCAGAAATTGTCATTTTTATGATGGTGAATATAAAACTATAGAATATTATCAAGCCATTCTTGTTGATACTGGATCAGTTGATATTCAACATATATTTAATTCTCAAAATCCCTCCAAGATTGATTATTCTAAAATAAAAATTAGAAAAGTAATTACTCTTGAAGAATGGAAATCAAAACCATTCGTTCAAAAAACTCTTTCTAATTTTCATTCCTATCCTCAATATAATTATTATGATTATCAGGAAGCTTGGGAAAAGACTCTATTATTTAGAAATTTTAATCATTCTTGGTTCATATATTATGATGATCAATTCTCAAATAATTATCCAAGATGGTTTATTAAGTGGTTTAAATATATAGGGATTATTCCTGAGGCTTTCCCTAAAGATATCTCTATAGCCTATAATAAGTTTATAGATTATTTTAAACAAGAAGGAACCCCAGATTTCGAATATACTCTCCAATTTATGACTATATTTCGAATTCCTTGGATTTTTTCTTGGACGTACCATTATCAAGCAAAACAAGACATTTCTCCTCCTCTTCTGTTAAGACATTACAGAAGTAAATGGTGGAACAAATTTTCAATAGAAAAAGCCAATGTTTTGTGGCAGTTGCGTACGAAGAATTCGGCAAAAATGACGTAAGCACATTTGGTCGTGCTAGAAATCCACGAGGAATTAGCAACTTTTGTTAATGGGGATTGAAAGTATGTTAAAAATGATGAACGTGGGCGAAAACCGCACGCAAAACGGAGTTCGTATGCTCCCGGAATCGCGAAACGAAGTTTAAATCAAAAATGGGATGAAAAACGGGTCAGGCGGTACGCCTGGCGTGGGTGCAACAACCCAGGCGTTACGCCTGGCGACTATGTCGGCAAAAAAATTGGTTTTTGAAGCCAGAACTCGTAGAAACTTGTAGAACCTCATCTTCTCGACCCTGCTTCATTCTTAGACGAAAAACCAGCTTCATAACACTTCCAAACTTCATTTCAAAGGCTTTTGATCATCCGGATCATCCCAAGAAACATATATACAAGTCCCGATCGTAGTGTTACCCGCAGGAATCCGTCAGATCAGGTAATGATCCGTTTTAACCTTCTAGTTTGATTTTGATTGATTAGATCTTGATTTTGAACGTAATGAGATAGTTAGGATTGTTGATTATTGCCTAGATGATGGCTAGGATTGATTATAAACGAAGAACACGAAGTTCTAACGGTTAAATCCTTGTTTTGATCCGTTGTGATGCCCGGTTTGCATGAAATCATACCTATGATTATAATGGTGTAAACCATTTGATTATGACAATGTAGGTGATTAGTTTGATTAATCTTTGAAATGCAAAGGTTAAATCCAAGTGTTTCAAACTAATCACAATCATTAACATACTCATTGGAATGATTATCTGATGTTTGTGATAACAGACAGATTAGTATGTTAAATCTGGTTATTTCACCTATTATGGTGCTACATTGTGATATTTCATGATATTTGGGTAATCAATAACAAGGATTAATCATTTCTAAGCCATTAAATCATCTAAAAATTGTCTTAGTATTATAATCAACAATATTAACTATTTGATTAATCCGAGATTATTTAGATTAATCAAGAGAGTCATCAACTTTGTATTAGGAATCTAATGCAATGTAGGTTCCTACATTATCATACATTGTATGATATAACCTTAAATTAATTAATTATATAATTAATAGCGAGTTGATGATTTATTAAGCAATGTCTTTGACATTGAACGTTCAGAAAGATCTAATCAGTAAACTAGAACATAAATAACTTATTAAATATAATTAAATGCAGAATCATCTCTTTGTTGTTAGATTTGAGAGATTTTGCTACCTTATATCATCAGGTGAGTTTCGTATCACCCCTGTTCTTTTAATGTTTTATAAACATCGGGGTATAACTGCTAAACTTTTCTTGATCATATGATATGTGTCACTGTTATCTGCGTGATTTCATGTGATTAACTGAATTTGTGGATTTCATGGGATTGTTGCCGTTAGTATCTCTATCATGATATCAAAGTCCTCATTCTTGAACTGTATCTAGTGAACCCATGTGTGGCCGAGCAGAAAACATTGATAGTACTATCGGTTGACACCCCATTCACTGGGAGGATTGCATCTCCCCTGGTGTGAATGTTTGTTATCTGTTTCCTGAACTTCTTAATGGTGTGATAGACATTAAGATAATGAGGCAATAAGATATGTATCGACGGGTAATATCAAGAACTGAACATATCGTCCGAAAGGAACTAGATACGGGTCCCATGGTTATCCGGAACTGTGAACATGTATTTGAACTTAACTGTCATATCATATGATTTAACTAAACTGTATGAACTCACCAGCTTTGTGCTGATGTTTTCGAAACTAAAACTTTTGCAGGCAATCAAGGACAACGGTGAGGATGCACTCACAGCACTAGCAATAACTGTAATTAAATAAATTGTAATATATATATACTGTAATAATATTTGTAACCACGAACCTTGTAATGTAAGTTTTACTTTTCGTAATCTGTGTGCTATGATGATACCGGATCAAGTAAGTCACCCCTCATGCTCTGAGACATCACCACTATGCTTCCGCTACCCTTTTGATGACATCATTCTCAGGTGAAGAGAGGTGGGGGTGTGACAGGGTGGTATCAGAGCCACAGGTTATAGAGAACTAGGTGGACATAGGGGCCTAGACTATAACCATAGGCTCGTATAATGACACAGAGAGCACTGAATACAACGAACGAACAAAACTTGTGTTGATTTAAGTTAGGATAATCGAGTGATCCAGGTTTCAGTTATGAGTGGCCAGCATAACTGAAATTTGCAATACTTGTGCATTCTAGTTTAAGTCAATCCAAGCTGAACTATAACAATTCTAAAGACTAATAGTTACTTTGAGATAGGAAGAGATATCATATCATGTTTGTATTGAATATTATTATTCAATGTTTATTTCATGATACTGATCTAGAACTTTGTTTATTCAGCAATGGCAAATCCGGGAGAAAACTATATTTACCAGAGATTCCCTTACATTATCATTGACGACACACCCAGTGACAGCTCGGGATCGAGCTCGGGTGCAGTACCATCTCATGCGTCTTCTGTATCATCTCAGGTGGGACCACAGCTACCAGCTACACCACCCGGATCTCCTTTTGTACCACCACTACCGCCCGAATCTCCGTTTATACCACCACCACCGGGATCCCCACCGGTGCACAGTCCACCCCACTCACCGCTGGCCGACGCTTCGGCCATGAGGAGGCAGAGCTCCTCACCACACAGAGCCCCGGCATGGGACGGACTCAGGCGTATGCGGGGCCAGGCCCGCAAAACCACGGGGTTACCTCCACGACGCCCTATGGCTCCACGGGACGAGCCAGCACCAGTATACGAGGTGGGAGAATCCTCCCACCAGGCTGAGCTTCGGGCTCAGGTACAGCAGGTCTCTCAGGACCTGCTGGGCCTCCGACAGGATCTGCAGCAGCACCATGCCACGATGGAGGACACCCGTAACACGGTGTTGGAGATTTTCACGTCTCACCTGGCTCTTATGGAGCATGTGACTACTCAGGGTGCGGACACCCTAGCCTGGAGGGCGACCATTGAGGATCGCCTTCGGAGGACCTGGTGGAGGGAGATGATTGCTGCATGTAAGCAGCGGGTGGCAGCCTTTGGGGAAAGGCTGCAGGGACTGATCTGGATGCTCGGTACGCTGAGCACCGAGGCTAGACTTATCTGGTTAGCTATAGTACTTGCTACTATAGCTATAGTTCTAGCATGTTTACCGTATTTCTTACGGTAAGTCAGATCAGTTGACCCACATTTTTGGGATTTTCATTGTACATCTCATAGACGGATAGGTTGTTTGTATGGATGTATTATGAGGGCACTCTTTGTATCATAAACTTTATGGTTCTATAATAACAGTGTTGTTTTAATCAAACGTTTGTTTCTGTATATCTGTTGTATGTTATGTGAACACTATATCTATATCAGTATGAGAACGTATCTATGAACATATCAGTATGAGAACGTATCTATGAACATATCAGTATGAGAACGTATCTATGAACATATCAGTATGAGAACGTATCTATGAACATATCAGTATGAGAACGTATCTATGAACATATCAGTATGAGAACGTATCTATGAACATATCAGTATGAGAACGTATCTATGAACATATCAGTATGAGAACGTATCTATGAACATATCAGTATGAGAACGTATCTAATTGAAAACATATTGCGCTGATATACAGTACGAGAGCCATACTGTATGCGAATATGTCGAACTAAAAATATATATATTGTGCGAAAATACAGTACGAGAGCCATACTGTATGCGAATATATTTAACTAAAAACATATATTGCGCGAAAATACAGTACGAGAGCCATACTGTATGCGAATATATTAACTAAAGTACAGTACGAGAGCCATACTGTACGAGAACATATCTGAACGAGAACGTATCTGTAATGTGAACGAGAACATATCTAATGAGAACATATCAGTAACTAAAATACAGTACGAGAGCCATACTGTATGCGAATATGTCAAACTAAAAATATATATTGTGCGAAAATACAGTACGAGAGCAATACTGTATGCAAATATATCTAACTGAAAATATATTGCGCTGATATACAGTACGAGAGCCATACTGTATGCGAATATATTAACTAAAAGTACAGTACGAGAGCCATACTGTACGAGAACATATCTGAACGAGAACGTATCTGTAATGTGAACGAGAACATATCTAACGAGAACATATCAGTAACTAAAGTACAGTACGAGAGCCATACTGTACGAGAACATATCTGAACGAGAACATATCTAATGAGAACATATCTGTAACTAAAGTACAGTACGAGAGCCATACTGTACGAGAACACGTGAACATATCTGTTGTTGTGTGAGAACATATCTATTACATGAACTGAGAACATATCAGAGGATTTGTGTGAGAACATATTCTAGTCCTGTATGAACATATCTCTAAAAACATGTATTGCGAGGCAATGAGTTGGGTTGTACTCTACACATGTTTTGGAAATAACAGGACTAAGTATAACTACGAATATCTGAATGACTAGTGTGAACTGAGAACGTATCTGGATCTTTTCAATATAGTTATACTTGAATACTTGAATGATCACATTTCAACATGAAATTGTCAGCATGTCTGAACATGGTTGAGTTATGTGATTAAAAAGGGTTATATCTTTAATATTCTTGAACTGACCTGAGTTTGTCTGCATGTGAGCAGAACTATGGCTCCGAAAAGAGGTCGTCCAGCTAAGAAAGCTACCGAGAATATTACTTCCCCTGAACCGAATCCAGTTCCACCACCTGTTTCTGAAACAAATACCGTTCCTCTGGTGAACCAGGACCCAAACCCGACACCAATGGCAGCTCCTAGTGGGTCGGTATTGAATGAAGCAGCTATAGCCCGAATCGTAAAGGAACAGTTATCGGCTGCTGGCATTGTAATACCACCACAGCCACATGTCACTTCTGGGTCTGGTCATGTGGAACATAATGCCACAGGTGGACACGTTGAAACTGTTCATACCACAGGCACAACTACTACTGCTCCTGATCCACCACGACAGGGATGTACGTATAAATACTTTGCTTCCTGTAACCCACCTACTTTCACAGGTAGGGAAGGAGCGGCTGGACTCCTTAGGTGGATCGAGGAGATGGAAACAAAACTGAAAATCAGCCAGTGTCTGGAGGAGCATAAGGTGTCTTATGCTGCCTGTTCTTTGAAAGAATCAGCTCTTACCTGGTGGAATACCCAGGCTAAAACTTTGGGTTCTGTTACAGTTGATTCTATGGGCTGGAATGAATTCAAAACTCTGATTATGTCAGAGTACTGTCCAATCACTGAAATCCAAAAACTTCAGGAGGAATTCTGGAGTCACTCAATGGTCGGTGCTGATTGTTTAGCCTACACCGATCGTTTTCATGAACTTACTTGTCTACTTCCCAATATGTTTCCAACTGAGGCAGCATTGATTGAGAAGTATATCAAAGGGTTGGTTCCCCAGATTCGGGGAAATGTAACTGCTGCTGAACCCGCAACCCTTAAAAGAACCATTCTATTGACCACCAAGCTTACCGATGAGGCGGTAAGAAGTGGTACATTGATCTCAAAATCTCAGACGGCTGTGGGCCGTAGTGAAGCTGGTACCTCGAACGTTTCTAAAGGTACCAAACGTAAATGGTTTGGCAAGTCCAAGACCAAAGCTCCAGCTGAAACCAGTCAGAACAAACCAACCGTGAAAAACTATGGAGCGGCGGTACCGGAGAGGAAAGTTTACACTGGGCCGGCGCCCAAATGTGATAGGTGTCCCTACCATCACACAGGACCATGTCCTGTTTGTGCAAAATGTAATCGGATAGGACACTATGCTAAATACTGCAACTTTCCTGCTCGTCAACCAAACCAAGCTCCACGACCCACTGCTCAAACGAACCGGTCATGTTACACTTGTGGAAGCCCTGATCACCTCATGCGTAATTGTCCAACCAATAACACCAATCCAGGGAATCAAGCTAGGGGTAGAGCTTTTCAGATTGGTGCAGCCGAGGCAAGACATGATGCAAACATTGTCACTGGTACGTTCCTTCTCAATAATCTTTATGCATCAGTTTTATTTGACACAGGAGCAGATAAAAGTTTTATTTCTCCTGAATTTGCATCATTACTTTCATTGCCTATGGTAGAACTAGAAACTCCTTATGTCATTGAACTTGCAAACGGCAAGATGATCAAAACTAGCAGTGTTATTCAAGGATGTTCCTTGAATCTGAATGATCACCTTTTCTGTATCGACTTACTTCCTATTGAGCTTGGTAGCTTTGATGTCGTAGTAGGCATGGATTGGCTTTCTGATAACCAAGCGGAAGTTATATGTCAAACTAAGGTGATCCGTATTCCATTACCTAACAGTAATACACTGGTAGTTCAAGGAGAACGAGCCGGTAGAAAACTTGGTCTCATATCTTGTATGCGGGCTCAGAAATTTTTAAGGAAAGGCTGTTATGCTTTCCTGGCACACGTGACCGAGCACAATTCTTCACCTACACGTATCACTGATATCCCAGTAGTCAAAGATTTTCCTGAAGTTTTTCCTGAAGATATATCAGGATTACCCCCAACAAGACAGGTTGAATTTCGTATTGACTTGATTCCTGGCGCTGCACCTGTTGCTAAAGCCCCGTATCGGCTTGCGCCATCTGAAATGCAAGAACTTTCAGGTCAATTACAGGAACTTCTTGATAAAGGTTTCATTCGACCCAGTTTTTCACCCTGGGGAGCACCAATTCTTTTTGTGAAAAAGAAGGATGGATCATTCAGGATGTGTATCGACTACAGGGAACTCAATAAACTGACAATCAAGAACCGTTATCCATTACCTCGTATTGATGATCTGTTTGATCAGTTGCAAGGTGCTACATATTTCTCAAAAATTGATTTGAGGTCCGGATATCATCAGTTGCGAATCCATGACAATGATGTTCCAAAAACTGCTTTCCGAACCCGGTACGGACATTACGAGTTTTTAGTAATGCCGTTTGGTTTAACCAATGCACCTGCAGTTTTTATGGATCTGATGAACCGAGTATGTAGACCTTATCTGGATAAGTTTGTGATTGTATTTATTGATGATATTCTCATTTATTCCCGGAACCAGCAGGAACATGCCCAACATCTGAAACTCATCTTAGAACTTCTAGCACGTGAACAGCTATATGCCAAATTTTCCAAGTGTGAATTTTGGTTACGAGAAGTTCAGTTTCTGGGGCATGTTGTGAATGAGAATGGTATTCAAGTGGATCCCAGTAAGATCAAAGCGGTAGAACAATGGGAGACACCCCGAACCCCGACTGAAATACGTCAATTCTTGGGGTTGGCAGGTTACTATCGTCGATTTATCAAGAACTTTTCAAAAATCGCTCTGCCACTTACCACTTTGACTCAGAAGAACCAACCGTTTATATGGGGTTCCCAACAGGAGGAGGCTTTCCAACTGTTGAAACATAAACTCTGCAATGCACCTATCTTAGCACTACCGGAAGGTACAGATAACTTCACGGTTTATTGTGATGCTTCCCGTCAGGGACTTGGGTGTGTTTTAATGCAGAACGATAAGGTGATCGCTTACGCTTCTCGGCAGTTGAAAGTACACGAGAAGAACTATACCACTCATGATCTAGAACTTGGTGCAGTTGTGTTTGCACTCAAGATTTGGAGACATTATCTGTACGGAACCAAGTGTATTGTGTACACGGATCACAAAAGTCTCCAACATATTCTAGATCAGAAAATGTTGAACATGCGACAAAGGCGATGGGTTGAACTCTTGAACGATTATGATTGTGAAATCCGTTATCACCCAGGCAAGGCAAATGTTGTGGCCGATGCCTTGAGTCGCAAGGAACGGGTCAAACCCCTACGTGTGAGAGCGTTAGGTTTGACTATCCAAACTAGTCTAATTCCTCAGATTAGAAATGCTCAGCAACAAGCTTTACAAACAACGAATTATTCTGCTGAGGGACTAAGAGGATTAGATAAGAAACTCGATACTAAGGTTGATGGACTGTTGTATTTCAAAGACCGAATGTGGATTCCTTTATTCGGTAACTCTCGAACAACCATCTTGGATGAGGCGCACAAATCCAGGTATTCTATTCATCCAGGTGCCGATAAAATGTATAAAGATCTTAGAGATTTTTACTGGTGGCCTGGGATGAAGAGAAACGTATTAGAATACGTGGACCGATGTTTAACGTGTCTTAAAGTGAAGGCTGAACATCAACGACCTTCTGGGTTACTTCAACAACCTGAGATTCCCATGTGGAAATGGGATCAGATCTCTATGGATTTCATTACAAAACTACCCAGAACGTCACGTAACCATGACTCGATATGGGTTATCGTTGATCGCCTTACTAAATCTGCGCATTTCTTACCCATCCGAGAAGATTACTCTATGGATCGACTGGCTAAACTCTATGTTAATGAGATTGTATCTCGACATGGAGTACCGATCTCTATCATTTCTGACAGAGATAGTCGATTTATGTCACGATTTTGGCAAACTCTTCAGAATGCTCTGGGCACGCAAATCAATATGAGCACATCCTATCATCCACAAACGGATGGGCAAACGGAGCGAACAAATCAAACGTTAGAAGACATGCTCAGAAGCTGTGTGATTGATTTTGGAGGTAGCTGGGATATTCATCTTCCACTTGTTGAATTCTCATACAATAACAGCTACCATACCAGCATACAATGCGCTCCATTCGAGGCACTGTATGGGCGCAAGTGCAGATCTCCTATTTGCTGGTCGGAAATAGGAGAAAATCAAATCATTGGCCCAGAATTCATCCAAGAAACCACTGACAAGATCGCACTGATTCAAGAACGAATTAAAGCTGCTCGCGATCGTCAAAAGAGTTATGCTGATAACCGTCGTAGACTACTAGAATTCCAAGTTGGTGATCGTGTAATGTTGAAAGTATCACCCTGGAAGGGCATTTTCAGATTTGGTAAACGAGGTAAACTCTCACCGAGGTTTGTAGGGCCATTTAAAATTCTTGAACGAATTGGATCTGTAGCCTACAGACTCGAATTACCTCTTGAACTCAGTAACATTCATGACGTTTTTCACGTATCAAATCTGAAAAAGTGTTTAAACGATGAATCTTTGATCGTACCTCTCGAAGAACTTCAGATCAATGATAAACTTCAGTTTACCGAAGAACCGGTAGAAGTAATGGATCGAGAAGTTAAGGTACTCAAACGCAGTCGCATACCAATCGTTAAAGTTCGCTGGAACTCTCAACGAGGACCTGAATATACCTGGGAACGTGAAGATCAGATGAAAGCAAAATATCCTCACTTGTTCTCATAGACAATTGTCGACAGATAAGTCTTCACTAAATTTCGGGACGAAATTTCTGTAACAGGAGGAGACTGTGACAATTGCAGGTAAAGATTACGTCATCAATGACGTTCACACGTTTGGTTGTTCTAGAAATCCGCGCGAAATTGATGATTGTAATTATTGCAGGTTTAAAGTATGCGAGAAATCGAGAACATAGGAGAAAACGGATCGCGAAACGGAGTTACGGATTGTCTGGAATCGAAAAACGAAGAAAAATCTCTAAGTATTGGTCGAAAGGGCTTATCGCGGTACGCGGAGGTGGGCTTGAGAGTCCTCCGCGGTACGCAATGATTGTAAAATATCTCAGATTCCCGAAAAACTTCGCGGTACGCGAAGCCAAAATAGACTCTCCGTCGCGGTACGCGACGGATGAGGCGGTGGAATGATCTGATCCTTTTAATCAGATTTCATGCAAGAAAGAAGTTTATTCTTCTTCTTCGCTTCTGCTCCGTTCCCAGACGAAAACACACACACATACACCATCAAAACACCATCTTGAAGCCACCAGATCGCATCTTTGAAGCCAGAAAACGTGTATACAAGTTCTGATCGTTGTTTTATCCGTCCGATTAGGTAATGATCCATTTAAACCTTCTAGTTTGATTTTGATTGGTTAGATCTTGATTTTGAACGTAATGAGATAGTTAGGATTGTTGATTATTGCCTAGATGATGGCTAGGATTGATTATAAACGAAGAACACGAAGTTCTAACGGTTAAATCCTTGTTTTGATCCGTTATAATGCCCGGTTTCCACCAAATCATAACAATGATTATAATGGTTTAAACCATTTAATTATGACAATGTAGGTGATTATTTTGGTAAATCTTTGAAATGCAAGGTTAATCCCAGGCATTTCAAACTAATCACAATCATTAACCTACCCATTGGAATAACTGTCTGGTGTTTATGATAACAGTCAGATTAGTATTTTAAACATGATTGTTTAACATATTCCAATGTCACATTGTTATGTTTTATGATATCTGGATAACCAGTAACCAGAATTAATCATTCCTAAGCTGTGATTTCATCTGAAAACTGTTTCAGGAGCATAATCAACAACATTACCTAACTGGTTAATCAGAGATTATTTTGATTAATCAAGCATGTCATCAACTTCATATTAGGTATCTAAATCAGTCTAGGTACCTACATTATCATACATTGTATGATATTAGATTCAATAACTAATTAAACACCGAATATCGGTTTGATGACTTTTCATTACAATGTCTATGACATTGAACGTTCAAACAGATTTAATCAGCAGGTTAGAACATAAATCATTAATCAAATATAACCTAATGCAGATTTACATTATTAGCAACAGTTACGCGAGGTCTTAGCACTCATCTGAACTCAGGTGAGTTTCGTACCACCCCTGTTCTTTTAATGTTTTATAAACATTGGGGTATAACTGCTAAACTTTTCTTGATCATATGATATGTGTCACTGTTATCTGCGTGATTTCATGTGATTAACTGAATTTGTGGATTTCATGGGATTGTTGCCGTTAGTATCTCTATCATGATATCAAAGTCCTCATTCTTGAACTGTATCTAGTGAACCCATGTGTGGCCGAGCAGAAAACATTGATAGTACTATCGGTTGACACCCCATTCACTGGGAGGATTGCATCTCCCCTGGTGTGAATGTTTGTTATCTGTTTCCTGAACTTCTTAATGGTGTGATAGACATTAAGATAATGAGGCAATAAGATATGTACCGACGGGTAATATCGAGAACTGAACATATCGTCCGAAAGGAACTAGATACGGGTCCCATGGTTATCCGGAACTGTGAACATGTATTTGAACTTAACTGTCGTATCATATGATTTAACTAAACTGTATGAACTCACCAGCTTTGTGCTGATGTTTTCGAAACTAAAACTTTTGCAGGCAATCAAGGACAACGGTGAGGATGCACTCACAGCACTAGCAATAACTGTAATTAAATAAATTGTAGTATGTATAAACTGTAATAATATTTGTAACCACGAACCTTGTAATGTAAGTTTTACTTTTCGTAATCTGTGTGCTATGATGATACCGGATCAAGTAAGTCACCCCTCATGCTCTGAGACATCACCACTATGCTTCCGCTACCCTTTTGATGACATCATTCTCAGGTGAAGAGAGGTGGGGGTGTGACAAAAACACTGAAGATTTGAATTTAAAACAATTATATTTAGAAAAATTAAAAGAAAATTTTAATAAAAAATCAGAAACAATAGAAGATACTACTGAAATATATAATTTAGAAGATATTTATATAAAATTTAAAAAACCAGAAAAACCTATAACTATGCAAGAATTACAAGAAGAATTAAAAAATATAAAAGAAGATATTAAAATAATTAAGGTACAGATTAAAAATATTGAAAAAGGAAAAGAAAAAGAAACTAATGACGGAAGTATAATAATTAAAGGTAATGAGACCAATGAAATTAATATATTAAAAGAACTAAATTATCAAAAATGGTATACTAAAGTAAATATAATTGTTAATAATGAATTTAGAATCACTTTAACAGCTTTAATTGATAGTGGAGCTGATATGAATTGTATTCAAGAAGGAATTATACCTACACAATATTATGAAAAAACTTCATATAGATTATCTACTGCCAGTGGTTCAAGGCTTATAATAAATTATAAACTATCAAATGTTCATATATGTAAAGAAAACTACTGTTTTAAAACCCAATTAATATTAGTAAAAAATCTAACCTCTCAAATTATATTAGGAACACCTTTTATAACTCAATTATATCCATTTACTATAAATAGTAATGGAATAAGTACTAAAGTTTTAAATAAAGAAATTATATTTGAATTTTCTGAACCTGTTTTATCTAAACAAATAAATATTATAAATTTAAAAGAAAAACAAAAGAAATTCTTAATAAATGAAATAAATAATGAAAGAATAAAAGAACAATTAAATGATAAAATAATTATTAATAAAATTAAGAAGATTGAAGAAAAATTTATAAAAAATGTTTGTGCAAATATTCCTAATGCCTTTTGGCAAAGAAAACAACATATTGTAAAGTTACCATATATAAAAGATTTTAATGAAAAAGATATACCAACAAAATCTAAAGCTATACATATGAATCAAGAATTAGAAGAACATTGTAAAAAAGAAATAAAAGACTTATTAGATAAAGGTTTAATTAGATCTTCTAAGTCTCCTTGGTCATGTTCTGCATTCTATGTAAATAATAGCGCTGAAATTGAAAGAGGTGCTCCAAGATTAGTTATAAATTATAAACCTTTAAATAAAGTATTAGAATGGATAAGATATCCTATACCAAATAAAAGGGATTTATTAAAAAAGATATATGAAGCAAAGGTATTTTCTAAGTTTGATATGAAATCTGGATTTTGGCAAATCCAAATAGCTGAGGAAGATAAATATAAAACAGGATTTAATGTTCCCTTTGGACATTACGAATGGAATGTAATGCCCTTCGGATTAAAAAATGCTCCTTCCGAATTTCAAAATATTATGAATGACATAATTATTCCTATAGGAAATTTTTCAATAATTTATATTGATGATATTTTAATTTATTCTAAGTCTTTAGAACAACATTTTAAGCATTTGAATATATTTTATGATATAATTCATAAGAATGGACTAGTAGTATCTCCTACTAAGATAAATCTATTTAAAACTGAGATAAGATTTTTAGGTCATAATATTAAGCAAAATACTATTATACCTATAGATAGAAGTTTAGAATTTACTAATAAGTTTCCTGATGAAATTAAAGATAAGAAACAATTACAGAGATTTTTAGGATGTTTGAACTATATACATGATTTTTTTAAGGATTTAGGAATTATATGTAAACCTTTATATAAAAGATTAAAAAAGAATCCTGAGCCATGGACACAGGAACATACAAATATTATAAAACAAATTAAAACCAAAATAAAACAATTACCATGTTTAAATATTCCACATCCTAATGCTAAGTTAATTGTTGAAACTGATGCAAGTGATTTAGGATTCGGAGGAATATTAAAGCAATCTTTAGAAAATAATAAAGAACAATTAGTCAGATATTATTCAGGATCATGGAATGATACTCAAAAGAACTATTCAACTATAAAAAAGGAAATTTTAAGTATTGTATTATGTATTAAAAAATTTGAAGATGATTTATATATGAAACCTTTTTTATTAAGAATTGATTGTTTATCTGCAAAACATATTTTAGAAAAAGATATAAAAAATTTAATTTCAAAACAAATATTTGCAAGATGGCAAGCATTATTAAGCAATTTTGATTTCCAAATAGAATTTATTAAAGGAGAAAGTAATTCTTTACCTGATTTTTTATCGAGAGAATTTTTACAGGGAATATGAGTAAGGATTCTAAAAAGATTATTCTAACCAATCAGCCATCATCAAGTTCTTCCAGTTCTCTTGGAACTCCATTACCAATTAATAATAGATTTACTCCATTATCTCCATTTTCATCAAGACCAAGATCTCCTGCTCCTATATCTTTTAGACCACCTTATTCTTCGGTAATACAAACAAGAATATTACCACAATCTATTATCAATACTAATATCCAAAAAACTCCTATAAAAATTCTAATCCTTCATCTTCTACAGATTCTAGTTTTTATTCTATAAATCAAAATTTTAAGGTTGTAAAGATTTTAGAACCTATTGAAGAAGAGAAAGTTCAACATAGCTTTCTTAGTCTTATAGACTTTCTATATCCCAGAAATTGTCATTTTTATGATGGTGAATATAAAACTATAGAATATTATCAAGCCATTCTTGTTGATACTGGATCAGTTGATATTCAACATATATTTAATTCTCAAAATCCCTCCAAGATTGATTATTCTAAAATAAAAATTAGAAAAGTAATTACTCTTGAAGAATGGAAATCAAAACCATTCGTTCAAAAAACTCTTTCTAATTTTCATTCCTATCCTCAATATAATTATTATGATTATCAGGAAGCTTGGGAAAAGACTCTATTATTTAGAAATTTTAATCATTCTTGGTTCATATATTATGATGATCAATTCTCAAATAATTATCCAAGATGGTTTATTAAGTGGTTTAAATATATAGGGATTATTCCTGAGGCTTTCCCTAAAGATATCTCTATAGCCTATAATAAGTTTATAGATTATTTTAAACAAGAAGGAACCCCAGATTTCGAATATACTCTCCAATTTATGACTATATTTCGAATTCCTTGGATTTTTTCTTGGACGTACCATTATCAAGCAAAACAAGACATTTCTCCTCCTCTTCTGTTAAGACATTACAGAAGTAAATGGTGGAACAAATTTTCAATAGAAAAAGCCAATGTTTCCTCAGTACAAAACTATTATAAGTCTATAACAAGTCAACATGAAAGATCTATCAAGTCTCCTGTAAATTTAAGTCTCAATACTTTTGAAGATCAAGATTATATTATCAGATTACAATCTTGTTCAACCCCCGAAGAGATGCAAAAAATTATTAGTGAAATTAAGAAAAATTCTCCTTCTCAATCAAGAAATTCTACTACTGATGAAAATATACTTCAAGATTCTCAAGATCCGTATGAAGATATTGGACCCATATAAGTTATCCATGGGGTGATCCGTTTCTAATATGGGTTAATCTCAATTATTGTCCAAGACTCGATTTTCAAAGATATGACTCGATTTTCAAAAGAGTGACATTCATCTCAATTATTGTCCAGAAGAGTCCAAGACAATCATCTCAATTATTGTCCAGAAGAGTCCAAGACAAGACGTGATTTTCAAGATAGCGATTAAAGTTGTCAGAGATGTGATTTTCAAGATATCGATTAAAGTAGCCAGAGATGTGATTTTCAAGATATCGATTAAAGTAGCCAGCTACGAACTTAATGTCTAGCCCGCTACTCTACCTACTATAATAAAGACAAGATGGTGGCCGACAATATTGAATTATCTTCCATAATGGGGCTCTATAAATTGAAGGCTCGGATGTATTAGAATTCATTCGAAAATTCACTTAGAATTAAATGTATGAAAAAACCCTCTCCTCAAAAACTTGTATTATCAACCACCCAATGTTCAAAATCTTTAGATTTTCAAGTTATTATTGCTCCATCCAATTGTAAGGAAATCATTTGTAATTCTGATATTCAAGAAATAAATCAAGGTATTATTTAAATATGAGTTGTTTAATTTATGTTTCTGCCATATTGCTATATTGTTTGTTATTTAAATCTTCATGCTCTCGATCCTCAACCAAATGGCATTTGGTTGAGGATCGAGAGCATGAAGATTTAAATAACAAACAATATAGCAATATGGCAGAAAATTAAATCCATTTTGATGAGGATCGAGAGCATGAAGATTTAAATAACAAACAATATAGCAATATGGCAGAAACATAAATTAAACAACTCATATTTAAATAATACCTTGATTTATTTCTTGAATATCAGAATTACAAATGATTTCCTTACAATTGGATGGAGCAATAATAACTTGAAAATCTAAAGATTTTGAACATTGGGTGGTTGATAATACAAGTTTTTGAGGAGAGGGTTTTTTCATACATTTAATTCTAAGTGAATTTTCGAATGAATTCTAATACATCCGAGCCTTCAATTTATAGAGCCCCATTATGGAAGATAATTCAATATTGTCGGCCACCATCTTGTCTTTATTATAGTAGGTAGAGTAGCGGGCTAGACATTAAGTTCGTAGCTGGCTACTTTAATCGATATCTTGAAAATCACATCTCTGGCTACTTTAATCGATATCTTGAAAATCACATCTCTGACAACTTTAATCGCTATCTTGAAAATCACGTCTTGTCTTGGACTCTTCTGGACAATAATTGAGATGATTGTCTTGGACTCTTCTGGACAATAATTGAGATGAATGTCACTCTTTTGAAAATCGAGTCATATCTTTGAAAATCGAGTCTTGGACAATAATTGAGATTAACCCATATTAGAAACGGATCACCCCATGGATAACTTATATGGGTCCAATATCTTCATACGGATCTTGAGAATCTTGAAGTATATTTTCATCAGTAGTAGAATTTCTTGATTGAGAAGGAGAATTTTTCTTAATTTCACTAATAATTTTTTGCATCTCTTCGGGGGTTGAACAAGATTGTAATCTGATAATATAATCTTGATCTTCAAAAGTATTGAGACTTAAATTTACAGGAGACTTGATAGATCTTTCATGTTGACTTGTTATAGACTTATAATAGTTTTGTACTGAGGAAACATTGGCTTTTTCTATTGAAAATTTGTTCCACCATTTACTTCTGTAATGTCTTAACAGAAGAGGAGGAGAAATGTCTTGTTTTGCTTGATAATGGTACGTCCAAGAAAAAATCCAAGGAATTCGAAATATAGTCATAAATTGGAGAGTATATTCGAAATCTGGGGTTCCTTCTTGTTTAAAATAATCTATAAACTTATTATAGGCTATAGAGATATCTTTAGGGAAAGCCTCAGGAATAATCCCTATATATTTAAACCACTTAATAAACCATCTTGGATAATTATTTGAGAATTGATCATCATAATATATGAACCAAGAATGATTAAAATTTCTAAATAATAGAGTCTTTTCCCAAGCTTCCTGATAATCATAATAATTATATTGAGGATAGGAATGAAAATTAGAAAGAGTTTTTTGAACGAATGGTTTTGATTTCCATTCTTCAAGAGTAATTACTTTTCTAATTTTTATTTTAGAATAATCAATCTTGGAGGGATTTTGAGAATTAAATATATGTTGAATATCAACTGATCCAGTATCAACAAGAATGGCTTGATAATATTCTATAGTTTTATATTCACCATCATAAAAATGACAATTTCTGGGATATAGAAAGTCTATAAGACTAAGAAAGCTATGTTGAACTTTCTCTTCTTCAATAGGTTCTAAAATCTTTACAACCTTAAAATTTGGATTTATAGAATAAAAACTAGAATCTGTAGAAGATGAAGGATTAGAATTTTTTATAGGAGTTTTTTGGATATTAGTATTGATAATAGATTGTGGTAATATTCTTGTTTGTATTACCGAAGAATAAGGTGGTCTAAAAGATATAGGAGCAGGAGATCTTGGTCTTGATGAAAATGGAGATAATGGAGTAAATCTATTATTAATTGGTAATGGAGTTCCAAGAGAACTGGAAGAACTTGATGATGGCTGATTGGTTAGAATAATCTTTTTAGAATCCTTACTCATATTCCCTGTAAAAATTCTCTCGGTAAAAAATCAGGTAAAGAATTACTTTCTCCTTTAATAAATTCTATTTGGAAATCAAAATTGCTTAATAATGCTTGCCATCTTGCAAATATTTGTTTTGAAATTAAATTTTTTATATCTTTTTCTAAAATATGTTTTGCAGATAAACAATCAATTCTTAATAAAAAAGGTTTCATATATAAATCATCTTCAAATTTTTTAATACATAATACAATACTTAAAATTTCCTTTTTTATAGTTGAATAGTTCTTTTGAGTATCATTCCATGATCCTGAATAATATCTGACTAATTGTTCTTTATTATTTTCTAAAGATTGCTTTAATATTCCTCCGAATCCTAAATCACTTGCATCAGTTTCAACAATTAACTTAGCATTAGGATGTGGAATATTTAAACATGGTAATTGTTTTATTTTGGTTTTAATTTGTTTTATAATATTTGTATGTTCCTGTGTCCATGGCTCAGGATTCTTTTTTAATCTTTTATATAAAGGTTTACATATAATTCCTAAATCCTTAAAAAAATCATGTATATAGTTCAAACATCCTAAAAATCTCTGTAATTGTTTCTTATCTTTAATTTCATCAGGAAACTTATTAGTAAATTCTAAACTTCTATCTATAGGTATAATAGTATTTTGCTTAATATTATGACCTAAAAATCTTATCTCAGTTTTAAATAGATTTATCTTAGTAGGAGATACTACTAGTCCATTCTTATGAATTATATCATAAAATATATTCAAATGCTTAAAATGTTGTTCTAAAGACTTAGAATAAATTAAAATATCATCAATATAAATTATTGAAAAATTTCCTATAGGAATAATTATGTCATTCATAATATTTTGAAATTCGGAAGGAGCATTTTTTAATCCGAAGGGCATTACATTCCATTCGTAATGTCCAAAGGGAACATTAAATCCTGTTTTATATTTATCTTCCTCAGCTATTTGGATTTGCCAAAATCCAGATTTCATATCAAACTTAGAAAATACCTTTGCTTCATATATCTTTTTTAATAAATCCCTTTTATTTGGTATAGGATATCTTATCCATTCTAATACTTTATTTAAAGGTTTATAATTTATAACTAATCTTGGAGCACCTCTTTCAATTTCAGCGCTATTATTTACATAGAATGCAGAACATGACCAAGGAGACTTAGAAGATCTAATTAAACCTTTATCTAATAAGTCTTTTATTTCTTTTTTACAATGTTCTTCTAATTCTTGATTCATATGTATAGCTTTAGATTTTGTTGGTATATCTTTTTCATTAAAATCTTTTATATATGGTAACTTTACAATATGTTGTTTTCTTTGCCAAAAGGCATTAGGAATATTTGCACAAACATTTTTTATAAATTTTTCTTCAATCTTCTTAATTTTATTAATAATTATTTTATCATTTAATTGTTCTTTTATTCTTTCATTATTTATTTCATTTATTAAGAATTTCTTTTGTTTTTCTTTTAAATTTATAATATTTATTTGTTTAGATAAAACAGGTTCAGAAAATTCAAATATAATTTCTTTATTTAAAACTTTAGTACTTATTCCATTACTATTTATAGTAAATGGATATAATTGAGTTATAAAAGGTGTTCCTAATATAATTTGAGAGGTTAGATTTTTTACTAATATTAATTGGGTTTTAAAACAGTAGTTTTCTTTACATATATGAACATTTGATAGTTTATAATTTATTATAAGCCTTGAACCACTGGCAGTAGATAATCTATATGAAGTTTTTTCATAATATTGTGTAGGTATAATTCCTTCTTGAATACAATTCATATCAGCTCCACTATCAATTAAAGCTGTTAAAGTGATTCTAAATTCATTATTAACAATTATATTTACTTTAGTATACCATTTTTGATAATTTAGTTCTTTTAATATATTAATTTCATTGGTCTCATTACCTTTAATTATTATACTTCCGTCATTAGTTTCTTTTTCTTTTCCTTTTTCAATATTTTTAATCTGTACCTTAATTATTTTAATATCTTCTTTTATATTTTTTAATTCTTCTTGTAATTCTTGCATAGTTATAGGTTTTTCTGGTTTTTTAAATTTTATATAAATATCTTCTAAATTATATATTTCAGTAGTATCTTCTATTGTTTCTGATTTTTTATTAAAATTTTCTTTTAATTTTTCTAAATATAATTGTTTTAAATTCAAATCTTCAGTGTTTTCTAAAAGCTTTAGTAATATTAGATTTTCTTCATTATTTATCATATTTATAGATCCATCAATGTTACATAAACATGGACCAATGCATCCACATTCTTCATCATTATTACTACTAGTATTATCGCTCTCAGAAATATAATTTATATCATTACTATCATAATCTGAAAATTCTTCATCACTAATTTTAGTATCTAAAATTTTATTTATTTGTTCTTTTAATTCATCTGATATATTTAATTCATTTATCTTTCTTTTTGAATAACAATTTTTTGAGGTATGTCCTCTTTTACCACAGGTATAACAAGTTACTACTTTTCTTTTATAAAACTTTTGTTTTTTATTTTTATTATAATTTTGTTCTTCAACTTTAGGTTTTCTATTCTTATAGTTTTTTCTATAATTTTTTCCTTTTATATAATTATTTCTTTTTATATAATTATTTTTTCTTTTTGAATTACTTGGTGTTTTTATATTTTCAAAACCATATTGTTCACAAAAATTACCTAATTCATTTCTACTACTAATACCATCTTTCTTCATTTTTTGTTTTAATTTTAAATCATTACATATTTGTAAACCTTCTTGATTTATATGATTTATTATTTGTCCATATGTCAATTCGTCATATGGTATATAATTATTATTTTCTCTTTTAATTTTCTCTCTAACTCTTTCTGCAAATAATTTTGGTAATCCTGCAATAAATCTTTCTTTCCAATATGATTGTTTACAATCACTTCTCATCATAACTTTAGATATAAAAACATCCTTATACCATCTAAAATCTTGTAATTTTCTACACGTAAGATTTAATAGTATTAAAGAACTCCTTTCTTGGTAATCTGAAGGATTTCCTATAAAATTTTTTATAATAGCGAATATAAGTGTGTTTATTATATATGTTTCTTCAGTTTGGACTTGTATTCCATTTTCTAATTTCACCTTTCTAGCATTTGTAATAAATTGTTTATCAAAATCTGTTACATAATTATCCCACCATCCTTTTAAATTTCCGGAAAACCCAGAAACAATCATTTTGAAAATTTGTATTTCATTATTTCCTATTTGTTTATATGCATTAGATGCCATAGTCATTTCTTGTAATATATTTAGAATTTGAAATTCAGATTGTCCGTCTATATTCCATTCATATATAGATTTACCATCATATGCAGTATAAACTCTATTACTTCCTTCTTCAATTTGTACATCAGGAGGAGTTGGTTTATAATACCAATTCCTGGTATCTGGTTTTAAAGTAAAATTTTTTAATTTATTTATTGTTTCATTTTTCATATTATTAAATTGAGATTCTAATTTGTTATAAGAGGAATCTGTATTATAAGATTCATCATCTCCATCATTTATAGTATTTAGACTTAAATTTTTTAATTTTTCTAATGTTTCTAATTGTTCTTTCATTAGATTTAAATTTTTTTCTTTTTTATTTAAAATTATAGGAGTATCTATAGTAAAAGGTTTGAATATAGGATTTTCTATTTTAATTTCTTTTCCTTTAATTTTTTCTTTTGCTTCTAATTCCGTTTTTTCATTTTCAATTCTTTCTAATTGTTCTCCTATAGTATTTAATTTTTCATTTGTATAATTATTCTGACAAATAATTGTATTTAAATTTTTTGTATTATCGTCATTAAGATTTGCTAAAGGTACTCCTATATATTCTCTTCTTTCTTTTATAATTTTTATATTCTCATGAGGAGGATGAATACTAACTAATTCTTCATTGTTTTTTATTAATGTATAATTTTTTGTAATTTTATTATTAACAGATATTTGTTCTATAGTAGGATATTTGATATTATTATTCTTACAATATATAGGTAACCAAGTAAAGAAAGTAATATTTTCATTATTGTTAATAATATAATCTTCCCATTCTTTTCTATGTAGTAATCTAGATTCTTGATTAAATGTTTTATGATACCATATTAGATTATCTAAATTATATTCATTTAATATTTCACATCTTAAAAAATTCATCATTTCTTTATTCATTTTAACAAGTAAATTTGGTTATTTTAGTAGAAATTATTCTTATCCTTTTAAATTGATATTCTATTTCTTCATTTAAATGGAATTGACGATTTGTATAATAATATAATTTATTTACTCGATCTTCTATATTTTCTTCTTCTATTTCATTATTAAAATAATTATCTATTTTTAATAGTTCATTTTGATAGTTATGTAATTTTTCATAACACTCTATTATCAAAAATTTAAGAAGTCTCATTTGAGAATTTCTACACTGAATTTTTGTATCACTCATTTTAACAAGTATATTTTGATATATTTTTAGAACAAATTTTTATAAGTTCATTATTAACTTTTATTTTATCTTGTAAAAAATATTTAAAATTCATATGATGGAATTTTTGTATTTTATCATTATATTTATTTTCTTCTAAATATTGATTTGTTTTTTCTAACTCTATTTTATATATTTTTGATTTTTTATGAAATTCTTTTAATGCTGAAACATAAAATTGAACTTGAGGATTCCTTCTTTGAATTCTAGTGTCACTCATAATTGTTTTAAAAAATCCATATCAGATTTACTAGGATTATATGACTTATCAGATTTATTATCTTCTTCTTGTTCATAAAAAGCCTTAGGTATAGAATTAGAATAATCTATTCCTGCTATTTTCATTGATTGTGATCTCATTAAATTACTTCTTTGTATATTATTTATACTATTTATACTACTGCTTGATGTTGAATATCTAGCAGAAGTACTATTATTATTAAAAATTATTTCTATTGATCCATCAGAATTTTCTATTATATTTGATGTTTGATTTTCTGTATCTATGGGTTTTGGTGGATTTATATCTTGTAAATTCCATGATAAAGACTGTGTAATTTCATTCCATTTTAATCTTTTTGGTGTTATAACTTTTGCATGCATAGTATTTGCTTCAAATAATATAGTTTCATCTCTTGGAGATGATAATTTAGTTTTTGGCTCTATAGTAGTAGTCATAGTTTTATAATAAACTCTATATATTACGACTGCAGCATTAGTTTTTTCTTTAAATTCTAAATTTCTTGTTTTTATTGTTAAAGTTAAAGTATCAAGAATGTTTGGATCAAATAATCCTATAGAAAAATTAGGATAACAATTAAAATATATTGGACCATTGGCTATATTTGATTCAGCCATAGCTAATAATGAATTATTGAAATTAGTGTGTCTAGCATCTCTTAATATAGTTAATATGGGAGCATCTATTCCTAATATGAACATAGGTTTTATAGCTACCTGTACTAATCCTATATGTAAAAATTTATAATTATTTCTATGGTTTAATATAGCTTCTTTAGATAATAATTGTAAATTTTGATGATCTTTATTTATAGGAATAGTTTGTTCAGTCATTTTGATTGAGTAATCTTGTAAGAAATCAAAAGTTCCTATTTTATATATAGTTTTTACATCTTGTTTAGGTATATTCCAATTTAATAAATTATTTTCAATTTGAGAAATACTTATTTCCAAAGAATTCATATTGTTGTTTAAATCTTCCTCTTGATCATTAGCTAAAGTATTTGAGCTATGATCTCTTCGTGATAAAAATCTAGATATCTGATTCATTATTTGTATTTGTTTTAATGAAAAAATTTTTGAATTAACTTAGATCAATATTTTGAAATATTCAGATTATACTGAGGGAACATCCCCAAAGCCCAAGACGTGGTCTGGCTGCTCTCTATCTTGGAGCCTTACGCTAATCCAACCGTCTAGCCGATAGGACTTGCCAACACAGCATAATTCCAAATATTCAAAATATGACGTTTTTTCAATAAATTTTTCCATTATAACATTTACAAATAATTAATTAGAGTATTTAGACATAAAATCACTTGAATCATGGCTCTGATACCATTTGGTTGAGGATCGAGAGCATGAAGATTTAAATAGATTTATCTTAGTAGGAGATACTACTAGTCCATTCTTATGAATTATATCATAAAATATATTCAAATGCTTAAAATGTTGTTCTAAAGACTTAGAATTAAATGTATGAAAAAACCCTCTCCTCAAAAACTTGTATTATCAACCACCCAATGTTCAAAATCTTTAGATTTTCAAGTTATTATTGCTCCATCCAATTGTAAGTTTATATATATATATATATATATATATATGGATTGAATCCTTTGAAAACCCAACCTTAGAGAGAAAACCTTTAAACCCTATGTGAGCCACTCATTTGGAATCTTGAAAATAAATATGTGGTCCATATTAAACCTGAACAAAAAATTGAGTTTTGAATAAACAAATCATTTTTAATGTGGGTTAATGTGGACCACATATTTATTTTCAAGATTCCAAATGAGTGGCTCACATAGGGTTTAAGGGTTTCTCTTTAAGGTTGGGTTTTCATTGGATTCAATTCCTATATATATATATATATATATATATATATATATATATATATATATTATATATATAGGGGATGGTTCCTTTGTTAACCATTCCTTATTGCGATAACCGTATAACCCTAGCATTTTTTTTTGCGTTTTTTGCCCGAATCTTTTTTTTCTTTTTTCATGGTCTTTATTATACATAAATAGGGGGTTTCCTTCTTGTGTTTTTGCTAATTCATCACCGTTTAGAAGTTATTTACAACCGTAAGTAACTGTAACGACTTACAGTTACTTACATCACACTTCCATCAGAAACGTAATGTAAGTAACTGTAAGTCGTTACAGTTACTTACGGTTGTAAATAACTTCTAAATGGTGATGAATTAGCAAAAACACAAGAAGGAAACCCCCTATTTATGTATAATAAAGATCATGAAAAAAAAAGATTCGGGCAAAAAACGCAAAAAATGCTAGGGTTATACGGTTATCGCAATAAGAAAGGGTTAACATTTGATCATTTCCCTATATATATATACTATATAATACATATTATAAGGATAAAATAGTAATTTGTTTAAATTTCTTAAAATTAAAAGTTTTACAACTCTTATAGCATATGGTACAACTTTTTAATTATAATCTAAATGTTTGTTTGTGTTTTCACTTTGTCTCGCATTGGTAGCTTTTAAGAATTTTACTGATATAGAGTGATTATAAAAAAAAATCCTTCAAAACAAATGAATCAATTCTTGACATTTTTGGTGCATTTGGCCTTTTATGTTAATAATAATTAAAGTCACTTTTAGTTAATTTCCAAGTTAAAAAAATTGTTTTTTTATGTTTATGACTCAAAAACGAACAATGCAAACCTTTAAAAGATCGTAATTTTTTTAAGAAAATATTTTTATTAAAAATAATCGTACCAAAAACTCTAGTGTACCCTATTTAATTTGAGTATAATGTTAATATATATATTTTTTAAAAATTCAGTACATTAATGTGTTGTGCGGTATTTTAATGTATTGTAGTGTTCTATGATGTATATTTTTGTACTATATTTTTATAATTTAATTTTTGTTGTATTTTTAAATGTATATTGATGCACTAAAAATAAAGTACATTTTTCACAAATCTTATACATATTTTAAAATACATTATATATACAAAAAAATCTAGTACAAGTAAAAAAAATCTTAGTTTTTTATTTTTTATATTAATATTATACACGTATTAAAAATAAAAAAGATGATTTTATGGTGTAATTTTTTTAAAAAATTAATAATGTATGAAAAAGTTATGAACATTTAAAAATGTAAAAAGAACTTTAAAAAAGTAAATAAATTAAAAGATGTTATATCCGAATTAAAAAAAAGTAAAATTTATATAAATATAAGGTGGTCAATTATTCCTAGACTTCGAAATCAAATATAATACTAAATTAATTAAACATTAATTTCTATAATCTTATAAAAAATATTGAAATAATGGGCTTTATTTTGACGACCATTTTGTAATGTTCTCGCATATTAGTAACGTGCGGTGTAGAATAATCAATAATGGCATCTAAGGTCCTCATCCCCTCCATTAATTAAGCAATTCTTTTTTGTATCTAATTCCCCCATATAATTTAATTAAGAAGGCTGCAGTTATGATATTATAAAAATTAAAAAAGTTAATACAATATTTTTCCCATAAATTAAGCAACAATGAAATAAAATTTTAAGATCTTTCAAACGGTTGTTGTTAATAACATTTCTTCCTTACCCAGAGAACGATAATAATAAGCTAAATGTCTAAATTTTTTAATCTAGGTAATACTCTAATAAACTAATTACTAATAAATAATGAAATTTGATTAATCCAAATACCTAATCCAACTAATAATCAAAATCAAATTATTATTTTTTCTTTACTAGCGATGATCTTACGTACCACGTATGTCGTCTTAACCAGGCCACCGGGCAGATATAAGACATACGTCCCCCAGATGTGCGGAAACGCCGTGAACTAGGTAAACCCGAGATAAACCCCAAGCTGACCATTCACCTGGTGTCATTCAAACTTGTCCCCATATAGATTCGAACTCATGACCTCCACTATTAAATGTGATGGCCCTAAACATTAGGCTAGGTTTTCAGGACCAAAATCAAATTAAATAATCAACAAGATAATTGATAAAACTTTAAACAAAGTAAATAAATGAAGTCTTAAGTAATTATACCTCATAGGATGAGAATATGAGATTGCAACATATATATTAACCAACAAACAAATTTGTCCAAATACCCGATTCTACAAGCGACAAATCGACAAGTCCCCAAGTCGAATCACAAAAACAAAACAAGCAACATCTTAAGTACTAATCAAATGCAAATGCAACAAAACCAAGCAAATTACAGTTCTAACCAAATGTAAATTTAGGTCATGTTCGGAATTTCATCTTAAAATGACTTATTAACTTATTGGTTTTTTCAAAAAGCTAGTAAGCTAATAAGTTGTTTGTTAAACCTAAAAGGACTTTTGAAAATGACTTTTTGTAAAAGGGTGATGAGTTGTTTTTCCAAAAGTTAAAAATTCTAGTTTTTCAAAATAACTTATGACTTATTAACACAAAATTACAAATCTATCTCACTCTTTACCCTTTACCTAATAACATTAAAATATCGTTAATAAAAAAATGTCCTTTTTGGTCATTTTGAAAATTAATTTTGAAAAAATTAAACCAAACACATTTTTAAAAACTTCATTCCAAAAAGTCATAAGTTAATAAGCACTTTTAACAAAAAATAATTTTGAAGATAAATAAGCAATCCCAAACAAGACCTTAACAAAAATGAGTTCTAATAAAAAAACATCACTTTTATAAGAAATTTCTGATCGAAACAGAGGTGGATGTAGGTAGAGGGGAGCGGGTTCACAGAACCCACAACATTTCGACTCGTTAGTAAGAAATTTTTTTTCGAAAGAGTTAAATAATAGGATGAACCCATTAATATTTTAAGGGTGAATCCTGAGGTGAACCCATTAAGATTTTTAAGAGTGAATTAGTAATGTAAATCACTTTCCGATCATATAAACTTAGCAAACAAAATGGTAGGTATTAGTGGTTAAACCCTCGAATCAAGTTAGTTTTGGTCATGCAAACTTAGCATGTTTCATTTAGATTTCGTGGCGTTGCCCCAAACCCTACAACGAGCGTTGCCCCCTTGACCCATGCCTGCTGAATGGCTAGCAGGACCGCTACCTTGGACCCTGCAAGGGCATGTGACACTCTTAACTCCCACTTGGTTTGGAGCTCAGAAATTTTAAACGAAAATGCACTATGTACCTTCAAACTCTTTAATGAAAACGTTTTTTAATTTTAATCGTTGACTTAATATATCGTACTGATATTACGTGAAGAACATCATAAGACCCAAACCGTGAACCCGACCTAAAAACTTTTATGTCCGGTTCGATTTAATTAAAACGTCGAAAAATGGTGAATCAACTGAAAAATATTCATGGATCCGTCACTCCATCGAAATTACCTGTAATAATTGATTTTAGATTTCCAATGTTGTTAATTAGTAAATTATATCATATTTACATAAAATTAAAAAAAAAATGATAATCTATATATTGCAATTTGTGCTGCTAATAAATAATTACAAAACAAACTTGCTGGATTTGATGGACAGGCTGCCCTACCGCAAGCCATTGGTTCTTTCGTACTTGCCAAGGAGTATGGGCTTCATGCCAACCTACTTAGCACCATGTAAGCCTTTTTTTTTTTTTTTATTAATGTATCTAATTATTCCAAAAAATGTCAAATAACATTCTTTTATTATTCCAAAAGTAAATGTTTATTTTTAAAATTAAATACAAAAACTCATAATTAACGTTATTAATAATATAAATTGTTTAAATAAATTCACTAATTAATACTAATAAAGTAATAATTAATAATATGATATCATCCATGTTTAATGTTATATATGCACACGCATCAAGAACATTTTTATAAATTTATATTTTTAATTTTTTTAATATAAACAAGTATAACTGATATTATTATTTTAATTATGTAAATTTATGAAGACATAATCAAATTTTAATTATGTAAATTTATGAAGACATAATCAAAAATTACACAATTTTTATTCGCAAACTCGTGTGATACACATGCCTATAACATAATATACTATATACATAGACATTTGCTCACCAAATGAGAAGCAACAACAATATAATAAGTAGTAATAATAATAATTATTATAGAACACTGATAATAATTAAATAATACTGATTAAATAGTATAAATAAATATATTTTTTTTGTATTGTTTGTTGAATAAGTTTTAAAACCATATAAATAGCATTAGCTTACATTTGAGTCCATATTGTTTGATAGTAACATTTACTTTTGTAACAATTTTATTTATTGCTTTAAGACAAATTGACATTTATTGCGATAAGTTTTTTTGGCCTGTGTGACTTTAACCAGATTTGACTTTTATATTTGAGTTCATTCATAATATAGAGTTATCATGTAACAAACAAACATATCCAATGAAATCCCACTTAAAAATAGGGTCTAGGGGAGAGATGAAAACAAACTTTAACCCTACCCTCAGAAGGGTAGAGAAGCTGTTTCAGAAGAGACCCCCGGCTCATGAAAACCCCTTTTTTATTACTACTACTAATACTACTACTACTACTATTATTATTATAAGTATTATTAATATTGTTATTATTATTATAATTTTTTTTACATCAAACACACCGCAAAAAAAGGCAAACGGATACACATAAGCACATGTAAACAAAGCAATGTATAAGTAGTAAAGCAATAAACTAACATAGCAGACTAACAAAGAATCTAGTAAACCAACAAAGCATAGCCACATACAAACTACCACATTATCACAGTTTTAGTTGTGTGACACACGAGGTAAACCCCTAGTAAAATATTAAATTTGAAGGTAGGGAATAACAAAGTTTCTAGGTTTTCACTCTATCATAGTTTTAGTTGTGTTCTTTTGGTCGTCAACCTAAGTTTTAACGTGAGATTCAATAATTATTAACCTTTTAATATAATTTAATATATCAATAAAACAATTACGTCTCCACCTATACAACTAACTAATCTTAGAATATTTTAATCGTTAAAATTATTTTATGCAACGTATAAAAAAAGTAAATTTGTTTATTATTCCTTGGTGTTTTTATAATTTCAATTTTAACATTTTTATAAAATAATTTATTTTTTTGCTCTGCATAACTTTTATCTAATTTGAGTTTTTATATTTGAGATCCTTTTTATCATGTTTATTGTTTAACGGAGAGTTATTCCATAACACACCAGGTAAATCGCTAGTTAAATATTAAATATGAAGGGAGGGAATAAGAAAGTTATTAGGTTTTCACTTTATCCTAGTTTAGTTGTGTTCTTTTGGTAATCAACCTAAGTTTTAACGTGAGATTCAACATTCGATTTCTTTTGTTTTTTTTATTCAAGTGTTGCTTAGATTGATTTCTTTTGTTTATTTTGTTTTTGGTTTTATAATTATAATTATAATTATTATTATTACTATTACTATTACTATTACTATCACTACTACTATTATGGTATTTCCATACTTTTTGAATATACCATTGTAAAATATTATTTTTATTTACGTTGTAAAGTTTTGTTTAAAACCGGATCCGTTTATGTTCGATGTCAATTTAATTTAAAACCAAGTAAGGTAAAGCTCATTTGATTTTCGAAAAAGCCATTGTGACGTTTTGTTTAAGTAAAAAGCAAGCAAAACCGTCTACATTTTTTATTTAAAACATAGTCAAGTTCGTTTTTCCCGCACTTATTTTAGCAACGACTGACTTTTATGGTTTTTTTTTTTATCTGCGTTTTAGGTATTTAAAACCGAATCTTCAAACATCTAAACACATCATTAAAACTTAGTTCACCTGTCACAAAGCGTGAATGTACCCATGTAACATCCCAAATTTTTCTAAGATACAAGTTGTTTGAATTCTACGTACGTGTAACGGATAAGTAACTTGTGGGAAAATGGACGAAAAATGACCAAAACGGGGGCTTAGAAATCGTGTACTCGAAATAAGGAAGATTTCGAGTACACCCGGTTCGAGTACACCAAATTCGGGTACACGAGATTTCGTGTACACACGATATCGAGTACAGGGACACGCCTATAAATAGTAGTGCCTTGGGATATGTGCGAACCTTTGGTTGGAAGCACGGTCCCTCTCGAGTACACGAAGTTTAAGTCCAAGAATTTCAAGAATCAAACTTTGATCGACCAAACGGAGTAGGAAACGCACTGGATTTTACCAGGAGGATCAGCTACCTTCAAGTAAGTGATTCATGTATAGAAAGCTAGATTTTTATACGAAAGTTAGGATAGTCATACAGAAGGGGAACTTATGCATAAAGCTCACACCTTTATGCATAAAGTTCGGAACTTTGATGTTCCGGTGTGTTGATAACACCCTAAGGAACCTAGAACTAGCTCCCTAAAGTCTTAGACGAATTTCTGAGATGTTTAAATGATGAAATGATGAGTACACGAAATCATGAGTATAGGGTACTCGAAATTATACATGTTAATTCGAGTACATGGGAAAATTCGAGTACATGGGAAAATTCGAGTACAAGGGGTAATTCGGGTACATGACTACTTCGAGTACAGGGACCATTTCGTGTACAAGGAGTAGTTCGAATACACTGAATGATTTCGAGTACTAAGTTATTTCGTGAACCAGGGAATTTCGTGTACATGGGAACTTAACGAATTTCAAGGGTTTCGAACACTTAGCTAAGTTTCGAGAACTTGGATTCAGAAAGGGGGGCTAGTAGACTATTGGGACTTAGAATATTTTCTAAGTCTAAGAACGTAATGTAACGTAATGAGGTGATGTAACGGATGTAGGTTCTTAAGGCTTAGCTAAGGAGTTCGGCTAAGAAGAACAAGAGTCCACTATCAGGTGAGTTCTAGACGCCCTATTTTATGTTTAAGGTTTTGGGCTGGCATACATGCTTATTGTTACGATGTTATGTGCTTATGATGATGATGAATGAATGATGATATGGCCTGACTATGTGTGCATGTTTATGTGTTATAATGATCTATGCATGAAAATATGATCAGTATGATGAATGCATGATAAATGAGTTACGATAATGAATAACATGACATGATAACAATGCTAGCATATGATATGATGATGACTTGATGATAACATGCTTCATGATGATAACTATGAGAATAGTTATAGGAGTATGACAAGGTCCTAGGTTGCTAGGATGGAAGTATGATATGTAGGCATGATGACATGATGTTATGATATGATAGTGATGCTAGTATGTTATGATGAACTGTGCATGATGCCAGTATGCTATGATGGTATGATGAAACAATGCTAGTATGACATGCCTAAGATGCCATGATGACTGCAATGAATGATGCTAGCAGTAAATGTTATGATGATTATGATAAAAGATGATATAATGCTAGTATATCATGTATGACGAACGAACGATGTTCCTATACGTGTTATAGGATATGTATGAAAGATGTACCAGTTCTTGTGCTGGGTAGGTATGATAGTCAACCACGACTATAACTGGGTATGATAGTCAACCACGACTATAACTGGGTATGGTAGTCAACCACGACTATAACTGGGTATGGTAGTCAACCACGACTATAACTGGGTATGATAGTCAACCACGACTATAACTGGGTATGGTAGTCAACCACGACTATAACTGGGTATGATAGTCAACCACGACTATAACTGGGTATGATAGTCAACCACGACTATAACTGGGTATGATAGTCAACCACGACTATAACTGGGTATGATAGTCAACCACGACTGTAACTGGGTATGGAGCCTGGTGCCGGCATAAGCTCACTGCTCGTATGGTAGCAGTGGAACGTATGATGATGATGTTAAGGATGATATGTGCTAAGGTTATGGACTATGTGTATGAAATGAGGTTTATGTTAAGTATGTGTAATGTTGTTTTATGAAAACTAGAACTCACCAGCGTAAGCTGACTTGATTTAGCATGTATGTCAGGTTGAAGGTACGATAAGAGAAGGCATGGAGCTCGGGCATCAAGTTGGACGATCCATTGGTTTGGCAAATCCGATATGTTTTGATACAGACACTTTATTGATTTCTGCTTATCAAACTATGTTTACATTTCCGCTGCATGATTATGAAAGTTTTTAGTTTAAGAGCTATGTGTTATGATGAAAACCAACCTCTGTGAGGTGCCCGGTTTCGGGGCCTCACAAGTTGGTATCAGAGCCATAGTTTGAGAGATCTTAGCATCCCAAGTGCTGAGACTTAAACTGAGAATGGGATTAATGGATGCGGATTGCCAACCAAGGATGACGGATGCCACGAGTCGAATGTTTATGTATGAGTTAAGGGTCAGATATAATGTTATGAAAGTAGTTAGTGTCATGCACATTGAAGAGATGGGATGGGAAACGTTTAGAGCCTATGAGTTGGGTAAATGGTTAATAACACTTGATCAACGTCGTTAACGATTTACAAAACTTATTCCGTGCTAAACTGATTCCTATGCTGACTTATCAATTGTTGCATTATGTAGAAAGTTAAGATGGCCGGACAAAAGGGTAGACCGCGAAAGAAACCACAGGTAGCTGAAGAACCACATGTCGAGACTGAAGAACCCGTCAACGAAGACGACCACGGGCACAATGAACAACCTGAGAATGAAGACGAGTTCACTCTAGAGCCTATCGTGGTGAAGGCTATTTCTGATGAGGTCTGCAAGATCATGGATGAAAAGATGCCAGCAATGATTGCTAAGGCACTGAAGGATGCTCTAAAAGACAAGTCTGAAGGAACTAAAGAAAGCACCAAAGAAGACGAGGTGGTGATCATCGAGACGAAGAGCGGCGACTCTATGACTGGGAAACTGAAGGGCTGTGACTACAAGTCCTTCAAGGGATGTAACCCACCGACCTTCGATGGTAAGAAAGATGCCGTGGCCACCTGCCATTGGATATCTGCGATGGAGGCTGTTATCTCCATCAGTGAGTGCCGAATTGACCAAGCTGTCAAATTTGCAGCTCACTCTTTCGTTGAGGAGGCACTTCACTGGTGGAACACCATTAAGCAGTCCAAGGCTGTAGCTGATGTAGAGAAGATGACTTGGGATGATCTAAAGGAACTGGTCACTAAACAGTTCTGTCCCAAGAATGAACTCGATAAGGTTGAAAGGGAGTTTCTGGTTCTGAAAGCTGGAAGTCTGAACCACCGCCAGTACACGTCAAGGTTTAATGAGATGGCTAGACTTGTTCCTCACCTGGTGTCTACTGAGGAACGTAGGGTGAAGTTGTACATGGAGGGTTTGCCTCCCAAGGTTCGGATACATGTGAAGGCGAATGCTCCCAAGACTTATGACTCCACTGTGGAGCTCAGTGGCATAGTTTGGGATGATGTTATGTCAGCCGAGCCAGTCAAAGAAGAAGCAAAGGTGAAAGAGTCCTCCGGGACTAAGAGGGGTCGAACAGACCAACGAAAGTTTTCAGGCAAGAAGATGAAGCGTGAGGATGCGAACCGATGCAACAAGTGTGGTAAAATTCACACCGGACAGTGCTTGGTGGGCACTAACTTATGCTTTCGATGCGGAAAGACGGGACATTTCTCCAGCAATTGTCCGAGTGCCACCAGATGCTACAACTGCAACGGGTTTGGACATCTGTCCAAGGATTGCAGACAACCACGGGCCGATGCTTCGGGCTCGGGTCAGAAAGAGGAGAAAGGAAAGGAGAAGCAGAAGGCTAAAGCACGAGCCTTTACGATGACGAAGGATGATGCGATTGTGGACCCGGACGTGGTCACAGGTACCTTTTCTATCAACAATATTCCTGCTTCTGTATTGTTTGATTCTGGTGCCAGTATGAGTTTTGTGTCTTCTACTTTCTGTGATGGGTTATCTGGGAAGGTTAAGAAGATAGATCGGGTATTTGATGTAGAGACGGCTATTGGTAAGATGACCAGGGTGACTGAGGCTATTGATGACTGTTATGTTGAGATAGAAGGTCATAGGTTCCCTGTCCGATTGTTTCTTATTACCTTAGGGGGATTCGATGTGGTTTTGGGTATGGACTGGTTAGCCAAATATGAGGCTAACATAGTATGTCGACGAAAGATGATATGTTTACGTGCGATGGATGGGAGCTCCGTGACGGTTTATGGTGATAAAGCGATGTATGCGCCAAAGATCATTTCGATGATCAAGGCTGATGTTATGATGCGGCGAGGGTGTGTAGCCTACTTGGTCTACGCGATTGAGGAACGTACGGTTACGAGGACGATTGATGATGTTCCCGTGGTGTGTAACTTCCCCGATGTATTCCCTGAGGAATTGCCTGGATTACCACCCGAACGGGAAATTGAGTTCCAGATCGACTTAGTGCCGGGGGCACAACCCGTTGCCAAAGCACCTTACCGTTTAGCTCCAACCGAGATGAAGGAAATGATGACCCAGCTACAAGAACTCCTTGATAAAGGTTTTATACGACCGAGTGTCTCTCCGTGGGGAGCACCGGTGCTGTTCGTTAAGAAGAAGGATGGAAGTATGCGTATGTGTATTGACTACAGGGAACTGAATAAGTTGACCGTAAAGAACAGGTATCCTCTACCCAGAATTGATGACTTGTTCGATCAATTGCAAGGTGCAAGCTGGTTCTCAAAGATAGATCTCCGATCCGGTTACCATCAGTTGAAAGTTCGAGAGCAGGATATTCCAAAGACTGCTTTCCGTACGCGTTATGGACATTACGAGTTTCTCGTTATGTCGTTTGGATTGACGAATGCTCCCGCAGCATTTATGGATTTGATGAACAGGGTATGTCGACCGATGCTGGACCGATCGGTGATAGTGTTTATTGATGATATTTTGATTTATTCAAAGAACGAGGGAGACCATGCTTGCCACGTACGTGAGGTATTGGAAATCCTGAGGAAGGAGAAACTTTATGCTAAGTTCTCCAAATGCGCTTTCTGGCTACGAGAGGTACAGTTTCTGGGTCACGTGGTGAACCCAGAAGGCATTATGGTAGATCCAGCTAAAGTTGAAACGATTATGAAATGGAGTCCTCCAAAGTCACCGACAGAAGTACGCAGTTTTCTTGGTTTGGCTGGCTATTATCGGAGATTTATTCAAGACTTCTCCAAGATAGCGACGCCACTGACGAAGCTCACGAAGAAAGACGTAAAGTACGAATGGGGTCCAAACCAAGAACAAGCGTTTTCAGTGCTGAAGGAGAAACTTACCCAAGCTCCTGTTCTAGCACTGCCGGATGGGAATGATGATCTTGTTGTGTATGCCGATGCGTCACGACAAGGGTTGGGATGTGTACTAATGCAAAGGGGAAGGGTGATAGCTTATGCTTCGCGCCAGCTAAAGATTCATGAGGCTAACTACCCGACCCACGATCTTGAACTCGCTGCAGTGGTGTTTGCATTGAAAATATGGAGACACTACTTGTATGGAGTACGGAGTACCATCTATACCGACCACAAGAGCTTGAAGTACTTCTTCGAGCAAAAGGATTTGAACATGAGGCAGAGACGATGGCTTGAGCTGCTAAAGGATTATGATTGTGATATTCTATATCACCCAGGAAAGGCCAATGTGGTGGCGGATGCTCTGAGTCGCAAGACTGATCATCCTGCCATACGAGTAAAATCGTATAGTTTGGTAATAACACCAGACTTTCTGAACGAGCTCAAACAGGCGCAACAGGAGGGATTGAAAGAAAAGAATGTGGGTTTTGAACGCGTCTTCGGACAAGTCAAGAACTTGGAAGACAATGACCATGGGATAAAGCTACGATTCGGTCGAATGTGGGTGCCCAGAAATGGGGACATTCGAGCGAGGATTTTAGATGAAGCCCACAAGTCACGATACTCGGTACACCCCGGTGCAACGAAGATGTATCAAGATCTCCGACAGGATTATTGGTGGCCGGGCATGAAGTTTAATGTGATGCAATATGTGAACAGGTGCCTTACTTGTGCGCAAGTGAAGGCTGAACATCAGAAGCCCTACGGATATGTGCAACCTCTAGAGGTACCGGAGTGGAAATGGGAACACATCACCATGGATTTCATTACCAAGCTACCAAAGACAGCTAAGCGACATGATACCATTTGGGTGATTGTGGACCGACTGACGAAGAGTGCACACTTTCTTCCTATTAGGGAAACGTATACGTCCGAAAGGTTGTCTGAGTTGTTCGTAAAGGAGATTGTGGCCAGACATGGAGTTCCTGTCTCCATTGTGTCAGATCGAGATACGAGGTTTACTTCCAGATTCTGGAAGCAGTTTCATGATGCCATGGGAACGAGGTTAAATATCAGTACCGCCTATCACCCTCAGACTGATGGACAGTCAGAAAGGACTATCCAAACGTTGGAGGATATGCTCAGGGCGTGCATTATCGATTTTGGAGGGAACTGGGATGATCACTTGCCATTGGTGGAGTTTTCATACAACAACAGTTACCACTCCAGCATCGGAATGCCCCCATATGAGGCGTTGTACGGGAGACGATGTAGGACCCCGGTATGCTGGGGTGAAGTTGGACAGAAAGAAATGGGAAACAAGGCTGCTGTGATTGATATGGCAGAAAAGCTACGGGTGATAAAAGCACGTATGAAAGCTGCACAAGATCGCCAAAAGTCTTACGCTGACAAGCGCCGACGACCGATAGAGTTTAATGTTGGCGATCGAGTGTTGCTGAAAGTATCACCATGGAAGGGAATCATTCGATTCAGAAAGAGAGGAAAGTTGAGTCCGAGGTACATCGGACCGTTCCGGATAGAGGCGAGGGTGGGAAAAGTCGCGTACCGACTGGACCTACCAGAGGAGCTGAACGGGATTCATCCTACCTTCCACGTGTCACATCTTAGGAAGTGCTTGGCAGACGATCAGGCGCACGTTCCTTTGGATGACATTGAGGTAGATAATCGACTGAACTACATTGAAGAGCCAATTGCCATTGTGGACACGAAGGAAAAGCAGCTACGGAATAAAACGGTTCGTCAAGTAAGAGTTCAGTGGAAGCATCGGAAAGGTTCAGACACGACGTGGGAATTGGAAGACGAGATGAGGCATTTGTATCCTCATTTGTTCGATGTGTAACAAGGCAGGTTTCGGGACGAAACCTATTGTAAGGAGGGGAGACTTGTAACATCCCAAATTTTTCTAAGATACAAGTTGTTTGAATTCTACGTACGTGTAACGGATAAGTAACTTGTGGGAAAATGGACGAAAAATGACCAAAACGGGGGCTTAGAAATCGTGTACTCGAAATAAGGAAGATTTCGAGTACACCCGGTTCGAGTACACCAAATTCGGGTACACGAGATTTCGTGTACACACGATATCGAGTACAGGGACACGCCTATAAATAGTAGTGCCTTGGGATATGTGCGAACCTTTGGTTGGAAGCACGGTCCCTCTCGAGTACACGAAGTTTAAGTCCAAGAATTTCAAGAATCAAACTTTGATCGACCAAACGGAGTAGGAAACGCACTGGATTTTACCAGGAGGATCAGCTACCTTCAAGTAAGTGATTCATGTATAGAAAGCTAGATTTTTATACGAAAGTTAGGATAGTCATACAGAAGGGGAACTTATGCATAAAGCTCACACCTTTATGCATAAAGTTCGGAACTTTGATGTTCCGGTGTGTTGATAACACCCTAAGGAACCTAGAACTAGCTCCCTAAAGTCTTAGACGAATTTCTGAGATGTTTAAATGATGAAATGATGAGTACACGAAATCATGAGTATAGGGTACTCGAAATTATACATGTTAATTCGAGTACATGGGAAAATTCGAGTACATGGGAAAATTCGAGTACAAGGGGTAATTCGGGTACATGACTACTTCGAGTACAGGGACCATTTCGTGTACAAGGAGTAGTTCGAATACACTGAATGATTTCGAGTACTAAGTTATTTCGTGAACCAGGGAATTTCGTGTACATGGGAACTTAACGAATTTCAAGGGTTTCGAACACTTAGCTAAGTTTCGAGAACTTGGATTCAGAAAGGGGGGCTAGTAGACTATTGGGACTTAGAATATTTTCTAAGTCTAAGAACGTAATGTAACGTAATGAGGTGATGTAACGGATGTAGGTTCTTAAGGCTTAGCTAAGGAGTTCGGCTAAGAAGAACAAGAGTCCACTATCAGGTGAGTTCTAGACGCCCTATTTTATGTTTAAGGTTTTGGGCTGGCATACATGCTTATTGTTACGATGTTATGTGCTTATGATGATGATGAATGAATGATGATATGGCCTGACTATGTGTGCATGTTTATGTGTTATAATGATCTATGCATGAAAATATGATCAGTATGATGAATGCATGATAAATGAGTTACGATAATGAATAACATGACATGATAACAATGCTAGCATATGATATGATGATGACTTGATGATAACATGCTTCATGATGATAACTATGAGAATAGTTATAGGAGTATGACAAGGTCCTAGGTTGCTAGGATGGAAGTATGATATGTAGGCATGATGACATGATGTTATGATATGATAGTGATGCTAGTATGTTATGATGAACTGTGCATGATGCCAGTATGCTATGATGGTATGATGAAACAATGCTAGTATGACATGCCTAAGATGCCATGATGACTGCAATGAATGATGCTAGCAGTAAATGTTATGATGATTATGATAAAAGATGATATAATGCTAGTATATCATGTATGACGAACGAACGATGTTCCTATACGTGTTATAGGATATGTATGAAAGATGTACCAGTTCTTGTGCTGGGTAGGTATGATAGTCAACCACGACTATAACTGGGTATGATAGTCAACCACGACTATAACTGGGTATGGTAGTCAACCACGACTATAACTGGGTATGGTAGTCAACCACGACTATAACTGGGTATGATAGTCAACCACGACTATAACTGGGTATGGTAGTCAACCACGACTATAACTGGGTATGATAGTCAACCACGACTATAACTGGGTATGATAGTCAACCACGACTATAACTGGGTATGATAGTCAACCACGACTATAACTGGGTATGATAGTCAACCACGACTGTAACTGGGTATGGAGCCTGGTGCCGGCATAAGCTCACTGCTCGTATGGTAGCAGTGGAACGTATGATGATGATGTTAAGGATGATATGTGCTAAGGTTATGGACTATGTGTATGAAATGAGGTTTATGTTAAGTATGTGTAATGTTGTTTTATGAAAACTAGAACTCACCAGCGTAAGCTGACTTGATTTAGCATGTATGTCAGGTTGAAGGTACGATAAGAGAAGGCATGGAGCTCGGGCATCAAGTTGGACGATCCATTGGTTTGGCAAATCCGATATGTTTTGATACAGACACTTTATTGATTTCTGCTTATCAAACTATGTTTACATTTCCGCTGCATGATTATGAAAGTTTTTAGTTTAAGAGCTATGTGTTATGATGAAAACCAACCTCTGTGAGGTGCCCGGTTTCGGGGCCTCACAACCCAACATAGAGTAAATTATGATTTTGACCTCTGTGTTTTAAGTCTTTTAACATATTTAACCCAAAACTAAGTATTATAACAACGAAACCTCTTTCATTTAAATAATTAACGATTTTGACCTTCACCTATAACTGAAAATGTTATATTGTATCTAATAAAAAGTTAATATAATTAAACAATATGGGGCAAAACCATTAATTGTTTAAATAACATGGGTTTTGTTGTTAAAAATATTGTTTTTTTAGTTGAATGGTTTATAAAACTTAAATCACATATATGTCAAAACCATAATTTACCCATATCCAAAATCTAGTCAACTGATGAAAACTAGCTTAACTATTTGATTACTAAAATTAAATAAAATTAAAGCAAAATTTTGGAAAACATTTAATTTAGGTTAAAACAAATAGTCCAAGCTAGGTTTCCATCAGTAAAACGTTTGTATAAACTTACGTCAACTTTTTAATAAGTTTACCAAATACCAACTTATGGATACATTTTGGTTTTTTTCAACGAGAGAATTAACTTTTAGTATGGATTTTATGGATTTTAACGAGAGAATTAACTTTTAGTATGGATTTTTATGCAACGTATAAAAAAAGGTAAATTAGTTTAAAACTCCTTGGTATTTTTTATAATTTCAGTTTTATACATTTTTATAAATTAATTTATTAATGTAATTATTAAAAGCAAAGGTCATGTAGCCCTATGATATCATGTTTTCTCGCTTACCTTCATGTCTTTATCTTCTAGTACATAATACATATATCTATTTTTTATTTATTTATTTATTTTTTAATTTCCAGGGTGATATTTGGCACGCTTGTATCCATACCAGTTCTCACTGCATATTACGTTGTCCTAAACATCTTGCTTCGATAAATGTCAACGTGTCACACTGTTAAGGAAGATTTACCGGTGACAAGATAATACTTCAGTAATCTGTCGGTGGTTCAAATTAGTCATTCAAAAACAGTAAGATTTGATATGATTGAGTTCATAACTAACATCATTAATTAATCTAGCGATTATGAATAACATTGATCATTAGTTGAAAATTGGTAATGATTAGTTCAAAATCTATATATTGTTGGGATAATCTTGTAAATTTAATTAGGTTAAAGGGTTAAAGTTTATTTTGTTTTGGTTTATCTATTGAGTTTAAAAGTTAGATTAGATTTGTTTTTTTCAGTAAGTTTGTAGGGATAAGATTTGACTTTTGGTTTATGGTTTTATTATAAATAGGGGTTTAGGTTTAAGGTTTTCTTTGTACCAATCAATCTATCAATAAAAGTTTGTGTTTTTCCTTGATTCAATTTCGTTTTTGGTTCTGGGAATTTACATCAGCAGCTACAATTGGTATCAGAGCTTGGAAAAGCTCATACGTGCGACTGGAAATCAGAGATCGGTGTGATTAGGGCCTGATTAGCTTCAATCCGAGCCAGGAGAAGGAAGGAGAGTCCGATTCCCTTTGTAATCATCTCAGTCGTGAACAGCAAGCAAGGCTGTTTTGTGCGACAGGTAGAGATCAACGTATCTGGGTGCAGAAAAACGAAATCGGCAGGGCTGAAGAAGTCGTTTGCAACCAGGGAGACAGGAAAGCAGGGGCTGGTCGTGTTGGTGATCAATAGCAAGGGCAGATTGATCAGGGAGGTGTTCACAAGAGAATTGGATTTCTTGGATCAAGCAGCAAGTGTTGAGGTATAAACAGATCTGATCGGGATTATGGCTCAACCAGAAAATCAAGCCCTGGTTACTGTTAAAGAAAACAATACCATGTCTCTTCAATGCCCGGTATTGTCTTCTACGAATTACACGGTATGAGCTATGAGGATGCGAGTGATTTTCAATGTTCATGGGGTGTGGGAGATGATAGAGCCTGGAACAAACTTAGATGCTAAGAAAAATAACATTGCAATAGCTCTTTTGTTCCAAGCCATGCCCGAAGAAAAAATATTGCAAATAGGAAACCTTCAAACCGCGAAGGAGATGTGGGGAGTTCTTAAAAATCGTCACTTGGGAGCGGATCGGATTCGGGAGGCAAGGCTTCAAACTCTAATGAGAGAGTTTGAAAATCTAAAGATGAAGGATCAAGGTGTAATTGATGATTTCGCTAACAAGTTATCCGAATATGCATCTCGAGCCAACTCACTTGGCTTGGTTATAGAAGAAACAACCTTGGTTAAGAAGTTTCTTAACGGGTTGCCTAAACGTTTCATTCATATGGTGGCTTCTATAGAGCAAGTTGTAGACTTGAAGACCATCGGTTATGATGATGTTGTAGGTCGACTTAAGGCTTATGAGGAGAGGATCAAGGATGAAGAGACCCAAACCGAGCAAAATCACCTATTATTCACAAGATCGGATGAAAAGGCAGCAGGAAAAGGGCACAAATGTGAGCATTGTGGATGTGAAAGCTCTAACCAGGATGACTTTGGACGTGGCCAAGGTAGGGGTCGGGGGTCCGGGAGAGGTCGAGGTGTTGGTGAGCAAGTTCCATGGGATAAAAGTCGCATTAGGTGCTACAAGTGTGGTGAGCTTGGACATTACTTGTCGGAATGTCCTAGTTGGGAAGAAAAGAAAGAGGTTAACTTGACTCAAGTGGATGAGGATCATCTACCATTGCTTTGAAGACTAATGGATTACAAGATTAGGGGGTGATTGTTGGGATAATCTTGTAAATTTAATTAGGTTAAAGGGTTAAAGTTTATTTTGTTTTGGTTTATCTATTGAGTTTAAAAGTTAGATTAGATTTGTTTTTTTCAGCAAGTTTGTAGGGATAAGGTTTGACTTTTGGTTTATGGTTTTATTATAAATAGGGGTTTAGGTTTAAGGTTTTCTTTGTACCAATCAATCTATCAATAAAAGTTTGTGTTTTTCCTTGATTCAATTTCGTTTTTGGTTCTGGGAATTTACATCAGCAGCTACATACATATATATATATATATATATATATATATATATATGGATTGTGTCCTCCAAAAACCCGATCTTAGATGATAAAAGAAAAAGAAAAAGAAAAAAATCCTAAAATTCTGGAGATCATATCCTTCAATTTCTGGAGTTCCTTTGCTACCACAGGAATGATTCCTGAATCTTGTATATTTATGGTGTTATTAGTTCTATAAATTGGATTAGTTGTAGATGTACCGTATATAGGAGTTTCATATGATGATGTTTCGAGGTTCCTTAGGATCCTCGCATGCTCTGTCATTAGTTTCTTGGCTTCTTATTGGGAGGGAGTCCCTATAACGATTCCCTGAGGATCCTTGATATGCGAAATCCAACACCTGGGAACTAAAGACGCTATTTCAGCGATGTTTTTGTCAGCTTTTAATGTCGCCACTTGTTTGATCGACATTTAAATTGTCTTCTGTTTGACCCTTGATTTGATGGAATAAGGTTAGGATTTCATCATTTGTTGCAAAGACCGGCATAGTAACGGTGCTTATTTGGGGCAAATCCCCGGAGTGAATTGGTTTTTTTTGCCCACGTTCTCCATTCTTTTTTTAGGCATACCAGAAGTTGACATCGGTATCGTCTGGCTGGATATAGATGATTGGGCAGAAGTAGTCAAAAATTTCGACTGAGTTGACATCTTTTGAAAGGATATCGAATATTTATGAAGCACTAATCATTTTTTGGTTTTATAAAAAAACATTTTTTCCCCACAGTAAGCGTCAAATTGTTTTTGGTAAAAATTAAATATTCTTAATTTTATTAAATCCAAATACATGAAGTTATGTGTAAATAAGTCTAATTATAAAAATGTTGAGGCGTAGATATTGAACAGAATTATTATTATGAGAATCCCTAAAATTAATTAAGGATCCTAATTTATAGAATCCGTGAAAATAACAAATACTGGATAACAGCTAAAGAACAGTTAATATATACATAATACAAAAAATAACCAAATGAACACAATCTTACTAGCGATTTAGGAGGAAAGCCAGAACATCCTTAATAGAATGAACAACATAATCCCTGGGAGCTGACCAATGTCTAGTTTCCTTGTTTTTCTTATTAAAGTAAAATGATTACAAGTGCGTTGGAAAGATATTGATTGCTAAGTATTTTGTGAATTGAGAAATTAAAGTGCTTTTGTGTATAATCGCAGTGAATAGAAGTAAGCAAATGTCATATTCGATCAACCAGCTTCCCCTCTTATAACAACAGAAAATACAACGGCTCTTCAAAGTAGTTCCTCCTTTTCCGTAGGATATAACGATCCTCTTTGATTCATTCCCAGTCCACTCCAAACAACCAGTTTCACACATATTGCTAGTGATGTGCCGAGTCTTTAGAAAGCTTTTGAATTAAGTCCATGACCTTATCTACACAACGTTACAAAGAGGGAGGTATTATTTATTTTATATAAAACATATTAAATACTACCTGCAAACACCGCAATCTTTGATGGTCATATTTCTTGTTATATCAATAAGAAATATATTAATGAAATAAATATTAATAATAAGGATCCTCAAATAATAGGATCCTTTCATTAAGGATCATTACAATAAAGAAAAATTAAAGATCCAACCTCTAACACACATATTAACATTTAGCAAAATTGTTTTCATAAATAAAAAAGAGCGTTCATCATGTTACATGACTTCATCAAGCTTTTTTATTTTTATTGTTTGGATTCAAGTTTGGCCTTTCGAGGAAAACCTAATTTTTTTATTAAATATAGCAAACTTATTTTTTGAATTATTTTGTTATCCCACTAATCTCATGACACATAGGTTCATTAAACCATTTTTTTTTATACATACTTTGGGAGTTAGTAAATAATGCATTACAAGTCATCAAAATATGATTAGATTCTTTTCAGAAAATCTTTTTAGAGTATAATAAAATATACAAATCATCATAGCATAAATATACAAGTTATAAAGTTATCTGGTCACAAACGGTTAACAAAAAATACAAAATAGTTTTTGTTTAACCAAACTTTCTCGATCCGAATGAATCGGTGAACATACAAGCAAATAAAGTATTTTAAAAAATAAAAAAAAGGCACCAAATTTTCGCATGAAAAATATTAAATCAAAAGTAAAACCACAGGACTAATAGAGCCAATTTAAATCTGCTATCATTAATAATAGAGCAAATATCAAACATATGAAATGAGATAAAAACAAGAGAAATATTGCAAGTATCCTTTTGTCTCTAGAAGTCGTGACAGAGAGCTTCCCGAAAAACAACCTATTTTTTAGTGTCTTCTTGCGATGTTGGCAGCCAAAGAAACCAAAAACCATAAAAATAAAAATAAAAATAAAAATAAAAATCTATCTATTCTAATAAACAAAAATCTTCATTTGCCACTTGTCACATTCTAAGGTCATAATGTCACTTGTCAATTTTTTATGCATTCATTTAATTATCTCCTATTAAATCAATTATATTATCTATCTTATTAAATAATTATAATTATATTATCTATCTTATTAAATAATTATGATAATAATAACTAATGATATTATTTTTATTTTTCAAATTTAAAAATAGTTTTTATATATTTAAATCGAATCATTTTATTATAAAATATATTTTAAAAAGTTTATAAAATATATTTTTTCATAAATATCAATTTTTATAAAAATAAGAAATATTTCAATTTGTTATTTTTAGAAAATAATAGTTTTACAAAAAAAATAAATTAAAAAACAATTTATTTCAAAAAAATAAATATAAGCAGAAAAATACGTAAATGATGATAAAAGTTACACTTTTTTTTGTCTTATATGTTTAACGGTAATTACAAATTAGGTTCTTTAACTTTAATAATCACAAAAATATTACATTCTCATCTTACTTAAAAATAGTTAGTTTTTGATAGAAAACTAACTAATTAGATTTTTTTAACTTTAGTTAGTTCAAATATCTCAATTATTACAAATTAAGAATGTTAAATATATTACTATTGTTATTAAAAATTTTGATTATTGTTTCATTATCTAAAGTAATTATTAATACATAATTTAATCATTTTATATAAAAATTATCATCATTTATTATTTTAAAATTTTACTATTAATATTTTATATTTAATCTGTGTGTTCACACAGATAATAGACTAGTAAAATGATTAAAAAAAAAAACTTGTGTGTGTCCCAAAAGAAGAACTACGGATCATCACGAAAAACCCTTTTTAGTTTGTTTCTTATTGACACCTTGCAAATCGAAGATCAGCTCTTTATTTTTTATTTTTTTTAATTTTAAATTTTTATTTGGGTTAATTTTTGGCTTTTCTTTTGAGCAAAAATAACCCAATGTTTTTTCAAGGGTAAAAACCAATATAAAAGTCGTAATTATAAATAAATTTTAATATACACAGAAGACATTAAAAGGATGAAAAGGCACCTAACGTTTAAGTTTGAGAGAGGGCAAATGAATAAAGTTAATTTGCATATAAACTTGTTTATATGCTTGGAACAATCATGAAATGCCAACGAGGTCCTCCAGCTTTCAGCTTTGTCTCGATCAACCCTCAAAGTAGAGGTGGCCAAACCGGGTTTTTTTATGGAACCGGAACCGGTTCCGGTCAACAAAGTCAAGAACCGGTTCCGGTTTTTTACTGCTTCTAACCGTTTTGCCAGTTCCGGTTCGGGTTTTACTGGTTTAAGGGTGGAACTGGTTCCGCTTTTTCCGGTTCCGGTTCCTCGGTTCCGGTTCCGGGTATGTTGGCCACCTCTACCTCAAAGTTCAACAAAATAAATAAATAAATAAATGCTTCCTTAAACTCGCATCATAAATATTCTTCACATGAGAATGCAACATCTCAAGTTAACACAAAACTTTAGGTTTTTTTAATATATGTATTTGAACATCCTCTCCTAACTCTAGCACTTGAATAACAAACATAGCTCTCCCATTGTTGTTCAATATTTAACATTTAGTAAATAATTTTGCATTTCATTTTGGTAAATTGGTATTTACTAAATTCCAATTGAGAAATCGAAATAAACATTCAAATGAGTTAGAAGATGTAGGGTGCATTCTTATTTAATCAGAACAAACACAGAATTTTTGATAGTTTAGTAGGACGAAGCCTTTTTAGAACGCGTTAATATTTCACATAAGTCAAAATGTGAAAAATTTTCTTGTTTATTTTGTTGGTAAAAATATTAATATTAATAGTTCACATTAATATTTTTGTAAATGAATCTATAAGACTATAACCGTCCTCCACTTTAGGCTTTTTGGCCCATCACTATAATTCAACTTTTTATGTAGCGTACCCAAATGTATAACAAACAAATACAGATTTAGAACACTTATACCTATTGCTTTTAATTATAAGGGAAAGTTTAGTATACAAATGGTTTTTTAAATAAAAAATGTTAAAAGAGTTGCTAGCCATTAATCTAAAAAATTAACGGTTTAGATCTGAGGATAAAATTATTATAGGCTAACATTGATGACTTTTTTTCAATGTTCACTTAATATTTTTTAAATGCATATAACTGTTTCGTACAACATTAACTTTTTACCATAAAATTAAGCATTTGATTTTCTTTGATTTGAATATAGTATCATTATACTTTTTTTTAAAACAAAGCAATTCTTAAAAAAAAATCCATACTTGCTAGATTATGTATATAACTTGCATAATTACTTATAACTTAAGCGATTCAACATTATAACTTGTGTGATGTATAATAAGTATTTTTATAAGTTGCATGTTTATATAAACAAAAATACCTCCACTTTGTATCCCCGCAAGAGTGAGTGAAAAAAAAAAACTTTATATTTAACCAGCTTTTAAATATTATACATATGGGAATTAATAAAATGAAAACCCCATTTTAGTAAGAAAACTGTGAAAATAAGGCAACAATCATGTAAAAAAACGTTTTTTTTTTGAATTTTTTTGCAGGTTTGTAACACTATTGGACATTTTTTTATAAATAAATTAAAAAAAAAACGCCGTGTAAATATTTTTTTAAAAAAACATTTTATAAATCCATGTAAAACATAAGTAAGGCTACATCAGATCTGAAGAATTTTTTTTTACGTTTTGTTACATATGTTTTACATGGTTTTATAATTTTTTTTAAATATCTACTCGACGCTTTTTTGATTTTTTTTTAAATATGTCCAATAGTGTTACACACCTGTAAAAAAATTAATGTTTTTTACATTATTTTTGCCTTGTTTTCACAGTTTTCTAAAAAAATGGTTTTCAAATTATCCTTTCTCTTATACATATTTCCATCCCTTACACATATTTCCAACACTTTATCTGCATTCTACTATAATACATACAGCAGACCTGGTCACCTCTTTTAATGGTCCAGCTTATTTCTTTCTAAAAAAGCAGAAGTCTCAGCAAACATGTTATCATTTAGCTTCTTTTTTTTTTCATTAACCGCAACTTTTTTACTTCTAAATTCCACCTAATTCTGCCTTTACAAAGATTTTAACTCACACCAGCAAAACTTACTTCATTTGCAATAATATTACACAAAAATGTAAACAAACACATAATTGGCACCACTATGGGCACTATTAACAAAAAAAGCCTTTTGGGGCAATCATCATAAAACTGTCAATGAAACAGCAGCTGACCGAAGCTTAACACCATCGTTCGCCCATTTAGACTGAGGCGCGCTCACTCCAGCAATAATTGTCTGCAAAATTAACACCATTGAAATCATTTTTTTCCACAACAATAGTAGATGTTTTGATGTTTTTAGGTGGGAATGAACTTATTCATGTGTAGTATCAGTTTTTGTTATTTAACAATTCATTCACTTACTAATGTGTTGCTTTGATTTATGCTTTTCTCTAACAGGTGATGAAAAATATTATTAGTTTCTACAAATAGGGAATGAACAGATCAAACATGTTGAAAGAAGACAAACTGCATTATTGAAGAGCATAATCTTCTATACATTATTATATTCAAAGATGTATATTATTATCAAAATAATTTGATTCTTGTAATCAAACATAGAAAACCGAACAAAAGTACCAGATGTATATGCTCTTCACTTTTGCATTATATAACTTGCCCAAAATCTTTGATTCAAATTCCAATGTTTTATTTTTGGCATTATGACAAGGTAAGTTTGCGGTGTATATCAATAGTTCAAGAAGTCAATCACTTAGCTGCAAACAAACTAGTGCATTATAATATTTAATATTTTGAGTATTTTGTTTCATAAATGTATGCAGTGTGTGACTGTATTTTATGTTTAAACTTTAAAGAAAGCATGCAGGAAGCAAACATACTTTGCCACTATTGACTGCAGCAACTAAAGCAGCACGCTGATCATCGTTCCCAAATTCGTAGAAATAGTATGTCCTGAAGAACATTAAATAAAAAATTTAATTCAGAATTGTTTGAAATACAACTTGAGATTCTACTTTATAACTGCAATTGAGTAAGCATGCAGGAAGCAAACATATTTCGCCATTATATCATGACATTTACATCTAGCAAGGGGTGACTTCATGAATATTTACACATTTGGGTATACATCAAATTGTGATTTTGCACATAATGTTGTTTACTTAAAATAGTATTAGCTTTCTTATAGTTTCTGCATATGTTAACAATTTTGGGCTTTTGGCACAAGGTATCTTGTGTAAAGTGCAAGTTACATTAAGTATTTTGAACAAATGGTTTAATTGTCTAATCGTCAAAATGCTTAAAGTTGATATGTCACATTTTGTTGAGATAACATGTGTCTATTGCTTTTATTTGATATGTGGTTTAGGTGCTAACATTTGTTGAAATGGATAGCTCTCCTATATATGTTGACTTCTTGGTTACCCCTGCACAGTAAGTCCCAATGAAACCGATAACATGATTCTCATTTGTGGTAGATTGGGCAATGATCGCCATCTTTTGACACGGAGATTAGGTGGCAGGGTGTCAATTGGGTGGCACAATATCCATACGGTGGCCACCAATGTTTAAAAATAAAGAAACACAATTTTGGGTAAATAATTTGATTTTGTTTTATTGAGTGACAGATATTTAAGATTTAAGAAATATGTTATAAAACAGTGATTATTGTGATAGGTGGTAGCAGTATTTTGAAATCAAAATTTAACAACCTAATTTGTGTAAATGATCTGAATTTCCGTTAGGTAAAACTGTTTTTAGAAAACAAAAGTACTTACTTTGAGATAAGGTTTTGATATCTCATGCTCAATTTGGCATAATGGCTTAATTGTTTTGCAAGTTTTGGAAAAAGGATTGAAATTATCATACTTATTCAATCATGTATTGTTGTAAATACACGCTTTTGTATTTTAATTGTTTTTCAAAGGGCCCAATATCAAGGTACACTAATGTGTTCTTCCCTCTATGAGGTTGGGGGGTTCAAGTCTCACATGTGAGCTTGCTGTAAAAAAAAAATGTAAACTATACAACCTAAAGCTTTTCAATACATTGGTTATGCTAAACCAGTGAACTCCCTAGACATAAAGCTTAAGGGTTGTAATATATATGTAGGACGTAACAAAAGGCCTGAATGACAATAAGACACAAACTTTGGTAACAATTAGAAGGCTATAGGCATGAAGGCGTATGGTTCGTCTTGGTGTGCAGGATTTATGATTATAATTATAGAGAATACAACTATACAAGTTTTGGAAAAAGGATTGAAATTATCATACTTATTCAATCATGTATTGTTGTAAATACACGCTTTTGTATTTTAATTGTTTTTAAAAGGGCCAAATATCAAGGTACACTAATGTGCTCTTCCCTCTATGAGGTTGGGGGGTTCAAGTCTCACATGTGAGCTTGCAGTAAAAAAAAAAAAAAAAAAAAAAAAGTAAACTATTAAACCTAAAGCTTTTCAATACATTGGTTATGCTAAACCAGTGAAGTCCCTAGACATAAAGCTTAAGGGTTGTAATATATATGTAGGACGTAACAAAAGGCCCGAATGACAATAAGACACAAGCTTTGGTAACAGTTAGAAGGCAATAGGCATGAAGGCGTATGGTTTGTCTTGGTGTGCAGGATTTATGATTATAATTATAGAGAATACAACTATACAAGCTAAGAATACCTGTAACCTTCGTCTTCCTTTATTTTTATGGCACGTGCAGAATATAGATCCGTTCCACCTAAAAAAACAAATAATTGTAAACAAGCAACTGAATGATGCAATAGTTATATCAAAATACAATAAATAGGAAAAAAAATATTTTGAAAATCAACAATAGTTTCATAGATGCAGATACGGCTATGATACAGACAAGTCGGTATGGGGAAATTCATCAAAATGGGAAAGTTCTAGACATTAATTGGATTGGGTTGACCCAACAACATTTGCATTTTTTTATGAATTTCAAAAAAATAATACATTAGATAACCAAGAAACTTTTAACCAAAATAGTGATCCGTATTTTCTAAATAGCAATTTAGGAGGTTGTAACACCTTATTATGTCATGGGTGACTTTTAGCCCCTCTGACCAGTTCTTTTATTGACTAGGCAGTTCAATTTTACCTGTTTATCCGATGAACCAAATTAACTTGTTTTGAAACTAAAAATTACCTGGAACAAAAATCTTCTTTGCTTCCTTCAATGTTCCTAGATCAGACACATCTTTAGCCTGCAAAAAGATTTAGCGCGACTAACATTCAAAAACCCCTTGATGCAACATATGCAAATCAATATAATATGTTTGAAGTTTTCAAGAAGATAGATTTCACATAAGGATCTAACTCACAAAATTCACAAGCTTTGTGTTTCACTTTGTTACAAATAATTGATGTTTTCACTATTTAATCCATAAAAATCAATGGCTTGTCATATATTAAGGGTATGATAGACAATTAGAGTATCAGACTTTGGATTAACAAACAAGCATTACAGTGAATTACACTTTTCAGTTCATACTATAATACCTTAAAAGTTATTTATATCAAGATATGTGATAAAATACTTATTAGTGTTATTGCACCTTAAAAGTAACTCTGATAGGAATGGCATAGCACATTCATTGTCATCTTCCGAAACGAACTTATAAAACATTTATGTCTAGTATATTCTTCTGAAAAGCTACTTCTGAACAGTTGCATTGTTGACATCTTAAATAGTAGGAATATCATGTTGACTCAACTAAAATAATAGAAATTTTATTCCAATGAATTAAAAATAAACTACATATCAATGGTCAAAAGATTGAAATTTTAGCTCAATAATAGATATGCAATCAAAAACTTCATATAAAGAGTAAAATATATATGAGCCAAATGGAGAAAAGAAAAAAGGCCAATTGCATAAAAACATTAGCAACTTTAGCCCAGTTTCTATTCCATAACCTTGAAATTTGTTTGCCTTGAAAACCATTAAGTTTCAAATAAATTTAGATGAGTGCCCTCAAATTTCAAAATTTGCAATTGAAGGTGATCTGTAACAGTACTAGCATACCACGTCAATAAGGTGATGCGGCAAACAACCTCCTATGTGTGACTTTAACAAGGTTTATGATTACTTGAAACAAGTTTTTTTGTATGTTTGAGGGGTCCTTTTGGGACAAACATAATTGACAACAGAGACAAAGATTAGATCAAAGTTGTTTGCCAGTTACCACCTTATGCAATTCTTACTAAAAAACCTACTTCTCATCTCCCATGAAATATTTGCCAAAAATCTAAAAGATAACTCAAAGCAGACAAAGAGATCTTGAGAATTAATACTGTTATTTCACGTGTCACAATGAAAATATGCACTTAAGACATTTAAACTTAGAAACTTAAGCAAGAAAATATTCCTGTTTTAGAGAGGCATTGAAAAAAAAGCAGTCACTATAAGTTTCAATATAAGGATGGTGAGGAAACAATCGTATATACAAGAATCTTATATTATAGTTTGTAGCCAATAACCGGGACAGAAAATCATTAGAATATTGCATCTCCATGACAAGGAGCATGTATCAACACTATAACATTTAAGGGTCACAAACCTCTAGGAATGTGATCTTGAGTTGATTAGACGGGCGGATTACAACGCTTAAAACTTCAGATCTGTATTAATTGCTAACCAGGTGAGACTGCAGAATCATATAGTGATATTCACATTTAGTAAAAAAGGACAAACAATTTAACAACATATAAACAAATATGGATATAGAAATACAATATATTTCTCAACTTTGCAAGAACATACAATTTAAAACAAAAAGGCATCAAGAATGTAATTTCTCCAAAATCACATGCTCATATGACATGTTGATTTGTTCTATATGCTAGTGCCAAAATAACTTAGTTGGGTTAAGTAACAAACTAACAATTAATCACAAGTAATATTCAAACATTCAATGTGGGTTGGTCAAGTCGAGCTGCCAACACCTTGATGTTTAGAAAAGAACTGCATGTAATTATGCAATAAATATAATAACAAGTAAGAACTATCAAAACAACTAAGGATACAGTTTGGCAGACTTTCAACTCATTTTGATTCATATCATATTAGCAAATATTTTCTGGTCTTACCCATTTGACCCTTGCCATTTCAGAAAATGTGTCAAAATTGATATCTCAAAACATAAATAATTAGTCAAGGACAATTAAGTCTCCACAAATGCACACAAGGATAGCATATTAACCAATAAAACTTAATGATAAGATGATCAAACTCAAAGTACAGTTTTACCCATCAGGCGTAGCAAACCGTGCAGCAAATGTCCTTGGCTTAGCTTTATCTCCATAAAGTGATAAACCAGCAGTATAGTCCTAAACAAATAAAAACCAGAAATAGCATGCCATCAATGTTCTGTGTATGATGCATTTTAATTTCTTGGCAGAAACTCAAAAAAAAAAAAAAACTGAAGCTAATGAACATTATATAGAGAACATCCAAAATAGTGGTGCTCTTGTAGTACCCGATTTTCAGTCTGCTAACATGAAAGTGTTGATCAAACCAAGATTCATTTGCATCACAAATTAATACTTTCTCTTCATTTCTGATTTGGTAATTGGACTATCAAACAGTTACAAAATAGTGAAAAAACATTTGATTGCTTTGATTGTTGCTAAAAGTCGGATGGCTTCTATAATGGCTTACAAAATATTAAAAGGTTCACACAACAAATAATTTTTTATATGTTTGATTCATATCATTCACCAAAGATAGCTTCACAGTTCACAGTGCAATTAGGCAAAAGTTAATCAATATATCTATCAGTTTAAATAACCACAAAAACCTTATGTTCCACCGCTGATGTAAGAAATTTCAGAATTTAAGCATAGTTTTGAATTTTAGTTTTTGGTCCAAAAAACGAACCCATTTTATGCCTGTCAACAATTACAATATTATAAAATATCTTAAATCCAATCTCTCATGTGAAGCATTAAGCAATGGCTACCAGAGGCCACTGAAAGATATGAACATAAAGTGTGCCAACATCTGAACAAAATTTCCCTCTGCATTGCAATAGAACCACGAAACATAAAAGATGAACGCAAAAGTGATGAATCATACCTCTGGCTCCATAATATCCTCAAAATCAGGTGGAACCCTAATGGCGAACCCATCACCAAAGTATCGAAACCATGATTTGGTGCTGGTAATGCCCGAAAGAATCGTATTTTTAGAAGAAGTAGACGAAGAAGGTTGAGCTACGAGATTTGGAGGTTGAACAAATGCTATAAGAGATGACACACTAGAAATTGAGATGAATGCTCTTCTGGAAGTGGATGATTGTTCAGAAAGAGAATTCGCAACGGGATTATAAGGGTTTAAGAGGGGTTTAGGGGGGTGTGATTGTGAGGTGAAAGAGAGAATTGTGGCCATGAAAACTAGGGTTTGCTTGAGAGGATTAGAGGGAAAGATTGTTCATCGTCGGAGATGGAGAAGATAAGAACCTTACCTGCAGAAACACAATTTGAACTATATAGCATACATTTTTTTTAACCGCCAACTATTAACTTTCATGTTCGAGCTGGCCACTAATTCAGATGGACAGAGGTACTAGCCTACCAGTCATCAATTCCTGAAGAAAAACCCGACCCAAGCACCTGTCCAAAAACACGACGGTAGAAGGCTAGTAAAACCTGATAGAATCAGTGATCGTTATCTCTTTGAAAGAAGGTTTTTAAATTCAAGCAAGAAAATATTATTTGAGAGTGAATTCTTGTTCAACAAAAAAACTAAGAAAATATTTTATGAACTTAGACTAGAAAATTATATATAACTAGTACATAAACTTTATAAAATAAAAACATAAATGTTTTATGTACCGTTGGAAAGCTTGACGTCGGATATGTTTACAATTTTAATGACGTGCAACTTTGTTATGAACTAAATTTATATCCAAACATAAGTATGGATTACATGAAAAAAAATAAAAAACTTGAGTATGGCACTTGACATGTGGCTAGCCAAAAAGAAAAAAAGAAAAAAAAAACGTTTGAAATAGTATAGTGACAATGGCGCAGGTTAGTTAGGGCAGGGGACCGCTCCCTGTTTTTTCGGTTAATAGTGTACATATCTCGATTCGTAGTGCAAAATTTTTAAAAAAATTTCATTTCGTCCTCCCTGGAAAAAAATATATACCCTATGTTCACCCCCCCAAAAAAACTATTAAAAAAATTTTAAATAATTTATCAACATATAAAACCGATTCGATTAAACCTATAAACAAACAAATTTATGGGTATGTATTAAGCCCAAAAATCTGATTAGTGTTTACCCAATGTCCAAAGCCCAATCTCTAAAGTCCAAAAACTTAAAATCCAAAACTCAATTTTGATGTATGATGTTTGGAATGATGATTATGTGTGTTTAATGCTTAAACTTATACATGTTCATGTGCGTAATTGGTTGAAACTAGATAACTATGCGATTTGGGTGTTTTGTATGTTAAACGCACGGATTGGAAGCATTTTGGAGGAATAAAAAATGATTAGGAATGAATGGATTTCAAGCTTGAATGATAGAGGATTGAACGACGAGAATTCGGGCATTTACGGTGCGAGAAACAGATTTGAAACGAGAAAGTTATGAAGAAAACAAGATTTGAAAGATCCTGGTGGGAGTAGGCTACGCTGGAAGAGTAGGCTACGCTGCTGGGATTACCTTTTGACAGAACTTTGAAACAGTAGGCTACGCCCAGGGAGTAACCTACGCACGTAAAAAAAGCATGCACGTATTTAAACCTAAAAAATTAGGTTTTTGAGGATCCTAACTCATTCCATTCGACTTGGGACGACTTTGTACGATCTTAGAAGCTAAAATTGAAGTCTTTCCACCATTCTAATCAATCCAATCAATCCATAATCACCCATGATGAAGATCCAATCAAGTTTTGAAGATCAATTTGATGCCATGAGTGGCTAATTTCTTCGTGGTTTCCTCCGGGTAGAGGATTCTTGTAAGTAGATGATTAGATTTAGTTTTTATTCTTGTTTAGGACATGCAATCTAAGCATTCGATGTTTTTTGCTAGTTGTTTGATTCGTTGATTGTAAACGATTGGATTTTATTTAAACCTTAATCATTGCTTTTCAATTCCTGAGAATTCTAGTAATTAGGATATATTAAGTTGTGTTTTGGTTTGATTAGATTCAATTGATGTTCTTGTGATAATCTTCCATTGTTTTACAATCGAAGCAAATGGTCCTTGTGTGTCACAATCAGTGAATCCATGTGTTCATGTCTATGTGAATTCCCAATTGAAAACTAAGTTAATTATCTATCTTTGAATCCCAATTCCGGAGGAATCACCGTTTTCATTATTGTTTAAAACCATTTTAGTTAATTGTAATTGATTTTCAAAGTAACAAACAAACTCTTTAATTCAGGTTTACATTTTATGTTTTAGTTAAGTTTAGGTAACAAATCAAGTAACAATTACACCATCCACATAAACTCTTCGTGGTTCGACACCCGACTTACCCTAACTAATAAGGTAGCTGCGACTTGAGTTTTACTCTTATTTTTTACTGACACTTCGAAAACGGTCAAAATTTTGGCGCCGTTGCCGGGGAGTTAGTGCGCTTGGTGTTTGTTAATTGATTTTATTAGGTTTTTGCTATATTTTTTGTCACACCCCCACCACTCGTCACCTCGTGTCTGGTCTGACGTCACTGAATCGGTTGCGGAAGCATAGTGGTGATGTCTCTGAGGTGAGGGGTGACTTACTTGAACCAATATCATAAGCACACAGATTAACTTAAAGTAAATACATTACCAGGGTGTCACAATCACAACCACATTACAACTATATTTATTTAATTACAATACTAATTATTAAAGTGCAAATAACTCAAAAGTGCATCCTCACCGGCTATTCCTGCTTACCTGCAAAAAGGTTTGAGTTTGAAACGTCAGCACAAAGCTGGTGAGATCGACAGTTCAATTTAAAACAATATGATATGATAAGCACGTTCTCAAAAGTTCAGTTCCGGATAACCATGGGACCTGTATCTAGTTCCTTTCGGACGTCTAGTCTGTCTCAAGATATTACCCGTCGGTACATATCTTAGTGCCTCATTATCTTAATGTCTATCACACCATTAAGAAGTTCAGGAAACAGATAACAAACATTCACACAAGGGGAGATGCAATCCTCCCAGCGAATGGGGTGTCAACCAATAGTACTATCAATGTTTTCTGCTCGGCCACACATGGGTTCACTAGATACAGTTCAAAAATGAGGACTTTCAGTGTCATGATAGAGTTCAGTCTACAGGCCAAAATCCCATGAAATCCCACAAAATCACATGAAATCACACAGATATCAGTGATACATATCATATGTTCATTAAAAGTTCAACAATGTTCCCCGATGTTTATAAAAGATTAAAAATAAAAGGGGTTGTACGAAACTCACCTGATGATAATAGGGTAGCAGTGTATCACCAAACTGATAGTACAGAGATGATTCTGCATTTAGTTATCTTTAATAAGTTATTTATGTTCTAGTTTACTGATTAGATCCTTCTGAACGTTCAATGTCAAAGACATTGCTTAGTAAATCATCAACTCGATATTAATTATATAATTAATTAATTTAAGGTTATATCATACAATGTATGATAATGTAGGAACCTACATTGCATTAGATTCCTAACACAAAGTTGATGACACTCTAGATTAATCAGAATAATCTCAGATTAACCAAATAGTTAATGTTGTTGATTATAATGCTAAAACAGTTTCTAGATGATTTAATGGCTTAGGAGTGATTAATCCTTATTATTGATTACCCAAATATCATGAAATATCACAATGTAGCATCAGAATAGGTAAAATAACCAGATTTAACATACTAATCTGACTGTTATCACAAACATCAGATAATCATTCCAATGAGTATGTTAATGATTATGATTAGTTTGAAACACTTGGATTTAACATTTGCATTTCAAAGATTAATCAAACTAATCACCTACATTGTCATAATCAAATGGTTTAAACCATTATAATCATAGGTATGATTTCATGCAAACCGGGCATCACAACGGATCAAAACAAGGATTTAACCGTTAGAACTTCGTGTTCTTCGTTTATAATCAATCCTAGCCATCATCTAGGCAATAATCAACAATCCTAGCTATCTCATTACGTTCAAAATCAAGATCTAATCAATCCATATCAAACCAGAAGGTTAAAACGAATCGTTACCTGTTCTGACGAATTTCTGCGGTTAAAACAGCGATCAGGACTTGTATATATGATTCCTGGGATGATCCGGATGTTTAGAAACCTCAGATATGAAGATTTAGGGTGTTAGAAAGCTATTTTTTTCGTCTGGAGGTCGAGATGGATCAAGAAATTCGATTTTTGATGTTTTCCATGCATTCTGATCGACTTAAACCATCTTTAGCCGACATAGCCCGCCAGGCGTAACGCCTGGGTTGGAGGGCTGGGTTAGGCGTAGCGCCCCACGTCACCTTCCGTCACCATTTTGATTTTAAACTTCTTTTCGCGATTCCGGGAGCATACGAACTCCGTTTTGCGCGCGGTTTTCGCTCACGTTCATCATTTTTCACATACTATCAATCCCCAATAACAAAAGTTACTAAATCCTCGTGGATTTCAAGCACGACCAAATGTGCTCACGTCATTAATGCCGAATTCTTCGTACGCAACTGTCACAGTCTCCTCCTGTTAGAGGAATTTCGTCCCGAAATTTAGTGAAAGACTTACGGGATAACAATTGATCATGAAAATAAATGTGGGTATTTCTGTTTCATCTGATCTTCACGTTCCCACGTATATTCGGGTCCACGCTGTGATTTCCACCGAATTTTGACAATAGGTATGCGACTGCGTTTCAGTACCTTCACCTCTCGATCCATTACTTCAACTGGTTCTTCCCTGAATTGAAGTTTCTCATCAATTTGGATTTCTTTTAGAGGTACGATCAAGGATTCATCGGCTAGGCATTTCTTCAAATTTGATACATGGAAGACATCATGAACGTTACCGAGTTCAGGAGGTAATTCAAGTCTGTAAGCCACTGGTCCAATTCGTTCAAGAATTTTAAATGGCCCTACAAATCTTGGCGAAAGTTTACCTCGCTTCCCGAATCTGAAAATGCCTTTCCAAGGTGACACTTTCAACATTACTCGATCACCTACTTGAAATTCGAGTGGTCTACGGCGATTATCAGCATAACTCTTTTGACGATCGCGAGCAGCTTTGATTCGTTCTTGAATCAATGCGATCTTATCGGTTGTTTCTTGAATAAGTTCTGGGCCTATGATTTGGTTTTCACCTACTTCTGACCAACAGATAGGTGATCTACATTTGCGTCCATAAAGTGCTTCGAATGGAGCGCATTGAATACTGGTATGGTAGCTGTTATTGTATGAAAATTCAACAAGTGGAAGATGAATATCCCAGCTACCTCCGTAATCAATCACACAGCTTCTGAGCATGTCTTCAAGAGTTTGATTTGTTCGTTCAGTCTGCCCGTCAGTTTGTGGATGATAAGCTGTGCTCATATTGATTTGTGTGCCCAGAGCATTCTGAAGAGTTTGCCAAAATCGTGACATAAATCGACTATCTCTGTCAGAAATGATAGAGATCGGTACTCCATGTCGAGATACAATCTCATTAACATAGAGTTTAGCGAGTCGATCCATAGAATAGTCTTCTCGGATGGGTAAGAAATGCGCAGATTTCGTAAGGCGATCAACGATAACCCATATAGAGTCATGATTACGTGATGTTCTGGGTAATTTAGTAATGAAATCCATAGAGATCTGATCCCATTTCCACATGGGAATCTCAGGTTGTTGTAGTAACCCAGAAGGTCGTTGATGTTCAGCCTTAACTTTGAGACATGTTAAACATCGATCCACATATTCAGCTATGTGTTTCTTCATTCCAGGCCACCAGTAAAAGTCTTTAAGATCTTTATACATTTTATCAGCACCTGGATGAATAGATGTCACACCCCGAGCCGGCGGGATAGGATCGGTTGTCCCGTCGGGCGGAAGGTTCCCGGGGCGCGATATCGTGAGTGATAATCGGATTGATCAGATTGTTATATGGCACATGATACCTAAATGAGAAATGCTAAATATGGTAGAATTACAATGTTAAATTACATCAGTATTGTTTATAATTTAACAATGTAAATCTACTATTAACATCATAAGTTTCTATCTTGTATTTACACAAGATATACAAAATGGTATGTGTAATGATGTCTTCAAAAATATGCAGGTCCAAAATACTAAGTCTTCTATCTGAAGTCCTAGTCCAGAAGTAATGACTTCCTAATTGACCTGTTCGTCACCTGAGAAGTCATGCAAAAAGATCAAGTCAACACATGGTTGGTGAGTTCATATAGTTTTGTAATTTGAAAATGATTTGAACCCTTCTTTCGGTAAAGACCCTAACCTCATTAACACCACATGTATCATCCAGATCGGTATGCTTATATATAGGGCATACCCCTGGGTCAGGGCTACAACCCCACCCAGACGCCATCCCACCACATACTAATCCGCATAGGACATTGTTGTTAATGATAATTAAGCGTTTTTACCTACCATACACTTTTAAACACCCATGATTCCTCTGTTCTCTGTTCCTGTAATTGCAATTGTTTGAAATCTCTCTTGATTTCGTATGTTCATCATACAAATATGATTAAGACAGCAATTATAGAATTAGTTATAAATGCTTAATTAAATAAATAAATAAAAATTCAATAAAATCTAAGTTCTAATGATTGGGGCCTTTGGTCAACTCGAGTAGACTAGTCTGTCAATCAAGGTACTTAGTAGTAGAGAAGATCTGTAAACCTCATCAAACATGTGACCTATAATCAATCAGTCTAGCTAGGACATCTTTTGATATATAGGCTTTTATAGTTCTTTAGACCGTCCATAGTTCGTATAGTTCTTTAGTTCTTTGGCACATGTTATCTTTGAGCATTTCCCAGATGTTCCTCAAAATAGTTCTTTGTACTTAGTTCTTTGAAATATATCGTTAGTTCTTTGACAACACATCCTTGAAATAGTTCTTTGAAAATAGATCGTTAGTTCTTTGACAACACATCCTTGAAATAGTTCTTTGAAAATAGATCGTTAGTTCTTTGAGAACACATCCTTGAAATAGTTCTTTGAAAATAGATCGTTAGTTCTTTGAGAATAGACCGTTAGTTCTTTGAAAATAGACCTTTGAAGATAGTTCGTTGTCGGGATCTTTAGTTCTTTGAAAATAGTTCTTTGAAATAGTTCTTTAGTACGTAACAGTTTCCTAAACATGAGTCTAGGATAACATTTATACAGGTAAAACATATAAAAGCATTCAAGTAAACAATTTACATAAAACAGTTTACGCATGCTTCTCAGCCTCGTGTTTTAAAACAAAAATGTTAGAAAAGGGGCAATGAACTCACCTTATAGCTGTTGAGTTGACTTAGCTTAAACAAAGGAATGCACGCGCTCTGTGTTGTAATTGGGTTTGTTTTCACGTTCCTGTATTGATTTCACGTTGTTAAGACTTGTAAGTATAAGTTTTGTAGGGTTTTGTGTGTGTAAATGTAGGTGTTAGCCCTAAAGTTGGCTAATACACGTAAGACTTGGTCATGATCCTTGTTCGGTCCCATATGTTTGATTCAAGTTAATGACCTTATAAGTTATCATCTTGTCATTTGTTATAAGCCATTTGCTTTGATGAAAGACTTAGTGCTTAGTTTCCAACTCGTCTTCGTTGATCTTGTACGTTTTGAACATTTATTGCATAATTATGAATTAATTAAGCAAACATTCTTTTGACATATTTTATTTTGATCTTATGAAATGTAGTGAACTCATGTGGGCCTAATCATGGCATATGGACCGAACATTGTGACCAAGTTACTTGTTGGGCCATTTGTGTAACAAGTTGGGCCTTGGGCCCAAATACATAGGCCTTGGAATAGTTCTTGAACATTTGAGGATGGTGAGGCTTATTTGAAAGTGTGAAACTATGATTTGGACTAATGGAATACAAAGGCCTTGCCAAAAGTTACAAAGGCTAGAGTTCAAGTAGCTCTATGGGCCTTGATTGGGCCTCTAAGGAATTTATTGGGCCCAAGGTGGGCCTAGGCAATATTTGTTGGGCCTAGAGTCATATAGGGCTGTTGGAATTGAAATTGGGCCAGAAATGGGTTGTTGACCAAGTAAATGACAAAGTGGCTCCAAAAGTGAAGACAAGGGCCTCAAAGTGGGCCTTAAATCAATTTCTGTGGGCCTCGGGTAGATTTTGATGGGCCCCATGGGTTTTGTCTCGGGCCTTTGCCAAAAGAGTTCATGGGCCAAGCTGGGCCTAGCTTAGAATGGCTGAAACAATGGTGGGCCTTGAAGTTGGGCTTTTGGCCAAAATTGTGGCCTTGGGCCAAAGGCAGTGGGCCTTGAGCTCTAACCCATGGGCCTTGGGCTGTTCACTTCTTATTGGGCCTTACAAGAGTCAGTGAATCAATTTCCTAAGCATTGGGCCTGGGGAATGATGTGGGCCTACTAGTGGCCTATACAAAGCCAGGGGCCGAATCCATGTGATCAGCGGGGACGCTGATTCCCCAGTGGGGGAGGAATTCCACTCCAGCACGGATGGCTAATCCCACATGGGTTGAGTAAGGGAAACGAAACTTCCTTATAAGAGGGAGTGGAGACCTTCTCTATTGGACGCGTTTTGGGCTTAGTTGGCTGTGGAGCACATGAAAACTCCACAGTTAAGCGTGCTCAGGTGGCAGCAATCCAGGGATGGGTGACCTCCCTGGGAAGTTTTCACCCGGGTAACCAAAAGCAAATCCGTGAGCCCGGTGGGGCAGAGCGGACAATATCCAATACGGTCGGCTGTTACAATAGAATACCTGGATTTATGCGCCTCATCCAAGATAATAGTTCGAGAGTTACCGAATAAAGGAATCCACATTCGGTCTTTGAAATACAACAGTCCATCAGCCTTAGTATCGAGTTTCTTATCTAATCCTCTCAGTCCCTCAGCAGAATAGTTCGTTGCTTGTAAAGCTTGTTGCTGAGCTTCTTTGATTTGAGGAATTAGACTGGTTTGAATAGTCATACCTAATGCTTTCACACGTAAAGGCTTGACTCGTTCCTTGCGACTTAAAGCATCAGCTACAACATTTGCTTTGCCTGGGTGATAACGAATCTCACAGTCGTAATCGTTTAACAGTTCCACCCAACGCCTCTGTCGCATGTTCAACATTTTCTGATCTAGAATGTGTTGGAGGCTTTTGTGATCAGTGTATATAATACACCTAGTTCCGTATAGATAATGTCTCCAAATCTTGAGTGCAAACACTACTGCACCAAGTTCTAGATCATGTGTGGTATAGTTCTTCTCATGCACTTTCAACTGCCGAGAAGCATAAGCAATAACCTTATCTTTCTGCATTAGAACACACCCAAGACCTTGACGTGAAGCATCACAATACACTGTGAAGTTATCAGTACCTTCCGGTAGTGCCAAGATAGGTGCATTACAGAGTTTATGTTTCAACAGTTGGAACGCCTCCTCCTGTTGAGAACTCCATATAAACGGTTGATTTTTCTGTGTCAATGTAGTCAGTGGCAAGGCTATCTTTGAAAAGTTCTTGATAAACCGACGATAATAACCTGCCAACCCCAAGAATTGACGTATTTCAGTCGGGGTTCGTGGTGTCTCCCATTGTTTCACCGCCTGAATCTTACTGGGATCCACTTGAATACCGTTTTGATTTACTACATGACCAAGAAATTGAACTTCTCGTAACCAGAACTCACACTTGGAGAACTTGGCATATAATTTTTCACGTGCCAAAAATTCTAGAATTAATTTCAAGTGTTGAGCATGTTCTTGTTGATTTCGAGAATAAATAAGAATATCATCAATAAACACAATCACAAATTTATCCAGATAAGGTCTACATACTCGATTCATCAGATCCATGAAAACTGCTGGTGCATTTGTTAAACCAAATGGCATTACTAAAAATTCGTAATGTCCGTATCGAGTTCTGAAAGCAGTTTTAGGAATGTCATCATCATGAATACGTAACTGATGATATCCAGATCTTAAATCGATTTTTGAAAAATAAGTAGCACCTTGTAGTTGATCAAACAGATCATCGATACGAGGTAGTGGATAACGGTTCTTGATTGTCAGTTTATTGAGTTCCCTGTAGTCAATACACATTCTGAATGAACCATCCTTCTTTTTCACAAAAAGAATAGGTGCTCCCCAAGGTGAAAAACTAGGTCTGATAAAACCTTTGTCTAACAGTTCTTGCAATTGACCTGAAAGATCTTGCATTTCGGATGGTGCAAGCCGATACGGGGCTTTAGCAACAGGTGCTGCACCTGGAATCAAGTCGATTCGAAATTCAACTTGTCTCACTGGGGGTAATCCTGATATGTCCTCAGGAAAACTTCAGGAAAATCCTTGACTACTGGGATATCTGTGATTTGTTTGGGTGAAGAATTGTGCTCAGTCACATGTGCCAGGAAAGCATAACAGCCTTTCCTTAAGAACTTCTGAGCTTGCATACAAGATATGATACCAAGTTTTCTACCTGCTCGTTCTCCTTGAACTATTAGTGTATTACCGTTAGGTAATGGAATACGGATCACCTTGTTTTGACACACAACTTCCGCTTGGTTATTAGAAAGCCAATCCATGCCAACAACGACATCAAAGCTCCCAAGCTCAATAGGAAGTAATCAATTTTGAAAAGATGATCATTCAAATTCAAGGAACATCCTTGAATAACATTGTTTGTTTTGATCAACTTGCCGTTAGCAAGTTCAATAACATAAGGAGTTTCTAGATCTACCGTAGGCAATGAAATTAATGATGCAAATTCAGGAGAGATAAAGCTCTTATCCGCTCCTGTGTCAAACAAAACTGATGCGTATAGATTATTAAGAAGAAACGTACCAGTAACAATATTTGCATCATGTCTCGCCTCGGTCGCACCAATCTGAAAAGCTCTTCCCCTAGCTTCAGTTCCCGGATTGGTGTTATTGTTTGGACAGTTTCGTATGAGATGATCAGGGCTTCCACATTTGTAACATGACCGGTTGGTTTGAGTGGTTTGTCGTGGTGCTTGGTTTGGTGTCTGAGCAGGAAAGTTGCAATATTTAGCATAATGTCCAACTCGGTTACAGTTTAGACAAACAGGACATGGTCCCGTGTGATGTAGTGGACACTTATTGCATTTGGGCGCCTGCCCAGTATAAGTTTTCCTCTCAGGAACATTTGCACCATAGTTTTTCACAGTTGGCTTGCTCTGGGTGATCTCAGCCGGAGCCTTCGCCTTGGTTTTGCCAAACCACTTTCGTTTGGTACCTTTTGACACATTCGAGGTACCGACATCACTACGACTATGAACCGTCTGAGGTTTCAAAGACAGAGTACCACTCCTTACCGCCTCATTGGTAAGCTTAGTGGTCAAAAGAATCGTATGTTTCAGGGTTGTAGGTTCAGCAGCAGTTACCATTCCTCGTATCTGAGGAATCAGACCCTTAATGTACTTCTCGATTAAAGCGGCTTCCGTAGGAAACATGTCGGGAAGTAAACAAGTAAGTTCATGAAAACGATCGGTGTAAGCAAGACAGTCAGCACCGATCATCGAGTGATTCCAGAATTCTTCCTAGAGTTTTTGAATTTCAGTGATGGGACAGTACTCTGATCTAATCAGAGTTTTGAAATCGTTCCAGCCCATCGAGTCAACTGTGGCTGAACCCAAAGTCTTGGCCTGGGTATTCCACCAGGTCAAAGCAGAGTCTTTCAAAGAACAGGCAGCATAAGACACCTTATGCTCCTCCAAACACTGACTGATTTTGAGCTTAGTTTCCATCTCCTCAATCCACCTTATTAGACCAGCCGCCCCTTCTTTGCCAGTAAAAGTAGGAGGGTTACAGGAAGCAAAATACTTGTAAGTACATCTCTGTCGGGGTGGATCAGGAACAATAGTAGTTGTACCGGTAGTGGTATGAGTTTCAACGTGACCACCAGTAGCATTATGTTCAACATGATCGTGTTCCCCACCAGAACCTGCAGTGATATGTGGTTGGTGTTGTGTCAGAACACCACAAGCAGATAGTTGTTCACGCACAATACGAGCTATCATAGCCTCATTTGTTTCAGATCCGCTTGTACCAGCAGGTGGAACAATGCCTGCTCCAGGGTTCACTGGTGGAGTAGTATTTGTTTCCAAGTTCCCAGGTGGAACTACGTTCGCTTCCGGATTAACATGCGGATCCGGATTTGAGTCAACATTCAAAGGTGGAATTTGATTCGGTTCAGGGTTTGTAATATTCTTAGCAGCTTTCTTAGCTGGTCGACCTCTTTTTGGAGCCATTAATCTGCTCACAAGCAGACAAATTCAGGTCAGTTTAAGAACATTAAAGATATAACCCGTTCTATCACATAAATACAATCCCATTCAGTTACACTGAAAATTTGTATTGAAATGTGATTATAAAGAATACAGTATAACGACATGAATTCAGTCCAGACATGTTCACATTACACACAGATCACACAATTATTCGTAGTTATACTTAGTCCTGTTATTTCAAAAACATGTTAGAGTCTTACCCAGCTCATTGCATTGCAACACATGTTTTTAAAGATATGTTCATACAGGACTAGGATATGTTCTCACACAAGTTCTCTAATATGTTCTCAGTTCATACATTAAGTTCTCATACAGACCATAGATATGTTCTCGTACAGTATGGCTCTCGTACTGTACTTAAGTAACAAATATATTTGCATACAGTATTGCTCCCGTACTGTATTTCAGCAAAATATATATATTAGTTTGACATGTTCTCACATAGAATTGTTCTCACACAGAATTGTTTATAGTCCACACAAGGTTATTAGAAAAACATAATTCACACAACACCCAAATAGTACATTACACAGATCGATACACAAAACACCCATTTTATTTCATCATTATCATTATTGATTTTATACAGACCACCAAACAACACAAGACACTACCATCAGATAAAGAAAAGAACAGAAAAGAACTCCCCTATCTACACCCTGATGCTCTGAAAATCCCAAACTGATCTTCTGTACATACTCATCGCATAAAGTATGATAAGAAGGAAAGTATCATGGCCACTATTGCCATGACTACTGCCAGGATCATCATCCTGGTCTCGGTACTCGCCACTCCAAACCATGCCAAAAACTCTGTCGCTCTCTCTCTCACCCAACTCCATCCCTCAGTCATCCATGCCACTTGCCGCCAAAATACATCAAGCATAATCTGTCCCCATGTCATCCTCAGTCTATCATCCATCGCGGTTCTCCAGGCTCGAGTATCGGTGTCCAACGCCTTCACTTGATCCATCAGGGTCAAATGAGAAGTGAGGATCTCTAATATGGTCATACGTGTATCCTCAACCGTAGCCTGACACTGCTGTAGACTCTGCTGTGTCCCCTGCAAGTTCTGAGTAACTTGCTGCAACTGTGCTCTCAGCTCTGCCTGATGGGAGGATTCTCCCATCTCGTGTATGGCATGAAACTCGTCCCTGGGAGCCAGCTGCTTCCGGGGAGGTAGTCCTGTGGTCTTGCGGGCTTGACCCCGCATACGCCGCAACCCGTCCCAAACGGGTACTCTAGGAGGTGATATACTCTGCATCCGATCCGCAACGGGATCAACCGGAGGTGAGTGAGGAGGACTAGGTATGATAGGGAGTGCTGGTGGTGGTGGTGTAACTGGTCTAGGCTCTAATGGTGAATGTGGTAATGCTGGTTGTGCCTGTGGCACTACAGATGGAGCTCGTGAGGCTGCAGTCGATGCCTCCGAAGAATCTGAATCCGGTGCTGAGCTAGAGCTCGGAGTACCATCCCTCATATCATGAGGAGCTAGCTGATACTGTTCGCCTCGATCTGCCATTGCTGTACAATAAAAATCTCTAATCAGTATCATGAAAGAAATATATTGAATAATAAAATTCAACATACACATGATATGAGACATCCTCCTATCTTAACGCAACTATTCGTCATTACTATTGTTAGTGTTTTGCTTGAATTAAATCAAACTAGAATGCACACGTGTTGCAAATTTCAGTTATGCTGGCCACTCATAACTGGAATTTGTACCACCTGATTATCCTGGCTTAATTCAAAACAAGTTTTGTTCAATATTAATGTTCGGTGCTCTCTGTGTTACTATACGAGCCTATGGTTATAGTCTAGGTTTCTAAGTCAACCTAATTCTCTATAACCTGTGGCTCTGATACCACCCTGTCACACCCCCACCACTCGTCACCTCGTGTCTGGTCTGACGTCACTGAACCGGTTGCGGAAGCATAGTGGTGATGTCTCTGAGGTGAGGGGTGACTTACTTGAACCAATATCATAAGCACACAGATTAACTTAAAGTAAATACATTACCAGGGTGTCGCAATCACAACCACATTACAACTATATTTATTTAATTACAATACTAATTATTAAAGTGCAAATAACTCAAAAGTGCATCCTCACCGGCTATTCCTGCTTACCTGCAAAAAGGTTTGAGTTTGAAACGTCAGCACAAAGCTGGTGAGATCGACAGTTCAATTTAAAACAATATGATATGATAAGCACGTTCTCAAAAGTTCAGTTCCGGATAACCATGGGACCTGTATCTAGTTCCTTTCGGACGTCTAGTCTGTCTCAAGATATTACCCGTCGGTACATATCTTAGTGCCTCATTATCTTAATGTCTATCACACCATTAAGAAGTTCAGGAAACAGATAACAAACATTCACACAAGGGGAGATGCAATCCTCCCAGCGAATGGGGTGTCAACCAATAGTACTATCAATGTTTTCTGCTCGGCCACACATGGGTTCACTAGATACAGTTCAAAAATGAGGACTTTCAGTGTCATGATAGAGTTCAGTCTACAGGCCAAAATCCCATGAAATCCCACAAAATCACATGAAATCACACAGATATCAGTGATACATATCATATGTTCATTAAAAGTTCAACAATGTTCCCCGATGTTTATAAAAGATTAAAAATAAAAGGGGTTGTACGAAACTCACCTGATGATAATAGGGTAGCAGTGTATCACCAAACTGATAGTACAGAGATGATTCTGCATTTAGTTATCTTTAATAAGTTATTTATGTTCTAGTTTACTGATTAGATCCTTCTGAACGTTCAATGTCAAAGACATTGCTTAGTAAATCATCAACTCGATATTAATTATATAATTAATTAATTTAAGGTTATATCATACAATGTATGATAATGTAGGAACCTACATTGCATTAGATTCCTAACACAAAGTTGATGACACTCTAGATTAATCAGAATAATCTCAGATTAACCAAATAGTTAATGTTGTTGATTATAATGCTAAAACAGTTTCTAGATGATTTAATGGCTTAGGAGTGATTAATCCTTATTATTGATTACCCAAATATCATGAAATATCACAATGTAGCATCAGAATAGGTGAAATAACCAGATTTAACATACTAATCTGACTGTTATCACAAACATCAGATAATCATTCCAATGAGTATGTTAATGATTATGATTAGTTTGAAACACTTGGATTTAACCTTTGCATTTCAAAGATTAATCAAACTAATCACCTACATTGTCATAATCAAATGGTTTAAACCATTATAATCATAGGTATGATTTCATGCAAACCGGGCATCACAACGGATCAAAACAAGGATTTAACCGTTAGAACTTCGTGTTCTTCGTTTATAATCAATCCTAGCCATCATCTAGGCAATAATCAACAATCCTAGCTATCTCATTACGTTCAAAATCAAGATCTAATCAATCCATATCAAACCAGAAGGTTAAAACGAATCGTTACCTGTTCTGACGAATTTCTGCGGTTAAAACAGCGATCAGGACTTGTATATATGATTCCTGGGATGATCCGGATGTTTAGAAACCTCAGATATGAAGATTTAGGGTGTTAGAAAGCTATTTTTTTCGTCTGGAGGTCGAGATGGATCAAGAAATTCGATTTTTGATGTTTTCCATGCATTCTGATCGACTTAAACCATCTTTAGCCGACATAGCCCGCCAGGAGTAACGCCTGGGTTGGAGGGCTGGGTTAGGCGTAGCGCCCCACGTCACCTTCCGTCACCATTTTGATTTTAAACTTCTTTTCGCAATTCCGGGAGCATACGAACTCCGTTTTGCGCGCGGTTTTCGCCCACGTTCATCATTTTTCACATACTATCAATCCCCAATAACAAAAGTTACTAAATCCTCGTGGATTTCAAGCACGACTAAATGTGCTCACGTCATTAATGCCGAATTTTTCGTACGCAACTGTCACAAACGGGCTAATCGACTTGCCCTCACATTCAAGTATCATATTGTGTATTATGATACATGCATACATAACGGATCTAATTTTTTTAGGATGCCATGCTCTAGCCGGATTTTTTATAATTCGAAATCTTTTTTTAAGAACACCAAACGCCCGTTCAATATCCTTCCTTGCACCCTCTTGTGCTACTTGAAACCTTTTCCGTTTAAAGGTTGTTGGACATGTTATTGTTTGCATAAAAACCGGCCATTCTGGGTAAATCCCGTCAGCAAGATAATAACCGTGAGCGTACTCGTTATCGTTACAAAAAAACGATGATTGTGGAAACACACCGTTTTCCATATCATTGAGTAACGGCGACGAGTTTAGAACGTTTAGGTCGTTATTCGCACCAGGCATGCCAAAATATGCATGCCAGATCCATAAATCCTGTGAACAAACTGCTTCAAGAATAATCGAGGGGCATCCGTGATCGCCTCTCATAAATTGTCCTCTCCATGCAACCGGACAATTTTCCCAATCCCAGTGCATACAATCAATACTACCAAGCATACCGGGAAACCCATGATAATTTTCATGGTGTTCATACAAATTCATAACATCATTATAATTTGGTTTGCGCAAATATTTAGGACCATAGAGTCGACGGATATTCTTACAGAAATTATAAAGGCACTCTCTGGAAGTGCTGTCTGACATCTGTAAATAGTCGTCCATTAAGTCTGCCGTACTCCCGTATGCCAATTGTCGAATAGCCGACGTACACTTTTGTAACGGTGTGAATCCTCGCTTGCCGCGAGCATCCCATCTCAATTGAAAATAAGTATCTGCAACCTCCAGATCGTTCACGATACGTTCAAATAGAGGTCGTTGCATCCGGAAACGCCTCTTGAACAACTTCTCATTATACAACGGTTCGGGCCCAAAATAATGACGCATCAACAGATCATGTCCCGCTTCCCTGTCTCGATTAATCTGAATTCTTCTAATTATAGGCCGAGGAATCTGAGAAGCGTTTTCTTGAGCCATGGTAGACAAAGCCGCGATAAAAAGATCAGTACCCTCGCTATCAGAAGATGAGAACACCGTAGAGGATGATGACATTTTTATAAAAAAATGTATAAAAATTAAGAGAGTTTTGAATGAAAATGAGTGTGTAAAATGGTTGAAATGAGTGATTTATATAAAGATTGATTTTATTATAATTTTTTTTTATTTGTAACGGTTACAAATATAGGGGGCCCACCCATTTTCAAACGGACCAATCAAAATGAAGAATACCCAACGGGGAGCGGGGGCCGTGGGAGTGGTTTCGGCGGGCACCGCGTGGCAGGGGGCGGTGTTCCCGCGACGGGGTTCGAGCCCGCTAGCCCAGCGGGGCAACCGCTGTGGGCGGTCTAAAAATGCAAGACCGGCATAAAGTAAATAAATAGAAGTAAAGAGGTTACTGATTAAACTAAAAATTATTTTGCAATAACATACACGAAGAAAGACAAAAAACAGAGGACAAGTCAGATGAAACGAATTGATAAGTATAGTCATTAATCTTTATCAAATGTATGCATAGCTCATATCTTGATCATAAATTAAAAAAAGTGCAAGTCTAACAAATTTTGTTTGAATCTTTTCGTTGCATGCTAGTTGGGTTTAGCTTCTACTCCTCTCAACCACCATGAGCTAGGGTTTCGCAAGTCATCATTTGTTTTGTCTTCACATATTCTACCCATCTCAAGCTTTAATCTTTTATTTTATCTAAGATGTTTGGCATCCCGGTTTATCGTGAAAAACTTAATGTCGTATTCGGTCTAACGTTGTGTACTCATGCACGGTTGAATGCATCACAATTGTTTCCACCTGGATCAACCCGGCTAAACGTATTAGCTATATTACTCTAAAAAAAAAGACTTAGGGTGTAATCGAATCAAGCTGGCTCGCGAAATACTCGGGATCAGATCGATAAATGGCTTGAACAAGCCGAGCCTAAATAAGTCCGAACCCGAGCTTTACAAAAAAGGAAATGCCATAGAACTTTTTTGAAGACTTAATGTGGATCTTTGTTAAATGCCCGCCTCATCAAAAAAAGGCCGGTATCCCATGTTTGTTGAAGGAGGGGATGCCATAGAAGTTAGAACACAAGTGACACAAACAAGTTACCATTAATGTTTAATAGGCATAATCTTAACCTAAAACGAAAAAATGGTTGATTTGAGGCATCAATTCTTGTATTTTGGTACAATATATAATTTAGAAAAGGATGTAACTAAAAATGCCTATTGATATCAATCATCCATGTATCAATAACATTACCATTTTATATTTGTTAGACCGACCGCAGCGGTCGTCCCGCCCGGCCAGCGGGCATCCTCCCCGCGGCGGTAACACACGGGAACACCGCCCCCCTTGATCGCGGCCCCCGCTGAAAAGCCTCCAACGGCTCCCGCTCCCCGTCGAGCATGGTGCAATTTGATTGGCCCAAAAATGGTTTTCAGTGGGGTGATGTGGAATAGTGGGGAAGGGTTTTCAGTGGGGTGACCATTGTGGGTGTTAAAGGTTTTCAGTGGGGTGATGACGTGGCAGGAAATTTCAGTGGGGAAGGTTTTCAGTGGGGTGACCGCTGTGGATAGTCTTAGTACTGAAGAAATTCAAAAAATTGTATAAATAAAAGTTATATGATGTGATTGATTTGACCTATGTATGGTGTATGAATGATGAGGAGATGTATGAATAGGGTTTGGTTATTTACACAACCAACTGTTTTATTTTAACACTTCACCGACCTTATACGGCTTGTATATAGATCTATACGAGACGAATAGCTTCCTCTGACACCCAGTGATTTCGACAATGATTGATCTCGTATACGCCTTCTAGAAGACCTATTCACCTATACGCCCCATATAGGTTTATACGAGGCGTATATAAGATCAATCATTGACACTGACAAATTCTGATAAACAATAATCCACCCTTATACACCTCCTATAAGCATATATGAAACATACAAAGAATGTTAAGAGTGTATGAGAATAACATGATCCAGGACCAAGGTTAGTCGGTTTGTCTTAAAAATAAAAAATAAAAAATAAAAAAAGTAGTAATAAAAAATGCAAACAATTAAATAATTAATATTTCGTTCTGGTGGATAAAATAGACGAGACATTATCCACAAAACTCCCAACAAACCAATCCATGACCACTCATAAATCATTCCATTTCCACTTCACTCATCAAAACTGTTATATGATGCCAATGACAATCCTATTTTCATCAAATCTCTGCAAATGGAAACCATTTTAGCTCCACGATCTTTCTCTTCTCTATTCAATCTCAAATCCTCTATCCCACAACAACAAAATCCCAGATCAAACTCTCTCAATCTCCTAAATTCCAAACCCGTTTGTTGTAATCTCAAGAAAGCTTCAGTTTTCCAATCTTTTTCAGCATTACCCACCAACCCCAATTGGTTTTCTCATGTTCATCATGGATTGGCTGCTTTAGCTATCTCCTTAGCACTCAATTTCACACCAATTTTAGCCACTGGGTCTGCGTTTGCATCGGAATTTGATGTGCTCAATGACGGTCCTCCCAAAGAAAGTTACGTGGTGGATGATGCTGGTGTTCTTAGCCGGGTAACACGATCTGATCTGAAGAATTTGTTGTCGGATTTGGAGTACAGGAAGAAAATTCGGATTAATTTCGTTACTGTTCGCAAGCTCACGGTTAGTGCACGCCAAGTGTTTGATTTAATGTCACTTGAACAGCAGATTGATCTGTTTAATGTTTAAATGACAATGAGTTGCTAATATTTATCCTCCAATTTAAAATAAAAATGAATATTATTTATTTTCAATAACTAGCTAATAATTAGGTTTTTTACTGTTGCATATATTTAGGTAATTTTACACTAATTATAATTTATAATATATACCCACCTAATGTGCTGAATCAAATCCATATCATAATCATAACACGTTTTTTATCAAACACTTAAAGCTTATTGTTGCAATTTGAGGTTGCAAGAAATGATAGTTTAGATAAAACTATGGTTTGCTAAGTTTAAAAAGTTTAATATTAAAGTATGCGTACAAGGTCTTGTAAAATTATTAAAATTACCAAAAATCCTGTAAACATACTTAGAATTCATGACAAATGTTTATAGAAACCAACATAAAGTTCAAAGGGGTGGATGGACTAGAATACCTTAAAGATCATATTCATAATGTTTTTCCCTTTTGCAGTTTTTTTATAAATGGGATGTTGTGTTTGTAACAAAAATAAAATATGATGAATAAGTGAAGAGAAATGAAAATCTTATTTATTTACCTGTATGATAATTTGACCATGAGTGTGGGTTTGCAGAGCAAAGCTGATGCATTCGAGTATGCAGACCAAGTATTGGAACGTTGGTACCCAACACTTGAAGAGGGAAACAACAAAGGGATAGTGGTACTCGTTACCAGTCAAAAAGAAGGTGCAGTAACCGGTGGGCCTGAATTCATCCAAGCCGTTGGTGATACTGTTCTTGATGCTGTTGTATCCCAGAACCTTCCTGGTAACCATAATCACCCCCTTCTGACCTTAAATTTATATACTTATCGATTAATAATCAAACTTTTATCTAAATTACCATAGAGACTGTCTTTTGCTCATTCATTTGATATATCAGCTAGAAAACAAGAAAATTTAGTTAGTTTCTCCAGATTATTTTATTAGAAAAAGTATTAACTGTCTGTGGGCACTGTTCAACCCAACTAGTGTCTATCAAATGGTTGAATCAAACTCTTTTTGTGAGTTCAGATCAACTCTGTCTATGTGTTGTGCACTATGCTATGAAATTCATCTAAATTAACGTGCACGCTTTATGTTTACATAATCGTTTGTTAGTTAGTAATAACTTAGCATGAAAATTTTACAAAAGAAACTTGATTTTGTTGTGAAATGACGTCAATTTGTGCTTTCTTATATCACAATCTGGTGCTATATTTATGCTTTCTTGTACCAGTCGTTTATCGAGGATCTCACCGAGAATGACCTCTCCACCCCTGGGTTAGAGCATAGGTTAGGAATGATCAATATAGCAGAGAAGATAAGGGTAGATTGTGATGATTTGGGCATGTGAAAAGGAGGCAAGCAAATACCTTAGCTAGAGTGGGGAAATCCTCATTGTGTATGGAAGAAAGGGAGGAGGCAGAACCAAACCAACCCGGGATGAGTGGAAATTTCGAATATTAAACTGACAGTGTGTTTGTGTGGGTGACGATTCGCACAAATATATTTGTGGGTTTCGCAGGATTTTCTAGAATTACACTTCTCCAAGGACATGATCCAAGATGATAGTTCGTGGAGATGTAGGATTAATGTTAAGTATTCTTAGGACATATTGTAGATGTAGTATAGTAGTGTTTTAGGAACGTTAATTCCTATAACATTTTTAGGAGAATTTTGCATGGTTCTGCCTCTAATTTATTGCATATAAATGCTTGTGCTCTATGATATTATGTTACTACATATGTTGTCACTTATTGTGCTACCACTTTACTTGGACTAGTAGTCACGTATCTGCATAGGACTGTATGTTACTTGATTATATATGCTTGTTTGCTTGTATTTGAACCGATGGTCTTTCTGGAAGTAGTCTCTCTTTCCCCAGTAATAAAGATAAGGCCTGCCTACATTCCACCATCTCTTCAAACCCTGCATACACCTATGTTACTAGTGAGATTTTCCGGGTATGATTGATTAATTATTTGTAATGTAGCAGTTGATCTCCAGGTTACCTTAATATGATGGATGTTTGAGGATTGTTTGGGCTTATTAAAATTTATGATTTAACTTTTTGGCACAGAACATGCAATGTAGTGATCAAAATCTTGAGACAATTGGTTTAGTCCCAACTTTTAGAACTATTGGGACATCATAACAATGGCCAGCTGACAGGTTAACATATCACTTGGTTGTGTGCGTTACTTGTAGTGTTAGCGACAGACGAGAAGTATAATGAAGCAATTAATAGCAGTGCTAAACGGCTAGCTGCAGCGATTGACGGTCTTCCTGATCCTGGTGGGCCGCAACCTAAAGACACCAAAAGGGAATCCAACTTCAAAACCAAGGAAGAGACGGCTGAGAAACGAGACCAGTTTACGTTCGTTGTTGGAGGTTTGTTGGTCATTGCTTTCGTTGTTCCTATGGCACAATACTATGCATATGTCTCCAAAAAGTAGTTAATAACCATACCCATCAGCGGCAATGTAATTAGAAAATGAAATATTAAATGGATTCTTTATGTTGAGTTCATTGTTGGCAAAATACTATGCCTATGTCTTTAGAAAATAGTTACCTTTCTTGTTTGGTTTTGTAATTTAGTTGGCTTCATATGACTAGTCTATCCCTACGGAGTAAAGATTGTCTACATCTTATCCTCCTCAGATCATAACTTAATATTAGCAACATATGACTGCTCTAGATGTGATAATGTCATTCAGAAAAATAATAAGTAATAAAATTGAAACCAATTTGAGTGGGAAAATGTGAAACTTTTTTAATTGTTTTATTGTAAAATTTGATTATTATTATACTTTGATGGTAAATATACTAAAATCGTCATCTTTAAATGTAGAAAATTTGAATTTTCAATCTTTTTATGCAAGTGAAGATATGAAACAAGGAAATTGCTTACTAGGCTTAGGAGTTAGGAACAACCAAAGGTCCAAAGATCCAATTTGACAACGATTTCATTTGTATGTGGTCGTATTTTAATAATGAAATAATAAAATATCACAAAAATAAATTTACTGATAATAATAATAATAATAATAATAATAATAATAATAATAATAATATTTTAAATTTTCTATATTTTTAATTTAAAAGAAATAAATATATATTTATACAAGCAAGTACCTTATTTTAAATTTTCTATATTTTTAATTTAAAAGAAATAAATATATATTTATACAAGCAAGTACCTTTTGTTCAAATCACTACCCCATATTTAAATTGGTAAATTTACATGTTTGATACTGCGATTTTAATATGTTGCAGATTATTACAACACGTGACAAGTTTCTATATGGTATACGTGTATAAATCTAGTAAAATAAAAAAGATAATAATGGTTATAGTATTGACATATAATATTTTCTTAGTTTTTTCTATGTGTTTTATTTATACATTTCAAATTCCTTTTTTCCCCTTCAATATAACTGATAAATTTTAACTTATCATGTTAACCGATTATTCTATTATGTTTTTGGATATGTTTGCGGTGCACGTGTATAATGTACATATGTATCGGTCCTAGAAAGACAAAAGTAAAATTGTTAATTTTAATGTTATTTTGCTTAATTTTTGTAAAAATAACATTAAAATTTAAAACCACTTGGTCAATTAGACATCATGAGATGGTAGTCTTATTGAAAACAGTTTTTCGATTCCTACGATGTGGAGGTAAGGATGTTTACTTCTTATTTTTCTCGGACCTTATCCTAATTTTGCTATACGAGGATGATGTTAACAATTCATTTATATTCTTCAATTGGACAATCTTCATCATTGCGTTTTCACGTGGACAATTGCATCTGGTTCGTTTACCATCTTCATCTTTTTTTGTATTTTCAAATCATACATAATCAAAATATGTCAAATATGAAGAAAAAATATGTCAAGATTCGATGAATATGAAGATAAAGTTGACGAAGATAACGATGAAGACAACACAAATGAAGATGAAATCAAGAAAAAAAATAAGCATGAAGTAAAAAACTATGAAATATCTTTTAAGAGACTTCCGCCTATATGTTGCTATCCCGTGAGACAAATGGGTTGTTTCGCGAAAAAACCCAATATGAATTGAACTAAATGTCTGGATGCAGGTCTGAACCATTCAGAAAAGGAAATTAAAAAATATAAACAAATTAAGTATTATGAGTATTATTTCAAGTATTACTTCAGGTAAGTGGGCCGGGTATTCCTTAGTCCCGTACCCGTACCCAAACCCGAAAATATATATTTTTTTGATCCCATACACAGTCCTATACCCTAATATTCGGGTCAATACCCGTCCCTAAAGTTTCGGGTATTCCCACAGGGAATGGGTTTTTCTGCCTTCCCTATGTCTGAATCATTCAAATGCGAAGGAAAGGGAAGAGCGTTGGGGCTGGGCTGGCCGCACCGCTGCTCGCTCGACCGCACCGTCGGTTGTGGTTCATTTAGGGTTCAAGGTTGTGATTCATTTTGGATTCGAGGCTCAGGCTCGTCATTTACCGATGCTCGATGGTTTGCACCATGGGGGCGGCGACCGACTGGGGTGAAGGGGGCGACAAGGGCGAAGTGGGCGACAGGGGTGAAGGGACGAGTGGGGGTGCTAGGATTTTAAACAAAAAAAAGAGTATTTTTTATTTTCATTTAAACATGAAATCAAACAATGTTAACTGGTTCAATACTTAATTATTCAGACCCTCTTAACCATTCTGACATCTTAATCATTCATCACTTAATGGTTTAGACACAACCAAACATCCACAAAGAGGTTCATTTGTGTGACCTGAAATGTGTTTTTAGATACCTCATTGAATAAGAAATTATCTGTCATAACCGGTCAATAATTTTGTTTGCTCATTCTTGCAACCAAGGAGAGAGTTTATATATTTGTTTTCTTTTTGTATCATGGTAATATTTATTTTCCCATGTACGTCAATAACAATAGCATCATTCATTATTTTGATTATTTATTTATTCTTAATAAAAAAGTGATAGTCTACATACTAGAATTAATTAATATATAGTCAAAGAATATTATATAGATAGATAGATAGATTACATGCATTTTAAGCATATAATTTAATTAGGTGTAGGTGTTAGAACTTAAGATTAAGAAGAAAGGGCATCTTATCGGCAAACGGTGGATCCGAAAACTTTCCGGTTAGTATTTGGGAAGCAATATGCTGATTTGCAGCCTCTGTATAATGTATTCCATCCCAGTTCACGTATTCGGTTGTATCGTTGCATACTGTGGTTGTCACGGAACTACCATTTATGGTTTTCACTTGACCACAACTCAGCTGGCTGTTGTAGTTCAACGGTGGACCTCCGTACCCGCAACACGCAGCCCTTGCTTCTTCAAAACCTGCATATATGCATGTATCAACAACACATACTCACTGTAATCTCATTTTGTGAGGTCTGAGAGAGAGATAAATACAAACCTTACATCTACCCCAATGTGATAGAGAGGCTGCTTTGTGAGAGTTCCCCGGCTCAAAAGTTTCAATTATTTATTTATTTATTATTAAGGTTTTTTTAAAAGCAATACCAAACAAAGACGCGAAAAACAACATAACATGAACAAACAGACCTATGTAGAAACCACAAAAATGGTGCATAATCAAGGCATAGCACCACCATATGCATAAACATACATAGAACAAGCATAAAATGATACATAATACTACATATCGGATTAAATACTAATCAGCATAAATAGGGCTCACAAAAAGGCAAAAAAGCGAAATACTACTAAACCGGAAGCAAGCAATGCAATCCAAATCCAGACTACACTACACCTCACTCTACATATGACAACCAACATATGAGCATGAAACACATATTACCAAAGACTAATCGCCATATGCATGCACCTTACAAATTCAATTCAAACCAACGGACACCTAGTCACATGGGTGAATCTGTTATAGGGTGGGTGGGGGAGCCCCTCTTTTTCCATCTATAGTATTAATTTTTCTACCGAAAGGTTATTTTTTATTATAAATATTGGTTTTGCCCCATTGTTTCAAGAAATTAACATATATTCAAGCATCTGTAAATTTTCGCTCCCTTTTCAAAGCATTCAAGCTACGTCATTGTCTAGCTAGTTGCATCATTTTTAACATATAATTAAACCTACCTTTTTTATATTTTCTCAAATTTACCTTTTTCGAGTTATTTCATGTTACAGCCAGAAAAATAAAATAAACTAGTGAGCTATGATCTGTGACATCTTGAGAAAGTCAAATATGCTGTGTTCAGTCATATGAGAGATACTAATTAAGTGTCATTGGATATGTTGCGTCTAACAACTAAAAAAGAAATTTTTAAAAAAACAAATGATGCGTAAAAAGACTAGCAACTAAAAAGACGCAATGTTGCGTTAGAAAATATTACAAGGTATTGGAAAACGTTATTGTTTTTTAAATTTTTTATATCACATACTATACTTGTTTTACGTATAAAAATGTTCATTTTTTGTGTAATTTTTTTAAAAAAATAATAAGATCTAATATTAAAAGCTATGATCATTCGAAAAAAGTGAGGGATGTGATAAAAAGTCAATAAAGATAATCATGACTAAAATATCATTTCATCATCTTTTTCTAGACAAGTTGATCTAAATCTTTAATTATAAATCTATTGGTCTTAAATCATTCATATAATTTTTACACTAAAAAACAAATTTTATTATAATTTCACCCTATATGTGTATGATAAAATCTTATAATAACTCACTTTATTATTGCTTGTCAAGATCAATCCAAACCTTTGTTGTTTTATGAATGTCATTATTACTTATGTACAATACCTTTTTTATGTGTACATGTAAAATTTACAATGCCACATGTAAAAAATTTGAGCTCGATCTCGTAAAAAATCTCGAGCCATGAGCCGACTTGTTTTTTTTATTTTTCTCAAATTTACACACACACAAATATATATATATATATATATATATATATATATATATATATAATATAATAAATGGAGCCGAACCAATGAGTCGAGCTACAAGCAATGCTCATGTCGGCTTGTTTTAAATGAGCTTTTTTCAAGCCGAGCTCATTTCAGGCAACCTTAATTAAAGCAAAGCATCGATCCATAAACTTTTTTAACAGCCATATCACATACCAATTGTATCTTGTCGCCTAGAAAATCTAAATCCTATCTCACAACACATATTTGTTCTTTTTTGTGATCACATGTGACTTCCTATGTTTGTTTTCTAGCAACCATAATGCTGATTCACGTGAGGCCTTTTCTTTCTTCCAAAAGATTTAATAATAGAGTTCGGAATTTAGTCATCTGAATAATAAAAATACTTTACTTTTCTTCGAGTATCTTTAATTACACGTAAAAGATTAAACCGTAAAAATAAACATAACAACCATGACTAGTAAATCTAATTATATCAACACAAATTAATTAATTAATGAGGAATCTTTCTCATAAAGATCTTTTATAAAGTTACGAAGGAGAAATATTCGTAAAATAATGAAAACTAACCGTATTTTGAGCAGTTCGCAATGAGATTAGACTTTATCATGAAGACGTCGACATGGGTTAAATTGGCATCACTATATTGAGCCTGCAATTTCGTGACAAGCGCGTGTAGTTGTACGTTGAAAAGATTAGCAGCTTGGTTGTGTGTAGAAACACAACCTAAGGAATCAAGCTTTGAAGGATCTGTCCCAAACTTTGCAATGTTTTGGGGCAGACATCCAAGCGGACCCGTGTTGTGGATCCAAAAGTTTTTTGCACCTTGATCATATAACAACTGAAAAATCATAAGAATCTTATTATAATGTCTGCGTATCTAATTGCATTTTAAAGTTCAAATTGTTCATTTTTTGGTTGAATTTGTATAACTGCAATGAGCGACATACTTTTTTTAACAACTAATTTTTGGATCACTGATGGATTACTGGAGTATCATCATGCCACCAGTAATACCATCTGATCATATCCATCACCAAGTCACCAGTTTTGGAGAAACTTAATACTTTGAGAAAACCCCATTGTGAGATTCGAGCCCAGGACCATTTGGTTCCTGAGCCTTATACCATCACCAAGATACCACTAGACTCTAATGCCTTTGGTCAATGAATGACATACTAAATTAAGCTTTCAGTACAAGAAACAAAATCTAACCTTGATCCCGGTTTCGAATTCGGCTAAAATAAGTGGAATCGAAGCCACAATTTGGTCAAAAGATTTGGAGTAAAATGCACCAGCAAGATCATTTTGGCCTATGTCGAACATGTATAGCCCTTTGCTAAAGTAATCTTCATCAGGCAAGTATTTGTTAAACCTTCTTGCTGTTACAAAATACATGAAACATAGCCAATAATTGTCAAGTCCACTTATAGTAAGCAGTCTTTTTAAGTTTTGTAACAAAAGAGTAATCTTATAATAGGTACATTTAAAACAATTACGGTAACGTGTGACATACTCTTAGCTTGCAACTGAAGAACCCGCGACTTGAATCGAAAAAACTGAGCCACTTGAACCCCAAATGAGAACGGGCTAACGAAATTTGGACCTGGCGGCAGTATAGTAGATCCAGCCGCTGCGAAATTGCATCCTTTACGGAAATTTGGGAGACCGAGAGCCTCCAAGTACGCGTTCAAGAAAGGCAAGTCCATCGCATCCACTACAGAAAAACATATATTTCAATATACAAATACAAAGAATAAAAGACGACCATCACAGAACCTTCCAGAAGGTCTCTTGAAACGTGTTTAACCATTGGGAGGCTCAAGATGGTGGCCGGTGTCAAAATTCCTATCTCTAAAGACAATAAAGATAAAAAACTAACTTAAGAAATCTATGACAAGCCGGCCATCACAAAACCTCCCAGATGGTCCCTTGAAATAGGTTTGACCGTTGGGAGACTCGAGGTGGTCACCGACACCAGCAACAAGGTCGCCAGTGTCAGAATTTGAGTCTCCAAAGTTGAAAACTGCTGGATAATTGAACTCAATGGCCTTGGTTGCATATGATATGCTGAAAATGATGAGTAGAAGAACATGGCCTTTCATTTCTAGGGTAGGGTGGGTGGGTTAGCAGCAGCAACAAGGCATGGTTTCTGTATATTTTACTTATGGAAGGGGTATTTGAAGGAGTGTTTGGGATGCTTTTGTTTGTAAGCGATGTTTGCTTTGAGGTCACTACTGATGTGAATGTGAAATTACGAATCTGTCCTTGTTAGTTAAGGAGTCAAGGGTAGTTCTGTTATGTTGTCAACTAATTTTGGACTTTTTGGTAGGGTCCGTTTAAGTCATGTTAAGCTTTTAATGATTTGTATGTTTCTAATTCAGTTGATTATAACGTGGCTCTTAATTCTTGATTATTAATTAGTATTGAAACACATATATATTTAATTATTATAGGACTAGGTTAGAAACTTGTGTATCACACGGTTGTATAAAGAAAAAAAAAATAAAATACTTATTAATAAAAATTTTAAAATTATTAGATGATTTAATAGTCTAAATGATAAACAAAATTATAAATTTAAAAATATTTCTTTTAATATTAAACATATACTATTATGTAAAGATTTATTCAAATGAGAATTAACAACTTGTAGAGAGCTGCAAAATATGATATTTTAAAAATATGTGTGAGTCATGATGAATTTTAAGCAAAATTAGTGTAGGTCAAAATGAGTCTTTATACAAAATATCAATTTAGCTCAAGTTAAAATGAATTGTATGTAAGCAAATAGTTTATTTGCATAATGTTTAGTAATTTTATCATCAAATAATCAAATATATTATTGATTGTATTTTAAGAAAAAAAGATATTTTAAGAAGTATGAGCTTAATACTTTTTGTGTTGAAAATAAATTTATTATGCCTAAGACGACATATATATGTCATTTCAAGCTTGACTAGAAGAACAAATGAGAACGAACCATAAAAATATCTCCATTGTTTTCGTGCTAATATTTTTACTTGATTTCTTATTGTTTTTTTTGTTTACATAACAATATCTAACATGTAATGTTTAATATTGAAAAGATTTGTAGTTATTTATTTATTATTATTTTTTATGAGAAGTTATTGTGACTTTGCTATCTCTGTGTTAAATTAATGAAGGAGACAACTCAACTGTTATATTTCATATATAAAAAGTAATTAAGTTTCTTGTTGCTTTCATTATATCATTGATTTGCATAGAAAACTATTTAGATAGAAATATTAAATTACATATGAATTAATCTATAGATAATTGAGTTATCTTTGGCATTTCTTGAAGTAAGAACTATTGTTGAAAGATACTTAAAAATTTTTTTTTATGATGAAATTTATCAAAATTGTTTTACGTAACAATAAGAGTGAGTGAAAATTTTCTCATGAACATGTAGGTATGTCGTATCGAGAAAGATATTTTTGCAAATGTTAAAAATGACGTAATTTTACAAGGGTTTTAAGATGTGAGACCTTGAAAGTTAAGTTATCAAATTATATATTAATTTGTAAAAAAAATTATTGTTATTTTGGTGACCTAGTTTTAGCATAATCTCAATTCAACCCAAGTGGTCCAATCAATGTTTATTAAACTTTGAAGTATTGGTTCCAGAATTCACCTTTCCAAATGAAGAGAAAAAGAGCAAAATAAATCAAGTATTTGTTTGCAATAGGTTTGTAGATCGATTGGAAGGCTATTAACAGATTATCATTCATTATTTATTATTTAGTATATACATTTGATAGTCATAGTACTTAAGTGTACATTGTATCTCTATATATTGTATTATTTTGTTAACAGAACGATCATTGACTTTCCCTTGAAGATATCAACCAAGATCTAAGAAAAATAGTTGAGTTCCCCCATCTCTTCATCTCTCAATCTCTTCATTTACATCTTGACTACTCGCACACTTTTAGTCTAGTTGTTAAAACTGCTACTGTTCGAATCGTTCTTGCCTTATCAATTATCAACAAATGGAATCTACATCAGTTGGATGTAAATAATACATTCTTGCATGGTTCATATTACTGAAAGTGTTTTATGAAGCAACCGACGGGCTTCATTGATCCTCATTGTCCCACTCATGTGTGCAAATCAAATAAAGCTCTTTATGGCCTCAAACAAGCACCAAGGGTCTCTAGTTCCATAGGTTAAGCATGTTTCTTACGAGCAATGCTTTCTCATGTGTGCGGATACATCAAAGTTTGTTTTGAAATGTCACATGTATCATGTAACTTCTTTTGTATGTTGACGATCTCATTTTAACTAGAAATCAACCCAACACACTTAAATCTTTTATTTCATGTTTAAACAAATAGTTTGCTATTTAAGATCTAGGGAAACTTGACTGTTTTTTTGGGACTGGACGTTATCTACGTTAACACAGGTCTTTTCATAAATCAATCTAAATATGCTTTGGATATTCTAACTCATGCAAAGATGTTTGGAAGCAAAACATGCTCCAACATCTTTAAACACCAATGTCTCTTTTGTGTCCGCAGGTGAATTATTTCCAGATCCCACTCATTATTGTTCCATCGTAGGCGCTCTTCACTACTTAAAGATTGCTGGAGCTGAAATTTACTGTGTAGTTCATCAAGTCAGTCAATTTCTTCATGCTCCAACTGTTAATCGTTATCAAGAAGTTAAACAGGTTCTACGTTACCTAAAAAACACTATTGCTTTTGGACTTCACCAACCACTACAGTCGTCCCACTCATCTTACGCTACTTGTGTATTCTGATGATGATGGGGCTCACTGCTTGACGCTCCACATATGGTTATTCAATCTTAGGTGGAAATTTTATCTCGTGGAGTGCTAAGAAACAACCAATTGTTTCCAGGTGCAACTGTGAATCAAAATGCAGGACAATGGCAAATATTGCTGCTGAAATTGTTTGGTTAACTCATCTACTTCAAGGACTTCAGGCCTTACCTCCAAATCGACCAACCATTCTCTATGACAATCAAAGTGCAATCTTTCTCTCACAAAATCCCATATCACATAAAACTGCAAATGTATAGATCTCGACTATCATTTTTTATGTGAAGTTTTTACCTGCTTGCAAACTTGTTATAAAGTTTATTTCAACCAAGCTTCGAGCGACTGATATTTTCACAAAAAGTCTTCCAACTTCCTAGCTCTAACGCTTTCCATGACATGCTTCATATAGGCTCATCACTATTCAGCTTGAGGGGGATGTCAAATAATCATTCATTATTTATTATTTAGTGTATGCATTTGTATTTCCTAGATAGTCATGGTAACTAAGTGTAATTGTATCTTCATATATTGTATTATTTTATATTAGAAAGGTCATTCACTTTCCCTTAAACAACTACTCCAATGCCTCTCCCTTTGGTATGATATGACCTTGTCTGTTGGTCCTTAAATCCTCCTTAGTTAATTTTTTTAGTTATAAGTTAATTGAACCAATGCTTACTCAGCCAACAATCATCGATGATGATCTTCATAAGTCAAAGTTACATGTTTTGATTACCCTAATTTTCCAGTTCTAAGGTCGAGAAGACTATGTGAGACTGTGATGGATATAAGACCCTAAGCCCAGATGGGATCAACTTCTGTTTCATCAAATGCTTTTAAAATTTGATCAAATACAATATCCTATACATTTTTAAACGTTTTTTTGAGAACGGATTGATAAAGCAAGGATGTTCTTCATCCTTTATTGATTTAACTCCCACAATCAAAGATCCATTTACTCCATCTCTTATCAATTTGACAGGTAATCAATAAAATAATCTACAAACTGCTCACTAACCGTCTTATAGGTATAATCGAGGGAATTATTTTTGGAGGAACAATCGACCTCTCACAAAAAGTGTGCTTAATAGTCATTTAGTCATGAATGAGGTGCTCTTATAGTTAGGAAGATTAAAATAGAAGCCATAGTGGAGATATTTGAAGCCTGAATATCGCAAGGTGTGCCATGTAAAATTGATTAGAGTAGTTCTTTACTCATTGTCCATTTATTACTCACTACAAATATAATGTCAATTAGTAGCACACATTTTTACTATCATTTAACTTTTATGTCACTAATATAGAGTTTAGTGACACTTTATGAGTGCCACATTTGCTTGACTAATACTTGTAGTATCACTTGTCATAGAAATGTAGCAAACTTTTCATTTTGTTCCAATCAAGTCACTCAAACTTTTTTTTTTGTCTCAATTAAGTTATTCAAGTTATTTTTGTGTTTTAATTCTATGTTTTTAACATGAATAGTAGGTAATAAATGTTGATATAAATTTGAGTTAATATTTTTTAAAAAAAATAACTGACATGAGTAAGTAATTATTAATTATTAATTATTTGTTCTTTGTCAGATATTAATTAAAATTAATAATTATTGATTCAAGTCAGTCATTTTTTTTAAAAAAATATTCACTTAAACTTATATCAACATGTATTACCTACTATTCTGGTTAAAAATATATAACTAGAACACCAAAATAACTTGAAGGACTTAATTTGAACAAAAAAAAAGTTTGAGTGACTTGATTGAAACAAAATGAAAAGTTGGTAACATTTTTATGAAGTTTTCCCTTTTAATTATGCATACTTAATCAATATATCTTTTTATGGTTTTAATTTTATGCCACTAAATCAATTTAGTATCTTTATTAAAATGTTTTTAAAAAATTCCTACTACAATTTTATCATTTTGTTAAAATTCCTTTCAATCCTAAAATTTATTCCCTCTTAATCTAAGTTTTAACCATAAAATTTCCCTCTCAGTCCTCTCTATCTCAATCACTCCTATAGAAAAAGAGCATGCTCATAATATTTTACGTTTTACTTTGTCTATCCCCTTTGATTTCCATCGCCAGCGCATCAATCATTCGTCGACTAGCAATAGTGGCACTTTAATGGTTTTTCGTGTCACTTTTTGTATGTCAATGTATGACAATTTTTTTATTGATTTTTCTTTTTATAGGCCCCAGCTAAGGTGGTAGAACACTTAAAAAATCGCATAACTTTCTTATGGGAAGACTCTCCAATTAATTCAAAGATAAAATGGACAGTTTGGTAAAAAGTGACAGCCTCAAAAGACTTGGGTGGCTTAGGTCTAAGTTCCTTTAAGGTGTCAAACATAAGCTCACACATTTGTGGTAGAGGTTCAAACCAAGAAGGACAATTATGGCAAAATTGTTGTTTGGACAATCCACCATAATTCTAGAACTTCAAATTCAATTCTAGCTAAGTTGTCATCCTCTGGTGTATGGAATTTTTTTTTCAAATTGGATTTCGATAGGTGCCAAGTTAATGTCGCTATATCAACATCAGGTATTGTATATTTGTATTGTATGTTATGGTATTTTTGGTTTTAGTCGGTTACTAGCATCTTCCTGAATAAAATCTATATTTGTTTTTCCAAAAAAACAGAAGAAGACCTTAACATAAAACGCATGCGTAACAAACAAACTGTCACACCCCCAAATTCTCACGTGCGGTGTCAGATCGTTGGATGTGACGTGACCAGGATCAAAGCTCTCAGTCATATAGAACGACTTTATATGAGTTTGAAAACACATTGTTTTGGTATTCAAATTCAAGTTACATTAATATAAGCAGCGAAATAGTAAATCGTTTTAGCAGCATAAAGTAAATAAGTTATGCAGCGGAAATGTAATTGTCTAAACACTACATTGCTTAAAATACAAAATCTCATGAAATGTTCAAAATATAAGTTAGAATGCATGCAAGACTCCTCAAAAGTCCTACTCCAAGTGCATCCTAGCATCGTGCGTTCAGTTACCTGAGAATTCATGCGAAAACGTGTCAACATAAAGTTGGTGAGTTCACAGGTTTAAGTAATTGAAAACAGTAAGACAGACATATACTGGGTATGTTAAGTTTTGTTGAATCTACGATCCCGAGTGTGTCAGTTCATCCTACCGAAATTCGATTGTTTCTTTGCCTCCCCGGGTCATCGCTGAACCCAGCATCAACATCGATATTACACTCGTCGTGACCTCCAGTCACATTTGTTGTCGAGTGGGGTAGTCAAACCCAGTAGTAGTACGTAATAACGACTCGTTTGTTACACAATTAACGGTAAGGGTAATGAGGACTTGTTTTGCGATAATAGTTACACTCAAAATGGTTTTACAACATACCAGTCATACATCTAAAAACAGTGCATAGTATTCTCACCCTAAGAGTTTAACAAAAACAGTTAAAGAGTAAAAGTGGGGCTGTAAACTCACTTGAGTTTAGTAGTTTCTATTCTTGTGAACAGTTGTGTCTTCTCCTATAGCGGTTACCTATATCACATAGGTGTTATGAGTTCGTGTCCACGCTCGTGTTGGTCTTACTAGACTGTTTTCGTGTCCAAACAACTCTAAGTTGTTGTGATGGTTTTGTTGACCGTGTTTGACTTAACGACCCGTTGGTGACGTGTTTAGTTTAAGTGATCGTTCAGCGTGTTTTTAGTGTCGCGTGATATGTGTAAGCGCATAAGTTACGTTTGTGGGATAACTTACTATTTATAGTAAGTTTCCATTTTAGGAAAGTTTCTATTTTAGGCAGTTTCACATAAAGTTACCTTTTTGTTATTCTAGCATGCTTGTTAATCCTATATGATCATGTTATCAGATATCACATAGTTAAACGTTGTCAAATAAGCATACTTTACATGTTAAAGTTTCTAAATATAGTAAGTTCCTATATTTAGAATGTTTCATTACTTAACATCATATGATAGTTATCATTAAATTATAACAAGTCACCTCTTGTCATTTATCATCATATCTCATGTTAAATAATCACATTTCATCAAGGCTCCCAAATAAAGTTTCTATTTATAGAAAGTTTACATATCTTATTATTCTAATCATCAATAATTCTTTCAAACATGGTCACAAGACTCTCAACATTATCATTATAACTTAAAATGACCAAATCGACAATTATGAACAAGTTTGCTAGACAAAGTTTCTATTTATAGAAACATGCAACAAATATCCATATTTTAATCATTATATTAAATTAAAAACACCTAATATTATCATATTAGATCCAAGTAATCATTTACACACACTTTTCATACCCAATTCATTATCAAGCATCGTTTTGTCATATTAAAGTTACTATTTATAGTAACATGGGTCAAATTACCTTAAACATGATCTCTAAATAATAATTATGCCAAGAATCACCATTTTAATCATAAATTATCATCTCTAAGCACATTCATGTTCTTAGTTCATCATTCATCAACATTTTGTAACATAAAAGTTACTAAAAATAACAATAATCTCAAATAAGCATTTCTTGGCCAAAATAACTATATTAGAACTTGTAAAACATCTCAAATATCATTAATAATCATGATTCATCATCCATATTCATCTAAATCTACTTAGATCATGCATGCATGTGATCAAATGTAACCATTTCTTAATAAAATCAACAAATACCCATCAAATCTCATGAACATCATCATGGATCATCCTCATATCATCAAATCAATCATAACATCCATAAATTACAGATCTAAACAAGTGAAATTTTGTGCATGTGACATCTAAGGTGTTGCATGTGTGTGATGCTTATTGCATGTGTGTGTTTTGAGTGTCATATATGTGAAATAGCTAGTAGGGCTACCTTAGAAGGTTCAAGAACACAAGATGGCAGCCCCACAACTTCTGGAAATCCCTGGATAGTGTTTGCTAGCAGCTACAAGGTTGATGATGATGGTGGATGGCTTCTCCAAGCTTTCTTCTTAGTTTCAATGGCTTCTTAGGAGCTTCAAAGCTTTAATAATGGAGTTTTCTAGTGAAATGATGAAGAAATGGGGGTAGAAGCTCGAGATAGAGGTGCTATGGCCGAAAAAATAGGATTGCAATGATGAAAAATGAGATAGGTTGAGTGTTAAGGTGGTTTTGGCATTTGCGGCTTCCAGGCGTACCGCCTAGCGTGCCCACGCGAGGGCAGGCATAGTGTGTCACACCCCGAGCCGGCGGGCTGGATCGACTTTCCGTCGGGCGAAAGGTTCTCAGGGCGCGATATCATGTGATAATCGAAATGATCAGATTGTTTACATGGCACATGATATAAAATGAGAAATGCCAAATGACCTAGATATTGAATTACAAAGTTAAATTACATTGTGATGTTCGTAATTTAACTAAGTAATCTACCAAAGTGAATCATAAAGTAGTTATCTTGTCTCTGTCCAAGATTTGCAAAAGATGATTAAAAGTTTTGTCATTCCATAAAAAAAATGCAAGACTCAAAATGAAGCTAGGTCTTCTAAAAGTCCACTAGCTTAAGTCCTGATGCTTGGTGACTAAACATGTTCGTCATGTCACACCCCAATTTTCAACTAACGGAATCATACCGTTTGGGACGTGACTGTAACGACCCGTTTTTTTTAATACATTTGAAATAATCATTAGTAAAATGATTGTGATTATTACAAATTGAAAATATGTGAGAAATGATGAATGTGGAAGAAAACCGAGAGCGAAATGGAGTTCCGGATTGTCCGGAATCACCAAACGACGAAAATACAAAAATATCAAGATTTTGGGATGCCAGGCGGTACGCCTAGACCCAAGCAACCACACTAGGCGTTACGCGCGGGTGGGGGCAAAAATATCTGAGACTTAGGTCTCGCGCGGTACGCCTGGTACCAGCCCTCCACGCGGGGCGGTACGCCTCGAAGATTTGCACCAGAAAACTTATTTTTTCTTCTTTTCTCGAGTTCTTCACCATAAACACACACATATACGAATTTTTAGCACCCAACATCAATCTTGAAGCTATCCAGACGTTTGGGTTGAGCCGTGGATTGTTTCTACACGTCCAGATCGTTGTATTTCATTCAGAAATCCATTTGGAGGGTAACAATTCCAATATAAAAGATTCACAAGGTGTGTGAACATGTGTTGATCTACAAATGCGTAGATGTTAAGTTGGTAATGTGCATGTTTTGATTCACAAGGTGTGTGAACGTATAACTTGCAATTCCAATGTAAAAGATTCACAAGGTGTGTGAACAAATGATAGATTGGAAATGTGCATGTTTTGGTGTAGACATTTGAAATTCAAGTGTCAAATTGTAAATTGTGAATTTTGTGAAATATGATGCACAATTGGTGTTTTGTGTGTTTATATATGTGTTATATTAAATTATAATGATTGTGCATGTATGGGAGATATAATGAGGTTTTGGTTGAAAACGAACCGTTAGTAAATCGTTTTGTATGTGGTTAAATGTTGTCATCAACATTTTATTTGAAACCTCATTAGTGTATCCATATGGTGTTATGGTATACACGTGGTGAATGATGAGGTAATCTTACTTAGTTCTAACGAACTAATGGTGAATTTAAATGTGGTGTTACAGGTACAAAAGAGTAGGGTGGGTGGTGATGGTGATCGGGAATCGAACATGGAGGCTCGTATGGTGGAATAATCTTTAAATAATCGAACCTGTGAAGCTTTTGTGTGATAAATGTTTTGTGAAGTTTGTAAACATACTTAAACTTGTTTTAACAGGTGTTGGTAATAGTATGTTTAAAGGTTTGTTAAACACAAAAAGTTTTCTTTTTACTGGGACCTAAACGTAATTTGTTAAAACGTGGTGTAAAATGTCCAGAGGGGACTGAAAGTGACTGGGGTGTCACAGGTTGGTATAAGAGCCAACGGTTTGAGGGATTTGAGTGCGTCATGAACACTTAAACTCAAACCATTGAGCTCTTGATAGATGGGAAGAGCCGTTCGATTCGAAATCCGATCACAAAGCCGAACTCACCAGGTATGATGTATCTGTAAATTGTTATATGATATGGAGATTGTATTGTTATAAATCAATACTTCTAACTAGTGGGAAACTGTGAACGTAAGGACACGGGTATATGGTGCATATCTTGCTATGCCTGGCCAGCCTAGTAACATATACACGATATGAACGTATCCTTAGGAACATTATTTCACATCGGTATATGGAAGTATTGGTAGGGTGTGAATGTAACATCACTGTACTTTCGGTTGTCCGTACGTTCGTACATCCGTACGATTGTACTGTTACGACCGGAGATTTATTTATTATGAATGATTATGAAATTGTTGACTTACATTATTGATATTATCACTGTACTGGTATGCATGTTATAACACATTTATCATACGCGTAAACCACGGGAAGTTTAGTTAAATACAACTAAACAGACCCGTAGAGTTTATCGCAGTTACTTATTATTGATGATGATGGATTTATGGTCTGAGAATGGATTTGGGTTAGAACTGGGAGTTTATTAGAGTCTGGTTACTAAACGTAGTCAAGGACCCATGGTCATGGTTTATCGAAATAGCGGTGGGACGGTGGCTAGGGCAGTTGCGACTGACCCTTACATATGCCCTATATATATGCATATTTCGGTCTATCATGGATGTGTCAGTGACTAGGGTTTAGTGGGTTTTGGTTTGGGAAATGATAATATTAAAGATGATAAATAATGAGAATTGATTACGCGATGGTGAGGTTACGGACATTATCTAAGCACGAATATTAAATCAGAAATATTAACTTAATAAATGTATTCGCGTGGGTGACGATTCACACGAGTATAATTATTAAGAATAATATACTGAAACGATATTCCATAAATAATAAATCAAATCGAAATACGATACGAGCGTCGGATTCGCAAAGGTGACGATCTTTACGAATACGTACGCGAGTAACGCGTTTCGACGAGATAAATAAATAAAATCATAAAGCATTTATTAGGAATCACAACCTAAAATGATTTCGAATAAATTAATATATTAAATAATTAATTAACGATACTGAAACGAAAGCGATTTACGAAACAATTTATTTAAGCTTATTTTAATTAAACAAAACTAATTTATTTAAAACGATTTATTGTTTTAAATATGTTACATTAGAAAACCGAGCATGTTGTTACGTTCCACGCGTATTAAACGAGATCTGTTACGAGACAAAGGGGTATTTAGAAATCATGATAATTAATGAAACCATATTATTATTTAAACACTTTATATTTAAATATGTTTAAACGAGAAAAACCGAGTTTTTATTTTGTTTTATCGCGATAAAAACGGGACCGAGCACACGGGGATTACACGCGATATAAGAAAGAAGATGTAGCCTCTTCTTTCTCATTTCCATCTCCATCTTTCTCTCACTAACTCACAAAAACGCACACCCTTTCTCTCTCTAACTTCTCTCTAACATTTCGGGCTCGTTTCTTGACGAAATCGGGAGATCTTGGCGCCCACGCGTTCGTGAGATCAAGAGGAACAAGAATATATCAAGAAATCCTGCTCTTAACCACCAATTCGAGGTAAATCTGATGTTTTGTTTTCGGTTTTTGTCATGAACACAAGATAGTAGGGTTTTGTATGTTTGATTGAGATTAGGACCTTGTGTTATGCTAAGTCGAGTTATTGTCGAGACATGGGAAGCCATAGATTGACCTTAAACTTGCAAAAATTCGAGGATGAAGATGATGGGTGACTGGTTCGCGTAACAGCCCATACGGCCGAACCTGTTGGGCGGGAACTAGGGTGGCGAACCCTAGTTTCAGCCGAGCCCTTCCTTCTCACCGTCTGCAACGAACCCTAGCAAGCATGGCCGAATGTAGAGTGTTCAGATGACCGGCGAACTTTCCTCACGAGGCTAACTGGGTCACGAACCCTAGACATACTCCATGCAGCGAACCCTGTCATCACGAACCCATTGTCTGCTGGCCGAACCCTTCCCTCAGCCGAACTATTCCAGTAGGTGAACCATAGGCCGAACCTTGGGCAGCAAAGTTGAAACCCACGAACCCTCTTCCTTTGGAGCTGTCGAACCCTAATGTAAGTTGGCCGAACCTATGGTCTTGACCCAATAGGTTCGCTGCCCTTAGGAGTGAACTAAGCAAAATCTTGTTTAACAAATGGAATTAAGGGTTAACAAGAGTTAAAGTAAATAGGCATACGTATACACACACACACACATATATATATATATATTCATGCATGCATGGGGAATTTGAGTACCACCTTTTCTTGATATCATTAGGTTGAAATCATGAGAGTGATCCAATTATAACCTTCTTTAACTTAAATTGAATATCTTTTTATGTAATAAATTAAACTAAGGTGGTTGACCTAGTTACTCATGCATGTATAAGCAAGGTTGTGTACGAATAAGAATAATATTTTAATACACTTGATTATGAAAAGTGAGCATACAAACTACAGGTAATTATCAACTCTAGATGATAGAACTTATCAAGTTTAATTCACATGTTACAATGATCATCTATTAGCCTTAGGTGTTACAGGTTAACTTAGAGTAAATGGGCTATGTAACTAAACACGTAAGGACTTAAATGAATACTAATTTGAAATTAAGCCATATACTTATGAGTGTGAATTAAAATATAATTACAGATAGTTGAGTTAATCTTGAGTTTATCTACGCGAGCGCGCATTACTAGAGAACACTGATTCTAAGGACTTCAGGTGAGTTCTCATAACCTCCCTTTCTTTAAACTGTTTTAGTTTTAAAACTCGGAGGTGAAACATGTATATCGGTTTAAATAATATTTTGATAACACAAGGATAATACCTGTTTATCATTATGATATTCATATTATGAATTATCACTGATTGTCATTATTATTCATCCGTGTAAATATTGTTATTGATTTCGGTCAATAACAAAGATTACATGTATTGTCACGTGGATGATTTCCACATCCGTGAATCATTGCGTTTGACTTTGGTTAATTGCTTTGACTTCATGTATTGTCACGTGGTTAGCGACCACTCCATGAATCATGTATTTAACTTATGTTAATTACATAATGATCATGTATAGTCACGAACATTATTTGAGAATATGATTGATGAGATTGGTTGATTTGTTGGGGATTGATTATCTATATTTGATTATGATTATTTGAAATTGACTATGTTTGATTTGGTTATGTGGTTATGTGATTTTGTAAGTGTTTGATTTTTGAATTGGTGGATGTGTGTTGGATTATCTCATACAGGTATTCATATGGATTTTCTCAAGGAGATCATAAGTTTTATACTCGTTTTAAACAAAGCATTTTATAAAACTATTTTAAAACATAAACTTTTAAACTCATTTTACTAAAGCATTTTTAAATATAAAAACTTATGATTACTCACCAACTACTTTTGTAGTTGACACTTGATTTCTTACATGTTTCAGGTGATGGAGACAAGTAGGAAGGAAGAGAGGACCTCCTCTATTTTTGGACATCATCATATAGGATCTTGGACTTAGTTAATTAACTAAATTTCTGGCGATTAGAGTTTAGTTAGTTTAACTAATTCTTTTGTGTAATTGATGTAATTGATTCATGATGAACATGATTTTTGTGTAATTATGTTGTTTGCTTAAATGATATATGATGATTGAATTAGATGCCCACGAGCTTTTGAACAATCTACACATCCCTCGTGGCATCCCGACGATTCCGCCGCCGGTCGGGGTGTTACAGATTGGTATCAGAGCCTGGGTTATAGGGAATTAGGTTACTAGAAATGGTTGACCTAGTCTATAACCGTAGGATACCCCAGTATGAATAATTTCATACACTAGTTAGTATATTCAGGATTTCATGCTTATGTGTTTATTACATGTTAACTAAACTCCTGTTATACATCTGATATATGTATGCTACTTATTAATTTCTTGCTTACGTGTACCCTAATGATTCGATAAGGACATGCACGTGGTGTATCGTAAAGGTGGTGGGACGTTGGCTAGGGCAGTTGCGACTGACCCTTACATATGCCCTATATATACCATTTACGGTACATTGGGTGGATGTCAGTATTGAAGAATGTGGGAACTACCCGTTTGGGAAATTACCTGCTTAGGAAATTAAATGCTTAGGAATTATTTGTTTGATCTATAAATACCGGACAAGGACACACTCGTGGTATACTACAAAGGTGGTGGGACGGTGGCTGGGGCAGTTGCGACTGACCCTACATATGCCCTATACATATACCATTTGTAGTATATTGGGGGTCTGTCAGTGTCAGGAACTTAGGATATTACTAGGAATTATTGTGAGATGGATGTTGATGGTCTGTTGGTTAAGGTTGTGTTGGATTGACATTTTTGATGATCACATTGATGGACACTATTAAATTCACTTATGAACCATAATGATTGGACACGTAGGGTGCATAGGATTAATGAACGGTATGAGCAATTAGTGATGAAATATGGACTTGGATGATGATATAGACACTTGGTGATAATATAAACGCATAGTGATGATACTAACACTTAGTGATGGTATGGACAATTGATGAGAATAAATTACAGGGAGGATATGAACACTTAGTGACAATAAGAGCACTATGTGATGATATGAACCCTTATTGATGATTTTGACATTGTGATTGACATGGATTTTAGTGAACTTAGACAATTAGGAGAACCTTAATGTCAGGTGAACTTAGACATTAGGTGAACTTAGAAATAGGTAAACCTACATGTCAGGTGAACTTAGACATTAGGTGAATCTAATTGCCCAAGGGAACTAGAGATCACTTCACTCAAAATTATCCTATTAAGGATAAGGTTTGTGAAGTGAGATTTATGGTGAAATACATGACACACCCTAAATGCAAACAAGGGCATAATCGTGGTGCAATGGAACGGTGGTGGGACGGTGTAGGGGAGATTGCGATCTACCTCTGCATATGCCCTATATATAAGCTTGTTGCATTGCATTGGGAGGTTGTCAGTGTTAGTATAGGGTAAGGAATGTATAGGACCTAGGAATAGTTAGCTAACACTAGTTATGACCAACTAGGACACTTAGAATAATACTAGGCAAATTTATAGACATTATGAGTTTAAATAACAGATAGGAAATAAATATAGTTCCTATATGTAATCCTAACTGTTTAAAATAAACTCAATTGACCATTGTTTGTATGACTTACGTTGTAAACGGTAGTAACATGTTTCTAATTTCTCAGAAACATGCCGCCTCGCCGTCACAACGAAGATGACTCAAATAGTGGGGATGCTAACAACGGTAATGCCAACTCCGGCATACAAGAGTTAGCCACACTTATTTCTAGATTGGTGAGCCAACTGACTCAGGCTAACCAGAATATCAACCAGAACAGAGGTGGTGCAAACCAGACAACTTGCACATTCAAACACTTCAATTCCTGCAACCCCCTGAAATTCACGGGTGCTGAGTCGGCCACTGGTCTGCTGCAGTGGTTCGAGAGTATGGAGAACACCTTCATCAACAGCGAATGTCCCGAGAATCTGAAAGTTCGCTATGCCACCAGTGTTTTCCAAAAGAGAGCACTGACTTGGTGGAATGGGGAAAAGCGAACTAGGGGAGTGGATACTGCCTTAGCACTGACATGGACAGAGGTCAAGAACCTGATGACCACTGAATTCTGTCCTAGAAGCGAGATGAGGAAACTGGAGACTGAGTTCTGGGAACTCAAGCAGGATAGCGGAGAGAATATCATCTACAATACTCAGTTTCATGAGTATAGTTTACTGGTGCCTCATATGGTGACACCCTTGGAGAGAGCGATTGAGAAGTATATTGGCGGGCTGCCGGTGCAGATTCAGGATACAGTCTATGGGAGCAATCCTAAAACACTTGAGGCTGCAATCCGATTATCTGCGACTCTTACTGACAACCATGTGAGGAATGGGACGCTCACTAGGAAAGGATACAAGAAGACTGACACCAAGACTGCTGCAAAGGAAATCAAAGCTGAAGTCAAGTCTGAAGCTGCTAGCTCGTCCAAAAGCAGCAACAAGAAGAGAAAGACCAGAAACTTCATGGTCACTGCTCCTGCTGCTAAGTCTGTGCAGCAATCATCAAACAATTCAACTGCCAGGAATTTCACTGGGAACACTCCTCAGTGTAACACCTGCCGTTATCATCACGCACCAAATTTGCCATGTCGCGTCTGCAACAACTGTGGCAAATTTGGTCACTTTGCAAATGTTTGTCGGAGTGCACTGCAAGCACAAAGGATGCAGCAAGCACCGCTTGCACTGCCAGCTCCTCCTGCACAACCTATACCAGCTGTACCTGTTCGCCAGGTACCTCAGGCACAGGCAAGAGCCTGTTATGAGTGTGGTGAAGTGGGTCACTTCAGGAATCAATGCCCAAAGTTGACCGGTAATAATCAAAGGGTGGCAAGAGGCCGGGCATTTCAATTGAATGCTCCAGCTGCTCAAGCCAACCAGGACGTGGTCAACGGTACATTTCTGATCAACAACTCTTATGCATCTGTCTTATTTGATTCTGGTGCCGATAGGAGTTTCGTTTCATATGATTTTGAATGCTTGCTTGGTAGAACACGTACATACTTAGATAAACCGTTCAATGTGGAAGTGGCTGACGGAAACACTATTGATATTGACACTATTATCGTTGGATGTACGGTGAACTTAAATGATCACGTTTTCCCAATTGATCTCATACCTATGCATCTTGGTAGCTTCAATGTTATCATAGGCATGGATTGGTTAGCCACCCACAGAGCGGAGATTGTTTGTCATGAGAAATATATTCGTATTCCCTTACTTTCGGGTGAAACTTTGAGAATATTTGGAGAAACTGCTAGTAAAGGTCTTAAGCTGATGTCTTGCACTAAAGCACACAAGTACCTTAGGAAGAAATGTATAGCCTTCTTAGCACACATTGTGGAGAAGAAAGAGAAAGAAAAGAGAATTGAAGATGTTCCGGTGATACGAGATTTTCCAGAAGTCTTTCCAGACGATTTGCCGGGTCTTCCACCAGAACGTCAAGTTGAGTTCCGGATCGACTTAGTACCTGGTGCGAACCCAGTCGCCAAAGCTCCCTACAGACTTGCGCCTTCGGAGTTGCAAGAGTTGGTGAGCCAGCTGCAGGAACTTACTGATAAAGGGTTTATTCGCCCGAGCCATTCACCATGGGGTGCACCGGTCCTGTTTGTCAAGAAAAAGGACGGGTCATTTCGGATGTGCATCGATTACCGCGAATTGAACAAGTTGACTATCAAGAATCGATACCCACTGCCGCGCATCGATGATCTCTTCGATCAGCTTCAAGGCTCGGCATGGTTTTCAAAGATCGATCTTAGGTCTGGGTATCATCAGCTTCGCGTACATGATGATGATATTCCCAAGACTGCCTTCAGAACAAGGTATGGCCATTATGAATTTTTGGTAATGCCTTTCGGCCTTACCAATGCACCAGCGGTTTTCATGGATCTCATGAACCGTGTCTGTAAGCCATACTTGGATAAATTTGTGATTGTATTTATTGATGATATTCTGATCTACTCAAAGACCAAGGAAGAACACGAGAAACACCTTAAGTTGGTTTTAGAGATCCTGAGAGAAGAACGACTGTATGCCAAATTCTCTAAATGTGAATTTTGGCTTAAAGAAGTTCAATTCTTGGGGCACATAGTCAACGAATACGGTGTTCACGTGGATCCTGCAAAGATTGATGCTGTGAAGAATTGGAGTACACCGAAGACACCGACAGAGATTCGATCGTTTCTCGGACTTGCCGGTTACTATCGGCGGTTCATATCAAATTTCTCCAGGATTGCTGTCCCTCTCACTTCTTTGACTCAAAAGAATAAACCTTATGAGTGGGGACCAAAGCAAGAAGAGGCATTTCAGACTTTGAAGCAGAAACTTTGTGATGCTCCTGTCTTGACATTGCCTGACGGGAATGATGATTTTGTGGTTTATTGTGATGCATCCAACCTAGGTCTCAGTTGTGTTCTCATGCAACGGGGAAAGGTTGTGGCTTATGCATCAAGACAACTAAAGATTCACGAGAAGAACTACACCACACATGACTTGGAACTTGGCGCAGTCGTGTTTGCCTTGAAGATATGGAGACATTATCTTTATGGCACTAAGTGTGTAGTGTTCACTGATCATAAAAGCTTGCAACACATTCTAAATCAAAAGGAGCTCAATATGAGACAACGGAGATGGGTTGAACTGTTAAATGATTATGATTGTGAAATTCGCTACCATCCTGGTAAAGCGAATGTAGTAGCAGATGCGCTTAGTCGCAAAAGTCAAGTTCAGATCCATAGTGTCCGAGTGCACACTAACCTCCGTAATGATGTTCTCACAGCCCAACAACACTCATTAGCTCAAGATGACTTGAAAAATGAGATGTCTTGCGGGGCTGAAATCTTATTGGAAACTAAGGATGACGGTTTGATGTATTATTTAAATCGGTTGAGGGATTTGAGTGCGTCATGAACACTTAAACTCAAACCATTGAGCTCTTGATAGATGGGAAGAGCCGTTCGATTCGAAATCCGATCACAAAGCCGAACTCACCAGGTATGATGTATCTGTAAATTGTTATATGATATGGAGATTGTATTGTTATAAATCAATACTTCTAACTAGTGGGAAACTGTGAACGTAAGGACACGGGTATATGGTGCATATCTTGCTATGCCTGGCCAGCCTAGTAACATATACACGATATGAACGTATCCTTAGGAACATTATTTCACATCGGTATATGGAAGTATTGGTAGGGTGTGAATGTAACATCACTGTACTTTCGGTTGTCCGTACGTTCGTACATCCGTACGATTGTACTGTTACGACCGGAGATTTATTTATTATGAATGATTATGAAATTGTTGACTTACATTATTGATATTATCACTGTACTGGTATGCATGTTATAACACATTTATCATACGCGTAAACCACGGGAAGTTTAGTTAAATACAACTAAACAGACCCGTAGAGTTTATCGCAATTACTTATTATTGATGATGATGGATTTATGGTCTGAGAATGGATTTGGGTTAGAACTGGGAGTTTATTAGAGTCTGGTTACTAAACGTAGTCAAGGACCCATGGTCATGGTTTATCGAAATAGCGGTGGGACGGTGGCTAGGGCAGTTGCGACTGACCCTTACATATGCCCTATATATATGCATATTTCGGTCTATCATGGATGTGTCAGTGACTAGGGTTTAGTGGGTTTTGGTTTGGGAAATGATAATATTAAAGATGATAAATAATGAGAATTGATTACGCGATGGTGAGGTTACGGACATTATCTAAGCACGAATATTAAATCAGAAATATTAACTTAATAAATGTATTCGCGTGGGTGACGATTCACACGAGTATAATTATTAAGAATAATATACTGAAACGATATTCCATAAATAATAAATCAAATCGAAATACGATACGAGCGTCGGATTCGCAAAGGTGACGATCTTTACGAATACGTACGCGAGTAACGCGTTTCGACGAGATAAATAAATAAAATCATAAAGCATTTATTAGGAATCACAACCTAAAATGATTTCGAATAAATTAATATATTAAATAATTAATTAACGATACTGAAACGAAAGCGATTTACGAAACAATTTATTTAAGCTTATTTTAATTAAACAAAACTAATTTATTTAAAACGATTTATTGTTTTAAATATGTTACATTAGAAAACCGAGCATGTTGTTACGTTCCACGCGTATTAAACGAGATCTGTTACGAGACAAAGGGGTATTTAGAAATCATGATAATTAATGAAACCATATTATTATTTAAACACTTTATATTTAAATATGTTTAAACGAGAAAAACCGAGTTTTTATTTTGTTTTATCGCGATAAAAACGGGACCGAGCACACGGGGATTACACGCGATATAAGAAAGAAGATGTAGCCTCTTCTTTCTCATTTCCATCTCCATCTTTCTCTCACTAACTCACAAAAACGCACACCCTTTCTCTCTCTAACTTCTCTCTAACATTTCGGGCTCGTTTCTTGACGAAATCGGGAGATCTTGGCGCCCACGCGTTCGTGAGATCAAGAGGAACAAGAATATATCAAGAAATCCTGCTCTTAACCACCAATTCGAGGTAAATCTGATGTTTTGTTTTCGGTTTTTGTCATGAACACAAGATAGTAGGGTTTTGTATGTTTGATTGAGATTAGGACCTTGTGTTATGCTAAGTCGAGTTATTGTCGAGACATGGGAAGCCATAGATTGACCTTAAACTTGCAAAAATTCGAGGATGAAGATGATGGGTGACTGGTTCGCGTAACAGCCCATACGGCCGAACCTGTTGGGCGGGAACTAAGGTGGCGAACCCTAGTTTCAGCCGAGCCCTTCCTTCTCACCGTCTGCAACGAACCCTAGCAAGCATGGCCGAATGTAGAGTGTTCAGATGACCGGCGAACTTTCCTCACGAGGCTAACTAGGTCACGAACCCTAGACATACTCCATGCAGCGAACCCTGTCATCACGAACCCATTGTCTGCTGGCCGAACCCTTCCCTCAGCCGAACTATTCCAGTAGGCGAACCATAGGCCGAACCTTGGGCAGCAAAGTTGAAACCCACGAACCCTCTTCCTTTAGAGCTGCCGAACCCTAATGTAAGTTGGCCGAACCTATGGTCTTGACCCAATAGGTTCGCTGCCCTTAGGAGTGAACTAAGCAAAATCTTGTTTAACAAATGGAATTAAGGGTTAACAAGAGTTAAAGTAAATAGGCATACGTATACACACACACACACATATATATATATATATATATTCATGCATGCATGGGGAATTTGAGTACCACCTTTTCTTGATATCATTAGGTTGAAATCATGAGAGTGATCCAATTATAACCTTCTTTAACTTAAATTGAATATCTTTTTATGTAATAAATTAAACTAAGGTGGTTGACCTAGTTACTCATGCATGTATAAGCAAGGTTGTGTACGAATAAGAATAATATTTTAATACACTTGATTATGAAAAGTGAGCATACAAACTACAGGTAATTATCAACTCTAGATGATAGAACTTATCAAGTTTAATTCACATGTTACAATGATCATCTATTAGCCTTAGGTGTTACAGGTTAACTTAGAGTAAATGGGCTATGTAACTAAACACGTAAGGACTTAAATGAATACTAATTTGAAATTAAGCCATATACTTATGAGTGTGAATTAAAATATAATTACAGATAGTTGAGTTAATCTTGAGTTTATCTACGCGAGCGCGCATTACTAGAGAACACTGATTCTAAGGACTTCAGGTGAGTTCTCATAACCTCCCTTTCTTTAAACTGTTTTAGTTTTAAAACTCGGAGGTGAAACATGTATATCGGTTTAAATAATATTTTGGTAACACAAGGATAATACCTGTTTATCATTATGATATTCATATTATGAATTATCACTGATTGTCATTATTATTCATCCGTGTAAATATTGTTATTGATTTCGGTCAATAACAAAGATTACATGTATTGTCACGTGGATGATTTCCACATCCGTGAATCATTGCGTTTGACTTCGGTTAATTTCTTTGACTTCATGTATTGTCACGTGGTTAGCGACCACTCCATGAATCATGTATTTAACTTATGTTAATTACATAATGATCATGTATAGTCATGAACATTATTTGAGAATATGATTGATGAGATTGGTTGATTTGTTGGGGATTGATTATCTATATTTGATTATGATTATTTCAAATTGACTATGTTTGATTTGGTTATGTGGTTATGTGATTTTGTAAGTGTTTGATTTTTGAATTGGTGGATGTGTGTTGGATTATCTCATACAGGTATTCATATGGATTTTCTCAAGGAGATCATAAGTTTTATACTCGTTTTAAACAAAGCATTTTATAAAACTATTTTAAAACATAAACTTTTAAACTCATTTTACTAAAGCATTTTTAAATATAAAAACTTATGATTACTCACCAACTACTTTTGTAGTTGACACTTGATTTCTTACATGTTTCAGGTGATGGAGACAAGTAGGAAGGAAGAGAGGACCTCCTCTATTTTTGGATATCATCATATAGGATCTTGGACTTAGTTAATTAACTAAATTTCTGGCGATTAGAGTTTAGTTAGTTTAACTAATTCTTTTGTGTAATTGATGTAATTGATTCATGATGAACATGATTTTTGTGTAATTATGTTGTTTGCTTAAATGATATATGATGATTGGATTAGATGCCCACGAGCTTTTGAACAATCTACACATCCCTCGTGGCATCCCGACGATTCCGCCGCCGGTCGGGGTGTTACAGATTGGTATCAGAGCCTGGGTTATAGGGAATTAGGTTACTAGAAATGGTTGACCTAGTCTATAACCGTAGGATACCCTAGTATGAATAATTTCATACACTAGTTAGTATATTCAGGATTTCATGCTTATGTGTTTATTACATGTTAACTAAACTCCTGTTATACATCTGATATATGTATGCTACTTATTAATTTCTTGCTTACGTGTACCCTAATGATTCGATAAGGACATGCACGTGGTGTATCGTAAAGGTGGTGGGACGTTGGCTAGGGCAGTTGCGACTGACCCTTACATATGCCCTATATATACCATTTACGGTACATTGGGTGGATGTCAGTATTGAAGAATGTGGGAACTACCCGTTTGGGAAATTACCTGCTTAGGAAATTAAATGCTTAGGAATTATTTGTTTGATCTATAAATACCGGACAAGGACACACTCGTGGTATACTACAAAGGTGGTGGGACGGTGGCTGGGGCAGTTGCGACTGACCCTACATATGCCCTATACATATACCATTTGTAGTATATTGGGGGTCTGTCAGTGTCAGGAACTTAGGATATTACTAGGAATTATTGTGAGATGGATGTTGATGGTCTGTTGGTTAAGGTTGTGTTGGATTGACATTTTTGATGATCACATTGATGGACACTATTAAATTCACTTATGAACCATAATGATTGGACACGTAGGGTGCATAGGATTAATGAACGGTATGAGCAATTAGTGATGAAATATGGACTTGGATGATGATATAGACACTTGGTGATAATATAAACGCATAGTGATGATACTAACACTTAGTGATGGTATGGACAATTGATGAGAATAAATTACAGGGAGGATATGAACACTTAGTGACAATAAGAGCACTATGTGATGATATGAACCCTTATTGATGATTTTGACATTGTGATTGACATGGATTTTAGTGAACTTAGACAATTAGGAGAACCTTAATGTCAGGTGAACTTAGACATTAGGTGAACTTAGAAATAGGTAAACCTACATGTCAGGTGAACTTAGACATTAGGTGAATCTAATTGCCCAAGGGAACTAGAGATCACTTCACTCAAAATTATCCTATTAAGGATAAGGTTTGTGAAGTGAGATTTATGGTGAAATACATGACACACCCTAAATGCAAACAAGGGCATAATCGTGGTGCAATGGAACGGTGGTGGGACGGTGTAGGGGAGATTGCGATCTACCTCTGCATATGCCCTATATATAAGCTTGTTGCATTGCATTGGGAGGTTGTCAGTGTTAGTATAGGGTAAGGAATGTATAGGACCTAGGAATAGTTAGCTAACACTAGTTATGACCAACTAGGACACTTAGAATAATACTAGGCAAATTTATAGACATTATGAGTTTAAATAACAGATAGGAAATAAATATAGTTCCTATATGTAATCCTAACTGTTTAAAATAAACTCAATTGACCATTGTTTGTATGACTTACGTTGTAAACGGTAGTAACATGTTTCTAATTTCTCAGAAACATGCCGCCTCGCCGTCACAACGAAGATGACTCAAACAGTGGGCATGAGGAAGAACAACTCACCGAACTGCAAATGATGGTGAGGGAGGAGGTAGCTAAAGCATTTGAAGCTACGTTACCAACTCGTCTAGAAGGATTACAAGCTTCACTAAAGAATTTTATAAGTGATGAGTTTGCAACTCTTAAAGATGAAATGGGTGGTGAAAAACCTTCTAAAAAGGTTACCTACAAAGAGTTTGTGGCTTGTAAGCCCACGAAATTTAAAGGCGAAGTGGATCCACTGCTGAGCCAAAGGTGGATAACTGATATGGAAAGCACGTTTGAAACCTGTCATTGTGATCCGTCTGACGAGGTAATGTTTGCTGGAAACCAATTGAAAGAACGAGCAAAAGATTGGTGGGAACTTCTCCGAAAGGAGAAGGGTCGGGATGGAATTAAGGAATTGACTTGGGGTGCATTTAAGGAGTTGTTTCTTAAACGATTCTGTCCTCAGGCTGCTATTGATAGAATTACTGAGGAGTTTTTACATATGAGGCACAAGGAGGAGGATATAGACACTATTACTGCAGTGTTCTATGATAAAGCTAAATTTTGTCCTGATCTTCTTAGGACTGAACGAATATGGATTAACAGGTACCATAGTATGTTGAATGCTAAGTACCGGGAGTTTCTCATACCATCAAAGTTTGAAACTTTGTCTGAATTGATTGATTGCGCTCGTGAGCTTGAATTGGAGTTAAAAAGACAAGAAGATCGTGGGGAGAAACGAAAAATGGAGAAGGAAGTGGGATCCTCTAAAAAGGGGAAATTTGTTAGTCCACCGAAAAAGTTTAGTTCTCTGGGAGAAGCTAAACATTGTTTAAAATGTGGAAAGAAACATTTTGGGGAGTGCTATTTTAAATCAGTGGTATGTTATAAATGTGGCAAGCCGGGGCATCTTGCCTCTCAATGTGCCAGTGCACTCAATCTGTGCTAAAACTGTTACAAACCGGGGCATCGACGAAGTGAATGCCCAGAGTTGAAAGGGGCAGGCCAAGGAGGTACGAGTGGTGGGTCTTTTAAGGCCCAAGGTAGTGGTAAGAAGGTTGAAATACCCCCACCAAAGGGTAGAGCCTTCAAAATTAAGGCGGAAGAGGCTAAAGTCACTTCAGACGTGGTGACAGGTACTTTTCATATAAATTCCTTGCCTGCTTATATATTGTTTGATTCTGGAGCTAGTCGCTCTTTTATATCTGTGAAATTTGTGAATCATGATTCGTTTGTACTAGCTAAGCTACCTTGTCCATTAAAGGTAGAAATAGCTGACTCTAAGAGTTTCTTAGTGTATGACATCTATCATAGATGTAAACTCACTATTGATGGTGAGGATTATGAGGTTGATTTGATTCCAATGATCTTGGGAGAATTTGATGTTGTAATTGGGATGGATTGGTTGTCTAAATATGGAGCTAACATTGTATGTAACCGAAAGGTTATTCAATTAATATCTCTGGGTGGTTATGAAGTATGTATCCAGGGAGAGAAACGAGGTGGAACCATATTGTGTTCTGTAGCTAAAGCTATGAATTACATGAACCATGGGGGTCAGTCATTCTTAGCTTATGTTATTGATGTAAGGAATGAGGTAAAGGAACTTAATGATGTTCCAGTAGTCAGGGATTTTCCTGATGTATTTCCGGATGATTTACCGGGAATTCCTTGTGATAGAGATGTTGAGTTTAATATTTGATCTCATTCCTGGGGCTAAGCCCATAGCTAAAGCTCCATATCGGTTGGCACCATCTGAATTGAAATAATTGATGACACAGTTACAAGATCTTTTAGATAAAGGCTTCATCCGTCCAAGTATTTCCCCATGGGGTGCACCAATTCTTTTCGTTAAAAAGAAAGACGGAAGCCTTAGAATGTGTATTGATTATAGAGAATTGAACAAAGTGACGGTGAAAAATCGATATCCTCTACCTAGAATTGATGATCTTTTTGATCAGTTTCAAGGAGCGTCGTGGTTTTCTAAAATTGATCTTCGCTCGGGTTATCATCAACTCAAGGTTAAAGAGGAAGGTATTCCCAAGACTGCTTTCCGTACTCGTTAAGGTCATTATGAATTTCTTGTGATGTCATTTGGGTTGACAAATGCACCGGCTGCGTTCATGGATTTGATGAACCGGGTGTGTCGCCCAATGTTGGATCGATCTGTTATTGTTTTTATCGATGACATCCTTATTTATTCTAAAAATGAGGGTGATCACGCTTGTCATTTGCGTGAAGTCCTTGAAACTTTACGTAATGAGAAATTATATGCCAAATTTTCTAAATGCGCATTTTGGTTGCGTGAAGTCCAGTTTTTGGGACATGTGGTGTGTGCTGATGGCATACTTGTTGATCCTTCGAAAGTTCAAGCGGTGATGAAGTGGAGTTCTCCTAAAACTCCAACTGAAATTAGAAGTTTTCTTGGTCTAGCCGGTTACTATCGGCGGTTTATACAGGATTTTGCAAGAATTGCATCTCCTTTAACTAAATTGACAAGAAAAGATGTGAAATTTGTTTGGGGTGATGATCAAGAAAAAGCTTTTAATGAACTCAAGTTCAAGTTAACTCAGGAACCGGTATTAACTCTACCAGATGGACCTGATGATTTTGTCATGTATTCTGATGCATCTTATCTTGGGCTTGGCTGTGTTCTTATGCAAAGGGGTAAAGTGATTGCCTATGCGTCGAGGCAACTGAAAGTTCATGATGTAAACTATCCTACTCATGATCTATAATTAGCAGTGGTGGTGTTTGCCTTAAAAATCTGGAGGCATTATTTGTACGGTGTGAAATGTACAATTTACACTGATCACAAGAGCTAGAAATATTTCTTCACACAGAAGGAATTAAATATGAGGCAAAGACGTTGGATAGAACTACTCAAGGATTATGATTGTGAAATTCTTTATCATTCGGGAAAAGCCAATGTGGTGGCGGATGCCTTGAGTAGGAAAGAAGAACATGAACCCATTCGGGTTACAGCAATGAAGATTGTGATTTCCTCTGATTTGGTGGAACAAATTAAAGAAGCTCAAATTGAAGCTTTAAAAGAAGAAAACTGGAAACGAGACCGAATTAAGGGGCAAGTTCATAATCTGGAGGAAGATAGTCGTTGTTTAAAGGCAAGATGGGGCAGGGTGTGGATACCTCCCACTTGTTCTTTGAAAACCGATTTGATGGAGGAAGCTCATAAATCAAAATACTCAATTCATCCGGGAGCCACTAAAATGTATCGAGACCTTCGGGTAAATTACTGGTGGCCAGGTATGAAGCGAGATATTGCTAAATATGTTGAAAAATGTTTAACTTGTTTACAAGTTAAGACTGAGCATCAAAAACCTTATGGCAAATTACAGCCTTTAGAGATTCCTATGTGGAAATGGGAACACATCACAATGGACCTAATCACTAAACTCCCGAAAACCCGAAAGGGGTATGAGGCGATTTGGGTCATTGTGGATCGGTTGACTAAAAGTGCTCATTTTATTCCTATTCGTGAATCATATTCTTCTGAGAAGATGGCTGAAGTGTATGTGAAAGAAATAGTGTCGCGTCACGGAATACCAGTGACGATTGTGTCCGATCGAGATACACGATTCACTTCGCATTTCTGGAGGAATTTTCAAAAGGAATTGGGCACGAAATTGTTGTTGAGCACGGCGTATCATCCTCAGACTGATGGTCAAAGTGAACAAACCATTCAGACGCTGGAGGACATGCTACGAGCGTGTATCATTGATTTTGGAGGTAGTTGGGATGACTATCTACCTCTGGCGGAATTTTCGAATAACAACAGTTATCATTCAGGGTTGGGAATGCCCCCAGTTGAAATGTTATATGGAAGGCGATGTCGTACTCCCGTTTGCTGGGGAGAAGTTGGACCACGAGAGCTTGAAAATAAAGAAATATTGAAAGTTACAAATCAGCGAATTGATCAAATTCGAGCTCACTTGAAGGCGGCACAAGACCGTCAAAAGTCTTATGCAGATAAACGAAGACGATCAATTGAATTCAAGTGGGAGACTTTGTGTTGTTAAAGGTTTCCCCTTGGAAGGGTGTGATTTGTTTTCGTAAACGGGGAAAATTAAGTCCGCGCTTCATCGGACCATTCAGAATAATAGCTCGGATAGGTTATGTTGCTTATCGCCTTGAGGTACCAGAAGAACTGAGTGGTATACATGATACTTTTCATGTGTCATATTTGAGAAAATGTCTAGCTGATGAATTGGCTTACGTGCCACTAGAAGACTTGGAAATTGATGACAAGTTGAATTATGTGGAAAAGCCGGTGGCTATATTAGATCGAAAAGTCAAACAACTCAGAAACAAGTCTTTGAATCAAGTGAAGGTCCAATGGAAAAATAGAAGAGGATCTGAAGCAACGTGGGAGTCAAGAAGATGAAATGAGGAAATTTTATCCTTTTCTTTTTGATGTATAACCGGTTTCGAGGACGAAACCTTTGTAAGGAGGAGAGATTTGTAACGACCCGTTTTTTTAATACATTTGAAATAATCATTAGTAAAATGATTGTGATTATTACAAATTGAAAATATGTGAGAAATGATGAATGTGGAAGAAAACCGAGAGCAAAATAGAGTTCCGGATTGTCCAGAATCGCCAAACGACGAAAATACAAAAATATCAAGATTTTGGGATGCCAGGCGGTACGCCTAGACCCAAGCAACCACGCTAGGCGTTACGCGCGAGTGGGGGAAAAAATATCTGAGACTTAGGTCTCGCGCGGTATGCCTGGTACCAGCCCTCTACGCGGGGCGATGCGCCTGGCGGCTTTGGCGGCTGCAGATTGCTTATTTTCGAAGATTTGCACCAGAAAACTTATTTTTTTCTTCTTTTCTCGAGTTCTTCACCATAAACACACACATATACGAATTTTTAGCCCCCAACATCAATCTTGAATCTATCCAGACGTTTGGGTTGAGCCGTGGATTGTTTCTACACGTCCAGATCGTTGTATTTCATTCAGAAATCCGTTTGGAGGGTAACGATTCGTTTTATCTTATTTATATTGATAATATACGGATTAAATATAGTTTGAGTATTATTTAATGATTTGGGATGATTAGAAACGAATAATTAGATGTTTTAACGGTAAGATTTTGATTTGGATCCGTTATAATGTCCGGTTGTCATGAAACTCATTGTATTGAGTATGATAACTAGTGATAAGATTAAATTATGTTTATGGTGGTTTTAGATCATCCTTTGGGAAGGGTAACCCCAATTCCCAAGGTTGATTGAATGTTAAGATATGAGACTATGATAATTTAGATATGATTGAGAACATGTGTAGGTTAATTTCTACACATGGGTTATTGATGAAAGCCTCAACGAGGTTTTGAATGAAAATAAAGAATGAAACAGGTCAAATGAATTAGATTATATAATAACACAAGTTGTGTGTTCATGTTGTTAGATTATGTTATATGTGAATATATAATAGGAAGAGAAGGTGGAACTAGTTCTAGAAGACCTGGGAAAGAGTTGGAAACTGTTGATAACTCTTCAAATTAAGGTAAGTTACCTATGTGATTGAACTTGTAGTTAAGGACTGGGTGAGTCCATTCTACAAGTGATTGTGTTATACGTGATTGTGGTTATTGTTGTTGCATGATTCACAAGGTGTGTGAACATGTGGTGATCTACGAATGCGTAGATGTTGATTTGGTAATGTGCATGTTTAGATTCACAAGGTGTGTGAACGTATAACTTGCAATTCCAATGTAAAAGATTCACAAGGTGTGTGAACATGTGGTGATCTACAAATGCGTAGATGTTGAATTGGTAATGTGCATGTTTTGATTCACAAGGTGTGTGAACGTATAACTTGCAATTCCAATATAAATGATTCACAAGGTGTGTGAACATGTGGTGATCTACAAATGCGTAGATGTTAAGTTGGTAATGTGCATGTTTTGATTCACAAGGTGTGTGAACGTATAACTTGCAATTCCAATGTAAAAGATTCACAAGGTGTGCGAACAAATGATAGATTGGAAATGTGCATGTTTTGGTGTAGACGTTTGAAATTCAAGTGTCAAATTGTAAATTGTGAATTTTGTGAAATATGATGCACAATTGGTGTTTTGTGTGTTTATATATGTGTTATATTAAATTATAATGATTGTACATGTATGGGAGATATAATGAGGTTTTGGTTGAAAATGAACCGTTAGTAAATCGTTTTGTATGTGGTTAAATGTTGTCATCAACATTTTATTTGAAACCTCATTAGTGTATCCATATGGTGTTATGGTATACACGTGGTGAATGATGAAGTAATCTTACTTAGTTCTAACGAACTAATGGTGAATTTAAATGTGGTGTTACAGGTACAAAAGAGTAGGGTGGGTGGTGATGGTGATCGGGAATCGAACATGTAGGCTCGTATGGTGGAATAATCTTTAAATAATCGAACTTGTGTGAAGCTTTTGTGTGATAAATGTTTTGTGAAGTTTGTAAACATACTTAAACTTGTTTTAACAGGTGTTGGTAATAGTATGTTTAAAGGTTTGTTAAACACAAAAAGTTTTCTTTTTACTGGGACCTAAACGTAATTTGTTAAAACGTGGTGTAAAATGTCCGGAGGGGACTGAAAGTGACTGGGGTGTCACAGTGACAAACCAGGATCTCAGATCATTAGACATAACGAAGACCTCTATATGATTTTAAAACATACTTTGGTCTAAAACTGTAATATCAAAGTTCTAACGTTGCGGAAGCGTTTTTAAAACAATAACAAACATAACGGTTTGAAAACTGTAAATTACAAAGCAAAGTCTCAAATGTTCAAATCCAAAACAACATAAATGTAAATTGTGCATGCGACTCGATCTCCTAGTCCATGCTTGCTTGATCTTGTACCTTAACGTCCTGAGAAAGCATGTAAATCAAGTCAACACAAAGGTTGGTGCATACACAGGTTTGTTTGGTCACAAATGTTTGAAACAACTGTTTGAAATGAAATGTTTGCAGATAACATAATCACACATGCATAGTCATGATAGCTAGTCATTTGTACTATTTACATAAGCGGTCGACACCGAAGCTGACTGTTAGAATGTATTTTGCCTTTCCCACTATTGTCTAGCACAAACAATAGTAATGTGAATTGGCTAGTCAAACACTTGCGTAGACCTACAATCTACCAAGTGAGGTTTGTCAAACCTAATAGATCTATTTCCAACTACCACGCTTTGCACTACGGCAAACTAAACGGTTCGATATGTAAGGACTTGTAATGCTATGTTCGCACTTAATGTAAATAGCTAACTCATGCAAGTGATATGTATCTAAAATGTTTGTTGCACATGTTTTCTCTCCCAAAACAGTTAAAATAAGAAAAGGGGCCGTGTACGCACCTTTGATAGCAATAGAATGATCAAACACACATGCAGTCGCGTAGATAATCCTCTACGAAGAATCTGTGTTTTAACAATAACATACTGTTATTCGTAACGTCAAATTGTGTTTATGGTCACATACGTGTCATCATACATATACCAAGTTGTTTGAAACGTACATACGAAAGCATGTACGGATTTACGCTCGTTCGTTTAAATCGTATACTTATATACGATTATGTTTAAACACGCGTTCTTGTACGCGACTACGATTTCAGGTCGAAATATAAATTTTATTGTTTTGTTAGATTCAGAATTCAATTCTGGTTCCAACGCAATTGGAACGGATCGAATCGGAGTTAAAATGAATAAGTTATGCTTAAAATACTAAAAATAATGTTTTTGTTTAAAACCGGCAGCCCCCGGATTCGAACCTGCGACCCCCCCTTCACAAACCAAGCTTCTTACCAGTTCAGCCCGCTAGGGTATCGCGTTAATACTCCAGAATTAATCCTTTTAAGCATAGTTTCCTGGGTTCCCCTTCGTTTAACCACATCGAACCCACATGCATCCAATTGACCCACGATTTGACCCCGATAGAACCTAAAACCATGGGGCTATTGTTCCATAGATCAAAACGAGTTCACAAGTGGGTTTAATTCGAAAACAATTCGCAATAACCTGATTAATCGGGTTTGTACACATTTGAACCCCAACCCATTGATTCCCAATTCGAATCAATCGAATTAATGATCAATTGTTCCTAGATTCATAGGGTTTTCATTCAACAGAGTCCCACGAACCTTTCTCTACCAATTAATTTGATTTTAAAGCTCGTTTGTATCTAGACCCCCAACCCGTTTTACTCGAAGAACACAAGAATTCGAACTCCTTCCCTTTCGTTGTTGTTTGTTGAAATTGAGATATGATTTTCATTAAGAAGGTGATTCCGAAACTCTCTGTACCATTTGATTTTATTCTTAAACTCGATTTAACAGAAACCCCCAAATCGTTTTTATATGAACCCTAATTGATCGAATTCATACAATTCGATATTGAAAGCCCGAACTAGCATAGGACTATGTTTAGTCGACTCTTTTAGGTAATGTAGAAGTGATTTCTTACCTCGTTTGATGTCGAATTGATGTGGTTCGATTGTAAGCCCTGGTTTTGGCCACCCCGAATCGAAATCTTCTATCTGGAACTGTTGGGATCGAATCTCTGCTTGCAGAAGCTTCTAATAATGCCGACTAAGGTGTGTAGATGCTCAATTTTGTGAAATGTAATCTATAGAATGACTACACTCTTGTGTTTCGGCCTACTCTCTATCGAATCCTTCAATCTGGAACTTCTAGGATGAATTTTTTGTATACAGAATACTCTAAGGATGCCGAATAGTGATTAGGAAACTTCAATTGTATGTTTTGTGATCGGTTTATACGAATTGCTAGTGTTTTGAAACGGTTTCGACTTCCCAATCGTTTATTTGAGTTAAATTCGATGATAATTAGGGGTGTTCATCGGTTCGGTTATCGGTTTATTCGGTTTGTTCGGTTTTTTTGAAAAAAAATCCTATCCGTTAACCGAACCGAATTTAAGAAATGGTTATCCGAACCGAATTCTAACCGAATTCAATTCGGTTCGGTTTCGACTTCCCAATCGTTTATTTGAGTTAAATTCGATGATAATTAGGGGTGTTCATCGGTTCGGTTATCGGTTTATTCGGTTTGTTCGGTTTTTTTGAAAAAAAATCCTATCCGTTAACCGAACCGAATTCAAGAAATGGTTATCCGAACCGAATTCTAACCGAATTCAATTCGGTTCGGTTTCGGTTATAACCGAACAAACCGAATTCAACCGTTCTAACCGAATTCAGTAAAATTCAACCAAAATCTTTATTTTACCCCAAATATTGTCTCCAGCTTGATTTTCAAAATACAACCTATTAAAAGAGTACAATTATAAGAAAAGATAGAGCAACCTATTAAAAAGAACATAAATCACAAACTTTTGAGACTTGAGATCAAACAACCTGTTAAGACTTGGTTTAAACATGAACCAATTAAGTGTGCAACAACTCAAACAACCTGCTTGGCTGCTTGTGTAGTTGTGTGCACTGTGCAGCAACTTAACCCAAAATCCCAACTAATCAAAATCTCTTGCTTGTACAAATAATCCAAAATCACAATCCTAAAAAAAATTTCAAACACACTCCAAAGTTCAAACACAAACCACACTCCAAAGTTCAAACACAAACCACAAACCACAATCCAAAGACCAAACACAAACAAAACATAAATAAAAAGTTCAAATTTTAAACAAAAGTCTAAAATAGATAAAGTCTTTGTCATTTGTCAATGCCACCATGAATAAGGAACTTGAGGTTTCTTCAACTTGTTTTCACTCTTCAATCAATTGGTGTCTTTTTCATCTCTACGAAAATCAACAAATAGATATATGATTAGATATGAAACTTATAAATATAATATAAAAAAGTTTGATAATAAAAAAATATGAAAGTGAGTTAATAACCTTCTTCTAGTTTATCAAGATCTTCAATGCTTTCTTACACATTGCATGCAACACCACTTGAACGAATCCAATCTTGACAGCAAATCAAAGCTTCAACAGCTTGAGTAGTTAAAGAACTCCTAAATGAGTCTAGCACCCTACCTCCTGTGCTAAATGTAGATTCAGAAGCAACTGTTGAAATTGAAATGGCTAAAATATCACGTGCAACAAGTGACAATATAGGAAATGCTGGACTTCTCTTTCGCCACCAGCCCAAAACAGTAAAATCTTGACTTTCAAACCAAGCATCATCTCCTTCAATCTCTTCATTCAAATACCTATTCAACTCAGTCTTTAAATCTTCTGTCACACCTGATTCTGCCTTTTGTCTTTTTACCTCAGCCATTTTCCTCTCTCTTAGTGCTATGAATGTATCATCAACGCTTCCAAATAAACTGAAACTTGTACCGCCTGAAGTATCCTCATTCACAATCTTAGATGATGATGATGAAGCTGAAGCCTTGTTTGGATGCATGTCCGAGTGGATTCTTTTGTAATCATTGAATATTTCTAGCAATGTATTTTCACACAATTGACAAACCTTATCTGTCACACCCCGGGCCGGCGGGAACGGATCGTGTTTTCCCGTCGGGCGGAAGGTTCCCGGGGCGCGATATCTTGAATGATAATCAATTGATCAGATTGTTTACATAGAACATGATAATATAAATGAGAAATGCTAACACATCCATGATATAGAATTACAAGATTAAATTACAATGTATCGTTCATAATTTAATCGAGTAAGTCTATCAAAAGAATCAATATACTATATCTTGTATTTGTACAAGATACACAAAAGATGATTCATTGTTCTTGTCACCAAAAGCATGCAACACAAAATAAAGCTAGGTCTTCTAAAAGTCCACTAGCTTAATCCTTGCATGTATGTATCTACACCTGTTCATCACCTGAGAAAAATGTATTTAAACAAAGTCAACACTAGGTTGGTGAGTTCATAAGTAAGTTAATTGAAAACCTTGATTCATTCACATGCACAATCATAATATGTATTTTGTTACTTGTATGTCGTTTGTTCACTAGTTCACCCAAATGGCTTCTCAATAGTTATATTTACAAGTAATATTTCATCCTAGTAGTGATGCTTATATATAGGGCATATGTAAGGGAACTAAGCGCTAGCCAACATCCCACCACATCACTACTAGAACTCCACAAAACTTGCAATACAACTACTGATTTCCATTCCCAAATCCACTTGTCCATATCGTTCTTGAATCACCTGTGATAACTTGTATAGAATAAGATAATGATGTAATTGTAGTTATCGAACCGGAGTTTAGATAACCATTATATGTTAAGGATATTAGATTTATCAAATCTGTTCCTTCTATTATTCTATATGTGTGGGGTTAACTGTTGTTACACTTTTAAATATTAAGAGTGTTAGTTAACCACTTGCAATTTGTTCTTGAACTATAGTGCATAGAGCCTAAAAGGAATCCATTGAAATCCTCACGTAATCAGATTTCAATGCATCCGATTTACCTCTACCACCTTGTATGTCTAGTGTCCTCAACGAAATCTATTACTAGTAGTGTAACATGAGAGAAGATCATTTTCTCAACCTACTTGTCACTGCAGATTAATATCACCATGTGTCGCTTTCCAGAACCTGACTTGAGGTAGCCCTGTCACCGGTCATACGTTACCGGCCAATGAATCAATACGATCAACATACTAGCCCTACAAGCTAGAGGTTTGTCAAACCTATGGTACCACTATGCTATCGTCGGTTTAGTCACGTCAAACTAACTGGTTAGTGAATTAAAAGGGGCTTACATGATCAACTTGTACAATTGGCACATGATTGAAGTGATATAATACAACAGGTCAATAGTAACTAATTGTAATTGTGTTCATCTGTATTGTTGTTCTCATTGTCATATGTTCTCCATGTTATTAACAAAGTTAAATAAGAGCTTGTCTTATTTCATTATGTTAATCATTTGAATGAATGATGTTGTTATCATGAAGTTACATTATCATGATTATCATTCTTTGTTCCATGTTCTCTTGTAATATGCGTTGAGTTGTAAAGCTAAGTGTTAAAAGGATTTATCCTGTTACACTTACTTAACTCTTGTGTCGAATGTTATTACAAAGATATGTAATATCTTTATAACATTCATTTATTTGCTTGAAATTGTTCCAATGTCTGTTTATGTAAGAATAACTGAGTGTTATAAGATAAAATCTTATAACTATATTATTCTAATGTGTTGATGAATTTATAAGATATATTATCTTGTTCATCTGATTATCCCTGTCATATCGTGATCATACAAGCATGCATACAATGACAAGCGATAATAAACAGTTAAGTATTATCTAAATCAAAGTATAAATAACAGGTTAAGCAGAACTTTTAAATAAATAAAAGTAAACATGTTTCTCAGCCCCGAGAGTTTAAAATCAGTTAAGATTAAAGAAAAGGGGCATATGAACTCACCTGGTGGTTGTAGGGTTGACTTAGCTTAAAAGAAGAAATGCACGCGCTCTTGTTTGAACTTGAGTTTGTTTCACGATCCGGTATTGAATTCACATTGTATGTAACTTATAAGTGTTGAGTGTAATTGCTTAGTGTATGCGTATGTGTGTTAGCCTTAACTTGGCTAACACACGTGAGTCTCGGTAATGATTCGGCCCTTGCTTATTGTTCGTTGATTCTCTAACATCAGATTTCATTAACTTAAATTCGTTATATGGTCGAAATTGTAAGTTATCACTTGAATTTCCTTAATACAAGTTTTATAACTAAGTCCAAGTCATACATATGACTTAGATTTGCAATTTAATTTTGTCTTGCTATCTTGTTCCCACTTGATTTGTAACTTCCCCAGCCATTATAGTTTTAATGTATTAAATTCATCGCCACTATATGAGTCTAAATCCATCTAACCGAATTCAAGTGGGTCCTGGCCCGAATATAGTGAGTGTGTGAACCCAATAGATAAAATGGCCCAATTGGATCTTGTGAGTCAATCCCTGTGGTATTGGGCTTGTGTAAGTATTGTTGGGCTTATTGGGCTAACTCCTACGCGTGGGCCAAGCCATTTGTTGTGGGGCTGAAATAGAATGAAATTGGGCCATGTTTAATGAAGGTGGGCCGCTTGCTTTAATCAATAGGAACTTGGGCCTGTGGACATGGGCCTAAATAAACGAACAAGGGCCTAAATGTTGGCCGAGTGGATTATTAGACTCAACCGGTTCGTGTAATTCTTGGCATCCACCAGCGAACCCATAGAGAAGGTTCGCCCAAGACAGTGCATGGTTCCGCATTCGACTACAAAGGTTCGCAGCAAATTTGAAAAGGATTCGGCCATTGTTCACGCAGGGTTCGGCTCTGTTGATGTAGGCATAAGGTTCGGCCGAGCAACAAAAGATTCGGTGATGGTTTGCTGGTTCGGCTAAAGGGTTCGGGGGTGAATGGTTCGTTTGTTGATGGTTCGTGGCTCCATACATAATGGTTCGGTGAAGGTTCGGGACATGCACAAGGGTTTGTCTACGTTGAAGCTTTGGCTAAGGTTCGGTAGTGTTGAAAAGGGTTCGGCAACTGTTCACAAGGTTCGTTGACCTGGTGAGGCAGCATGGTTCGGCTGAGATGCTTCAAAGGGTTCGGTGCACTCAACTCAACCAGTAGGGTTCGTGGAGGTCGGAGGTTTGGCTGGCTCATGTCCAGTGGAGGTTCGGCTGTCTCTGTTGCCCAGCGAACCCAGGGTTCGGCTGGGTGCTGATCGGCCGGTTACCCCTCACACACGAACCTGTAGCCGCCATCATCCTCTCCCTCGAGCCCATTACTGTTGCAGTTGTTCCCGAGTCAGTAATCCACCCTAATGAGTTCGGTGAGTGTACAGTTGGTGGAAATGATGCCACAACCGGCTTTGTGGGTGAACAAACAACAAACTTGAGAAAACCCTAATTTTCGATTCTTTCATGGCCTCATACCTCGTTTTTGGCTGGATAAACCTCTAGATCGGTTGTACTTCCTTGTAGAGGACGTCAAGAGCTACGCGTGGGTTCAAGAATCACTCAAATCCATTGAGAAATGAGCAAGATATGGGGTTTTGAAGGTTGAAAATGGTGGTAATTGATGGTGGCCGGAAATTTGAGCTAGAGAAAAAGTGGAAAGTGATAAAATGAAGAAATAAGGTTCATTTAGGGTTTTTATATCACGTGTGATGTTCGGGTTCGTTTCGGTTGCTCGGTTCGCGTTTTCGTAACGTATTCTGAACTTTACGCGTATTTAATTGAAATAAATAAAAGAAGATAATTTTAATTAATTTGATGAGTTTCAAAATTGTAAAATGTTAAATATTTTATTTTATTAAATTAATTTCGTTCGTGTCGTGTTTCGTTATCGTTTCGTCGGATCGCGTCACCATCGCGCGTATTCGTTCGAATCGTCATTCGAACGAACACGACTATGGTTTTGCTTTCCGACTTCTGTTTTCTACTTCCCAGTCATCATTTCAGAACGTTAAACTCACAGATATGTTTGTGTGAATCGTCACCCATGCAAACACACTGTCAGTTCGTTATTCTGAAACGACACTGTAAATTATGTTTGTATTGCGTTTCCTCACTGTCGGACTCAACTAAACATCCTGATATCACATTGTTTTCACATTGAATTGTCGGCCATCTGATTCCTGTCATCTATGTATATCAGATCGCAACCGATTTGTTTTTGTCATTCGCTTGAACATCGTTGTTTCTCATGTTTAGTTGTGTTAACTGTACTTAGGTTTTCACTTAAATACACACAACTAATGTCTAAATTGAGTGTTGTACTTACAGTATTTAAGTTTACACAAAAATACATACAACTGTTTCTTGTAAATCTGAATTCTGTTAGTGCAAATACTGTGTATACATATGAAATCACACGTAGTTACTGTTGAAAGTACACGTACCGTACGGACTTGCCGGCCGGTCCGCCCAGTATCATTTCCATACATACCACGTAGATTGACCTTAAGGTAAGCCAATTTTGTTCTTGGATCAAAAAGAGATGCAATATACACTAATAAGTTGAATTTCTTAACATCCCCCCAATACTTGTTAAATTTCAATGTCATCGATAGGGCCATAGTTGACAATTGGTCGTCTTTACTTAAAGAACATTGTTTCAAAACACTATCTATAAAGCTAATAGAATCCAGATAAATATTCGAAGTAATGTATATTGTACCTTAATTAAAATAAACAAAGGTGAGCTCATGAAAATATATAAACAACTAAGAACATATTATTATAAAAAAATAGTAATTACCTGAAACTCTAAGAGTAAGCTGATAAAAATGTTGAAGAAAACCTCCCAATCTTCTTACATTTTCCCAATCTGTTGATTCTACAACACCACACCCATCTTGAAGATCACGAGAAAACACATAGTCCTCATCTATAAATCTTTTAAATGCCCTTTCATACTCACATGCAACACTCAACATCAAATAAGTAGAATTCCAACGAGTAGCTACATCTAAAACTAGAGATTTTTGACATTCGAACTTTTCTAACAATGCAAACTCCCTAAATGTTTTCAGTCTCGCTGGTGATATTCTAACCCATCGAACAGCAGCCCTAATGCATTCCACCAAAGTTCCCAACTCCTTAATCCCCTCTTGCAAGATCAAATTGATTATATGTGCCATACACCTCACATGTGGCCATTTTCCTTTAAGAATGCACCTATGACCCCAATTCATCATTTTTCCTACTAAGTACTCAATAGCAACATCATTGCTACTTGCATTATCGACTGTGATAGTCATAACATTTTGCAATCCCCACTCAAGCAAACAATTCTCTATAGCTTGTCCGATATCATTTCCACGATGACTAGAAATAGGACAAAAGTTTATCACTTTCTTTTGCAAATTCCAATTTTCATCAATATAATGTGCAGTGAGGCACATATAATTGATACGTTGCAAAGAAGTCCATGTATCAGTTGTCAAACATACTCTAAGAACTGACTTTTTCATTTGAGATTTAAGATTAGCTTTTTCATCTATATATAACTGATAGCAATCTCTTCTAATCGTGCTTCTAGATGGAATTAAAAGGGCTGGCTGGCATATTCGCATACATCTCCTAAATCCCTCATTTTCAACAAACTTGAATGGCAACTCATCGACAATCAACATCTCTGTTATTGCTCTCCTAATTTTTTTTTGTCAAACTTAAAAGATTGTAAGTTAACTTTACTATCCCCTGTTTCCTCATCCTCCTCTATGCTAAATGCAAGATTTGACTGACCGGTGGTACTATTGGAAGGATTTCCCTTACATACCAAAATATGACCACGCATATTGGATGTACCATAATTTTTAGAATGAGAAGCATAATTTACAGGACAATACTTACATTGAGACCTTTGTTGTCCATTTTCATCAAGATACTTGGTGAAATGATTCCATACAGTTGATCTTGGATTATAAGTCTTTCTTTCCTTCTTCGATTCAGCCGAGTTAAGATTACTCGGATTGGAGTCACCCTCTATAGACATAATCTGTAATTTTATATCCAATCATTAATTTTATGTGCATAATTGAATCCAATAGCAAAACAAGCATATTATATGTTCAATCCAAATCCAAAACAATCATAAGCAAACAACTAAACTGACCCAATGTAAACTTGTTAAACAACTGCTTCAAACACAATTCGGTTTTAAGAAATGGGTATTCTAGATAATAAAATGGATCTGATTTGGGGTGATCATCCCAAGTAACCCATGGGTATTTTCTTCAAACTTTTTATTATCCCTGTTGACACAAAATTAAAAAAAACTCAAAAGGTAGGAGTCATAATATCAATACAAAAAAAATGCTAATCAAAGACAAATCACAAAGAAAGGGAAACTAATCAAACCCAACCTTAATTTTGCTTGAAATAGAGAAATCCAAAAATGTGATTTTGTTCGCCTAAATGATCTCAACTGACCGAAAAAACCATGCATGATAGCCATGCTATGACCTTTTGTTTTTTAGCTTGTTTCAGGTCACCCATGGTCCCATGCTGATTTTCATCAGTTCGAATATCAAAATCAAGTTTTGCAGAACTGTCGAAACATTTTTTTGTATTGATATTATAACCAACTTATATTAAGCTCCCGTGTATCACTTTACCTTCGTCTCTTATCTCTTTTGGTTCCGACTTTTGAATATTCATAAAGATGAGCATCCTCATGTTCAGTATAGAGGTCATGGAAATTGTGACACCTCGCAAATTCCAGGTCAGCATTCATTTTATTTTAATAATAATGTGTATTATTATTTCATACGTGGCACTAGAATAATTGTATTTAGTGTGACACGTGGCACAACGGACCAAACACACCGATAATTCGAGGAATTATCGCACAACACTCGCACGTGTCTTGAATAACGAACGTTGGTGAACGGATCAAGCGGTAACACGAAAACACTGCACTTAGGTTCGGTGAACCTAAATTAGCTAGAACAAGACCAATATGGCGAGAAACGATGATCGTATTCGAGAAATACGAAAGAATCGGTTCAAAACAATGAATTGGGCCTATTGGGCTCAGCCGAAACCCATCGCGGTACGCGATGGGCAATCAATTGGGCTTTCGCGGTACGCGAAGCTTGAGCGGGGAAATTTCGCGGTACGCGACGACCGATCATTTTCCACCACCGCGGTACGCGGCGTGTTTCGGGAACAGAATTATTATTTTAATCGCCGCGGTACGCGGAGATGCTTTTTGTGCAGCCTCCGCGGTACGCGACAACCCCTACACGCAAAAATCTTTATAAAACCAAGACTTAATCATTTCTGTTACCTTCCCTTCCGATTTCTCTCGTTTGAAACCTTCACTTGCGACCATTATCACTCTGTTACACCATCAAAGACACATAGGGAGCCATTGGAAGACCTTGAAGGCCTAGGGAAGCACTTGGAGGTCCACCCATCATCTCTATTCTTCAACACTTCGACTAGGAGGCTTCACCAGCAGGTTCTGGAGCTTCTAACCATCAATCTCAGATCACATTCCACGGATTTGAAGGCTACTAAGGTAGTTCTATGTTCAATCTTGCTCAAAATCATCACTAGGCACACATGCAAGCCATTTAGGCCACATGCATCACCACCACCACCATTGTCACGAATTTTTGATGTTAATAATCTGTTAATGAATGTGTTTGTTACTGATTTGATGATCTTGTGATGATCCATGGAGATTTTGAATGAATATGATGTTGATTTATTGATTTGGTGATGAGATATGCACTTTTAACAACATGCATGTATGATCTAGCATGATTCACATGATACTTGGTATTGAAATGTTGCTAGATATGTTATTGATGATGTTCTACATGATTTAGGATGTTGGATGATGTCAAAATTGGTTATTTGGGGCTTATTGCCAAAAATAGTAACTTTTATGTTACATATTGGGGATTTTTGATGAAATGACCACATGCATGTGTTTAGATCTATATGCTATGCTTAAAGGATGATTAGAAACTATTGAGATGGATGCTTGATGCATAGAAATGTCTAGGATAGTCAAAAGTGTGATTTTTGTGAACGTTACTATAAATAGTAACTTTTTGTCACAAGATTGCAAATTGATAAAATGTATGATAATGTCTTGAGTCTAACATGCTCATTTGGTGATTATATGATGATTATTGGAAGGTATATGTTATTAGAAACTTGATTTTGTGCTATGGTCATAAGTTACTAAATATAGTAACTTTATTTTATAAAGTTTACGATTCGTCACACGTTAGTCGTAATGATCATGATTAATAGACTATTTAGGACTAATATGATGATATTAGATGATGTTGATTGTTAAACTTGTGGTAATATGCTTATTTTAGTAACTTTCCATATTTAGAAACTTTTATGCGTAACTATGCTAAACCGGTTATGTGTAACTATGTGCTATGTGATAACATGCTCATTTAGGATAAATATGCATGTTAGAATAATCGGAATATGATCTTATGCATGACTTGCCAAATATGGAAACTTTCCTAAAATAGGAACTTACTATAAATAGTAAGTTTCCTCATAGGAACGATTTTGGTATCCGTACACTTCACACAACACTAAACCGCACGATACACGAACACTTGATCCAAACCGTCACCAACGGGTCGTTAGGTCAAACACGATCGACACGGTCAAACACGGTCAACTCGACCTACATAACCACTTAGTGTTGTTGAACACTAACACGGTCCGGTGAGACCCACACTTGTGAACACAAACTCATAGTACCTATGTGATATAGGTGACTACTAGCCGGCGAGCTACACTTACTCTCTTTGAGCTAACGCATATCTAAACTCAGGTGAGTTTACGGCCCCACTTTTACTCTTTAACTGCTTTTGTTAAACCATTGGGGTGAGAATACAATGCAACTGTTTTAGATGTATGACTGGTATGTTGTGAAAACTATTTTCGAGTGTAACTATTATCGCATAAAGTCCTCACTTATCCTTACCGTTAGTTGTGTATTCAAACGAGTCGTAATTACGTAGTACTACTGGGTTTGACTAACCCCACTCGGCACCAATGTTGACTGGAGGTCATAACGAGTGTAATTTCGATGTGAATTGCGAGTTCAGCGATGACTCGCGGAGGCAAACGGGAACAGTCTAGTTTCGGTAAGATGAACTGACACACTCCACGGATCGTAGTATCCAACTAAACTTAACATACCCAGTATATGTCTGTTTATTATTTCTGTCTGTCTAAACCTGTGAACTCACCAACTTTTTAGTTGACACTTTTCGCATGTATTCTCAGGTAACTAAGGGAGCACACGCTAGGACGCTCACAAGGACACACTAATGGAGTCAAGCTTACATATAGACTCATGTCCTAGGCTTGTGTGCATGTGTTCTGTTTTGAAAACAATTTAAACATTTGTAGTGTCTGTTGCAAACAATTACTTTCCGCTGCAAATATATGTATTTCTGATGTTTAACACTTTCCGCTGCTTATTGAATGAAATTTGTATTGTTTTACAATCTGTGTGAATGTGTAACTCATATAGAGTCGTTCTATATGACCATGAGCTATGATCCTGGCCACGTCACACCCACGTGGACTGACACCACGAGTGGGAATTTGGGGGTGTGACAGACTGGTATCAGAGACTTGGTTATAGGGAACTAGGTTTGCATATAGTAAACTTAGACTATAGCCACTGCTCTACATTAGACACTACACTAGAACTTGCACACTGATGTTGTTATTATTATTATTATCGAACTGTTGTTTACTAATCTGAGAATTTACGGGATGGCCGATAACAACAGAGATGCTAACAGGAACCCGGGCAAACGCCCAGCGGTCGATGACTTGACTGAGGAGAGTCGACGCAGGATCGACAGCATCGTGGCTCAGGTAGATGCTGAGATGGAGCGACGCGCCCAGATGCTAGCCAGGGAGCGATACTGGGGATGGTTGCCTAATCTCCTACGAGATTGGGTAGTGGGAGAGCGGGTGCCTACGCCACGATACAGGGGCGATACCTCAGAGGTTCCACGACTGCCGGCACTTGGGCTGCCGATGGAGAGAGCCTTCGCGGCTCATGTTGCTGTAACCCGGCGGGAGCTTCGGAGAAACGCCGAGCTGTCCGACGAGGTTCGTGTTCTTCGCGAGAAGAACGATCGCCTGGAAAGGCGAAGCGACCGACTGGAGGAGCAGAACGATCGCTTGGAGGAACAGGTGGAGACATTACGTCTCCAGGTGTCTCAGCTCATGTCTCAGCATGGCCAGATAGTTGATGTCATGCAGGAGCATGACGGGCGTATTACTGAGAATCGGACAGATATAGCCGAGACTCAGGCTATGGTACAGGCGAGTGACGCCATGCTTAACGCATGGGCGGCACAGTTTATCGAGGAGCCGCCAGCTGAGGATGACGGACCACAGTTTGAGGCCGAGGACCTCGAAGAGGGAGAGTTTGACGAGGATCCCGACGAGGATCCGGAGGAGGACGATGACGATGATGGGGACGCAGCTAGTAACATCTCCCATGTCTCCATGGACTCGGATTAGTAGATTTTCCTTATTTTGTACTGTCTTTCCTTTTATCTCATTTTAGCCTAGACGGCGGGATGTGCTCGGAGAACTCGCATTGTACCTTCTTTTCAAATTATTGTACTTCAAGATTGATATTAATGGAAATTATGCTTCATTATTATTATCTGCTTTATTATTACTACTGTTATTTGAAGCTTTGTTATGATAGCTAACTTGACATTTGACATGACAACAACCCTAACTTTGGCTAACATTTAGCATCTGATGACTAACACTCTAACCTCTCTATATAGAAACATGTCGGGAAGAGGAACCAATGCCCTTCGACTCAAACGCAAGGCCGAAAAGGCACGGATCGACATGATGGTCGAACGGAAATTCAACAAGGTACTCGCAGAGTACGAAGCCAACCGACACGCCAGTGAGACGAGTGGCTCTAACAACGGTACTAACTTTTGCCTAACATGACTAACATAGTATAGGCAGCCTAGACATTAACACGTTGCATTGAACTACGATGCACAGGATCTCATGGGGGAGCGGCAAAGGGATGTTCGTTTAAAGCCTTCCTGAGCTGTCACCCTCACAAGTTCCAAGGTACTGAAGGAGCAGTGGGACTGCTTCGTTGGATAGAGAAGCTGGAGTCAGTTTTCTCCATGGCTGAATGCTCGGAAGAGAATCGAGTAAAATACGCTACGGGAACACTGGAGGGACCGGCCCTCACCTGGTGGAACACCCATGTCCAGCCGCTTGGACTGGATACCGCCAACTCCATTCCTTGGGAGAACTTCACAAGGATGCTTCACGAGGAGTACTGTCCTCGTGATGAAATCCAAAAGCTTGAGGAGGAATTTTGGGTGCACAAGATGGTGGGATCCGAAATCGAGAAATACTGTACTCGGTTTCATGAACTGTGCAAGTTGTGCCCGGCAATGGTGACGCCGGAGTACAAGAAAATTGAGCAATTCATCAGTGGATTGCCGGAGCAGATCCAGAGTACGGTCACTGCTTCTGACCACTCTACCATCCAACCACTCATTCGCTTGGCACACAAACTGACGGACCAGGCGGTAGCTCAGGGAAAACTACCTAAAAGGGGTGAACACCTAAAACCCCAAGAGCCCAAGCGGAAGTGGGAACCCAGCAACAACCGTGTCTTCTCACCACAACAACCAGCCCAGCACCGACCAGCACCAGCCAAAGTCTTCACCGCCACACAACCAACCACCCAAGGCAAAGGGGGATATCAGGGCAACAGCCCAAAGTGCAACACCTGCAACTTCCATCACTTCGGCCCATGCAAAAGGACCAAGTGCACCAGCTGTGGAAGGAACGGGCACATGGCCAAAGAATGCCGATCAAACCCCAACAACAACAACAACCAAAACACACTCAAGGGGTGTTACGAATGTGGTAAATCGGGGCACATGCGAAGGGACTGCCCGCAATTGAAGAAGGGTGGAGGTGGTGCAGCAAAAGGACGAGCCTTTGTGATTGGCTCTGGAGAAGCTAAAGACGATCCACATGTCGTCACCGGTACGTTTCTTTTAAATAATGTCTATGCTAGTATATTATTTGATACCGGTGCCGATAGGAGCTTTATCTCTAGTGACTTTAGCAAATTACTTAATATGACACCAACACCACTAGATTATAAGTATACTGTAGAGTTAGCGGATGGCAAGCTTATCGAAACACAACACATCATCAGAGGATGCGTTCTGACACTGGCAGACCATCAGTTGGTGATCGACCTGATGCCGGTAACTCTCGGAAGCTTCGACGTGGTGATTGGAATGGATTGGCTATCTGCGAACCACGCTGAGATCGGGTGCAACGAGAAGATTGTGCGAATTGCGTTGCCAAGTGGAGAGCAGATCTCAATCCAGGGAGAACGACGCGGGGTACCATTAAACATTATGTCGTGCATGAAGGCAAGCAAATACCTGCAGAAAGGATACACAGCCATTTTGGCTCTGATCTCCGAACAACCAAAGAAGGAACGAAAGATTGAGGACATCGCTGTTGTTCGCGATTTTCCGGAAGTCTTTCCCGACGATCTACCGGGACTACCACCAGCACGACAAGTGGAGTTCCAGATAGATTTAACCCCCGGAGCAGCACCAATAGCCAAGGCACCATACCGATTGGCTCCTACTGAAATGCAAGAACTATCTAACCAACTGCAAGAGTTGTTAGATAAAGGATTTATCCGACCGAGCTTCTCACCTTGGGGAGCACCGGTCTTATTCGTGAAGAAGAAAGACGGTTCATTCCGTATGTGTATAGACTACCGAGAACTAAACAAGGTAACGATCAAGAATCGATACCCCCTACCACGAATAGACGACCTGTTCGATCAACTACAAGGGTCCAGCTTCTATTCGAAAATCGATCTGAGATCGGGTTACCATCAACTCAGAATACAGGAGGACGATATACCGAAGACAGCCTTCAGGACACGGTACGGACACTATGAATTTCTAGTCATGCCTTTTGGACTGACTAACGCACCAGCAGTATTCATGGATCTCATGAATCGAGTGTGTAAACCGTATCTCAATAAGTTCGTAATCGTATTCATTGATGACATCTTGATCTATTCTAAGACTCAGGAAGAACATGCCGATCACTTGAGACGTGTCTTAGAACTACTAAAGAAGGAACAACTATACGCGAAATTCTCCAAATGTGATTTCTGGATTCGTGAAGTTCAGTTCCTTGGACACGTAGTAAACGAGAAAGGGATACACGTAGACCCAGCCAAAATCGAGGCAATCAAGAATTGGGCAGCGCCTAAGACTCCAACTGAGGTGCGACAGTTCTTAGGATTGGCCGGGTACTACAGGCGGTTTATCGAGGGATTCTCAAAGATCGCGCAATCATTGACTTCCCTCACACACAAAGACAAGAAATTCGAATGGGGAGAAAAGCAAGACGCTGCTTTCGATCTGTTGAAGCAGAAATTGTGCAGTGCACCAATCTTATCGCTACCAGACGGGTGCGAGGATTTTGTGGTGTACTGTGACGCATCAAAGCAAGGACTCGGTTGTGTGCTGATGCAACGTGAGAAAGTTATAGCCTATGCGTCACGACAATTGAAAGTGCACGAAAAGAACTACACAACTCACGATCTAGAGTTGGGAGCCGTAGTGTTCGCACTAAAGATCTGGCGACACTATCTGTACGGCACCAAGTGCACAATATTTACTGATCATAAGAGCCTACAGCACATTTTTGACCAAAAGGAACTGAACATGAGACAACGCAGATGGGTCGAGCTGATAGGTGATTATGATTGTGCAATCAAATATCATCCCGGTAAAGCCAATGTAGTCGCCGACGCGCTAAGCCGGAAGGAAACAACCAAACGCGTGCGCGCACTACAACTCACCATTCACTCCGAATTGCCTAACCAAATTCGGGTCGCACAACAAGAAGCGTTGAAAACCGAGAACCTCACTCTCGAAGCCATGAGAGGGATGGACAAACAGATGAAACAGAAGGATGACGGAGCTTACTACCTAATTGATCGAATTTGGATTCCACGCTACGGGGATTTGAGAGAAGTAGTGATGGATGAAGCTCACAAGAGTCGATACTCAGTACATCCAGGTTCTGACAAGATGTACCACGACCTAAAGGCAACTTATTGGTGGCCTAACATGAAGTCAGAAATCGCAACGTATGTGAGTAAGTGTCTGACTTGCTCAAAGGTCAAGGTAGAATACCAGAAGCCTTCGGGATTACTCCAACAGCCAGAAATTCCAGTATGGAAATGGGAGCAGATTTCCATGGATTTTATCACGAAGCTGCCAAAGACGACAAGTGGTTGCGATACCATCTGGGTTATCGTAGACCGACTTACGAAATCGGCACACTTCCTGCCGATTAAAGAAACTGATAAGTTGGAAAAGTTAACCCGGGTTTACTTGAAAGAAATCGTGTCCAGACACGGAGTCCCAATCTCTATTATATCTGACCGAGACAGCCGTTTCACGGCACATTTTTGGAAGTCCTTACACAAGGCACTCGGGACGAGGTTGGATATGAGTACTGCTTATCACCCACAAACAGATGGTCAGAGTGAACGAACCATCCAGACCTTGGAAGACATGCTTCGAGCATGTGTGATAGACTTTGGTAACAGCTGGGAGACTCACTTACCGTTGGTAGAGTTCTCATATAATAACAGCTATCACACCAGCATTGGAGCTGCACCATTTGAAGCACTTTACGGACGCAAGTGCAGATCACCACTTTGTTGGGCGGAAGTTGGGGAAAGCCAACTGACCGGACCCGAACTCGTGCACGAAACAACTGAAAAGATCGTGCAAATACGCAACAGAATGGCAGCAGCTCGGGATCGACAGAAGAGCTATGCCGACAAAAGGCGCAAACCTTTAGAATTCCAAGTGGGAGACCGAGTACTACTTAAAGTCTCGCCTTGGAAGGGAGTGATTCGATTCGGGAAACGAGGAAAACTAAACCCTCGTTACATTGGACCTTTCGAGATCACTAGACGGATAGGTCCGGTGGCCTACGAACTACAGCTACCACAGGAACTAAGTAGCGTACACAACGTGTTTCACGTTTCAAACCTCAAGAAGTGTTTGTCGGACGAAACTCTCATAATTCCTTTAGAGGAAATCCAGATCGATGAACAACTACACTTCATAGAGGAACCGGTGGAAATTATGGACCGGGAACTCAAGAAGTTGAAACACAGTAAGATACCCATTGTAAAAGTTCGATGGAACTCACGACGAGGACCGGAATACACCTGGGAACGGGAGGATCAGATGAAGAAGAAATACCCTCATCTATTCGCCGAACAAACCAACACCGGCACGTGAACTGAATTTCGGGACGAAATCCCAAGTAACCCATGGGTATTTTCTTCAAACTTTTTATTATCCCTGTTGACACAAAATTAAAAAAAACTCAAAAGGTAGGAGTCATAATATCAATACAAAAAAAATGCTAATCAAAGACAAATCACAAAGAAAGGGAAACTAATCAAACCCAACCTTAATTTTGCTTGAAATAGAGAAATCCAAAAATGTGATTTTGTTCGCCTAAATGATCTCAACTGACCGAAAAAACCATGCATGATAGCCATGCTATGACCTTTTGTTTTTTAGCTTGTTTCAGGTCACCCATGGTCCCATGCTGATTTTCATCAGTTCGAATATCAAAATCAAGTTTTGCAGAACTGTCGAAACATTTTTTTGTATTGATATTATAACCAACTTATATTAAGCTCCCGTGTATCACTTTACCTTCGTCTCTTATCTCTTTTGGTTCCGACTTTTGAATATTCATAAAGATGAGCATCCTCATGTTCAGTATAGAGGTCATGGAAATTGTGACACCTCGCAAATTCCAGGTCAGCATTCATTTTATTTTAATAATAATGTGTATTATTATTTCATACGTGGCACTAGAATAATTGTATTTAGTGTGACACGTGGCACAACGGATCAAACACACCGATAATTCGAGGAATTATCGCACAACACTCGCACGTGTCTTGAATAACGAACGTTGGTGAACGGATCAAGCGGTAACACGAAAACACTGCACTTAGGTTCGGTGAACCTAAATTAGCTAGAACAAGACCAATATGGCGAGAAACGATGATCGTATTCGAGAAATACGAAAGAATCGGTTCAAAACAATGAATTGGGCCTATTGGGCTCAGCCGAAACCCATCGCGGTACGCGATGGGCAATCAATTGGGCTTTCGCGGTACGCGAAGCTTGAGCGGGGAAATTTCGCGTCGCGGTACGCGACGACCGATCATTTTCCACCACCACGGTACGCGGCGTGTTTCGGGAACAGAATTATTATTTTAATCGCCGCGGTACGCGGAGATGCTTTTTGTGCAGCCTCCGCGGTACGCGACAACCCCTACACGCAAAAATCTTTATAAAACCAAGACTTAATCATTTCTGTTACCTTCCCTTCCGATTTCTCTCGTTTGAAACCTTCACTTGCGACCATTATCACTCTGTTACACCATCAAAGACACATAGGGAGCCATTGGAAGACCTTGAAGGCCTAGGGAAGCACTTGGAGGTCCACCCATCATCTCTATTCTTCAACACTTCGACTAGGAGGCTTCACCAGCAGGTTCTGGAGCTTCTAACCATCAATCTCAGATCACATTCCACGGATTTGAAGGCTACTAAGGTAGTTCTATGTTCAATCTTGCTCAAAATCATCACTAGGCACACATGCAAGCCATTTAGGCCACATGCATCACCACCACCACCATTGTCACGAATTTTTGATGTTAATAATCTGTTAATGAATGTGTTTGTTACTGATTTGATGATCTTGTGATGATCCATGGAGATTTTGAATGAATATGATGTTGATTTATTGATTTGGTGATGAGATATGCACTTTTAACAACATGCATGTATGATCTAGCATGATTCACATGATACTTGGTATTGAAATGTTGCTAGATATGTTATTGATGATGTTCTACATGATTTAGGATGTTGGATGATGTCAAAATTGGTTATTTGGGGCTTATTGCCAAAAATAGTAACTTTTATGTTACATATTGGGGATTTTTGATGAAATGACCACATGCATGTGTTTAGATCTATATGCTATGCTTAAAGGATGATTAGAAACTATTGAGATGGATGCTTGATGCATAGAAATGTCTAGGATAGTCAAAAGTGTGATTTTTGTGAACGTTACTATAAATAGTAACTTTTTGTCACAAGATTGCAAATTGATAAAATGTATGATAATGTCTTGAGTCTAACATGCTCATTTGGTGATTATATGATGATTATTGGAAGGTATATGTTATTAGAAACTTGATTTTGTGCTATGGTCATAAGTTACTAAATATAGTAACTTTATTTTATAAAGTTTACGATTCGTCACACGTTAGTCGTAATGATCATGATTAATAGACTATTTAGGACTAATATGATGATATTAGATGATGTTGATTGTTAAACTTGTGGTAATATGCTTATTTTAGTAACTTTCCATATTTAGAAACTTTTATGCGTAACTATGCTAAACCGGTTATGTGTAACTATGTGCTATGTGATAACATGCTCATTTAGGATAAATATGCATGTTAGAATAATCGGAATATGATCTTATGCATGACTTGCCAAATATGGAAACTTTCCTAAAATAGGAACTTACTATAAATAGTAAGTTTCCTCATAGGAACGATTTTGGTATCCGTACACTTCACACAACACTAAACCGCACGATACACGAACACTTGATCCAAACCGTCACCAACGGGTCGTTAGGTCAAACACGATCGACACGGTCAAACACGGTCAACTCGACCTACATAACCACTTAGTGTTGTTGAACACTAACACGGTCCGGTGAGACCCACACTTGTGAACACAAACTCATAGTACCTATGTGATATAGGTGACTACTAGCCGGCGAGCTACACTTACTCTCTTTGAGCTAACGCATATCTAAACTCAGGTGAGTTTACGGCCCCACTTTTACTCTTTAACTGCTTTTGTTAAACCATTGGGGTGAGAATACAATGCAACTGTTTTAGATGTATGACTGGTATGTTGTGAAAACTATTTTCGAGTGTAACTATTATCGCATAAAGTCCTCACTTATCCTTACCGTTAGTTGTGTATTCAAACGAGTCGTAATTACGTAGTACTACTGGGTTTGACTAACCCCACTCGGCACCAATGTTGACTGGAGGTCATAACGAGTGTAATTTCGATGTGAATTGCGAGTTCAGCGATGACTCGCGGAGGCAAACGGGAACAGTCTAGTTTCGGTAAGATGAACTGACACACTCCACGGATCGTAGTATCCAACTAAACTTAACATACCCAGTATATGTCTGTTTATTATTTCTGTCTGTCTAAACCTGTGAACTCACCAACTTTTTAGTTGACACTTTTCGCATGTATTCTCAGGTAACTAAGGGAGCACACGCTAGGACGCTCACAAGGACACACTAATGGAGTCAAGCTTACATATAGACTCATGTCCTAGGCTTGTGTGCATGTGTTCTGTTTTGAAAACAATTTAAACATTTGTAGTGTCTGTTGCAAACAATTACTTTCCGCTGCAAATATATGTATTTCTGATGTTTAACACTTTTCGCTGCTTATTGAATGAAATTTGTATTGTTTTACAATCTGTGTGAATGTGTAACTCATATAGAGTCGTTCTATATGACCATGAGCTATGATCCTGGCCACGTCACACCCACGTGGACTGACACCACGAGTGGGAATTTGGGGGTGTGACAGACTGGTATCAGAGACTTGGTTATAGGGAACTAGGTTTGCATATAGTAAACTTAGACTATAGCCACTGCTCTACATTAGACACTACACTAGAACTTGCACACTGATGTTGTTATTATTATTATCGAACTGTTGTTTACTAATCTGAGAATTTACGGGATGGCCGATAACAACAGAGATGCTAACAGGAACCCGGGCAAACGCCCAGCGGTCGATGACTTGACTGAGGAGAGTCGATGCAGGATCGACAGCATCGTGGCTCAGGTAGATGCTGAGATGGAGCGACGCGCCCAGATGCTAGCCAGGGAGCGATACTGGGGATGGTTGCCTAATCTCCTACGAGATTGGGTAGTGGGAGAGCGGGTTCCTACTAACTACCTGAATAGTGAATACGTGAATAGTGAATACGTGGGTTTTGCTGAGAGTCTGAGATAGCTGAGAGTCACAGAGAGAGGCTGAAACGTGGATTCAAGTATTCAACGCGAGAGATCTGAGAGAGAGGTTGAGAGGGAAGCATGAATGAGAAGCTTTAGATCTAAAATCGTAGATACAAATTACTAAGTACTAACCGAGATTTGAGCTTTTGGTGCAGATGGAGGTCGAGCCGTCGAGGTCGGCGACGGTGCAGAGAGGCAAACCGGTGAGATTGCAGAGATGCAGATTGCAGAGAGCCGTCGAGGTCGGTCGATGGCGCAGATGGAGATCGAGTTCTACCGTTGGGCTGATGGCGGATGAGAGCACATAGGGTTTGAGATGCAGAGATGCAGATTGCAGAGAGTTGGAGGGGAAGGGGATAATAATCGGCGGATGAGAATATGAGATTGCACCTAGGGTTTTTACCTTTATCATATATAATATATATAAAAATTAAAAAATATATTTAATTAAATATTCGGTTTAAATGGATAACAATTTCGAATTCGGTTACGGTTAACAACCGAACCGAAAACCGAATTCAGATTTCGGTTCGGTTTTTTCGGTTACGGATACGGTTCGGATAACGGATTTAAACGGTTTTCGGTTATTCTGAACACCCCTAATGATAATGGACTAATAACGTCTGATAATCATTAGTAATCATCAATAGAATGATTAAGAGCAATTAATTTCGGTTTTGTTTGAAAGGAATATGAAATTCGAATTTTTGTGTGATAAACCATACGAATTTTGACTTGGAAAGTCAAAATTTCAGTTTTTGCCTAATTATAAATATAATCTTTGTATTTTAGATGTTTACAACCTTATGAAATCATTAATAGAATAATCTAAGATAGATTAATTTACTTGTAATTGATTATGAAAGAAATTCGAACTCCGATTGACTCTTAGTACCGAATTTTGACTACTAAAGTCAAAATTGTGTACTTTAACCCAATCTCAAACCTAATTCTTGTAATTTAATAAATTATGAATTAGTTTTGTTCAATTATATTTCTTTTAATTTGATTTTGTGACATTTCATAACATTTATGTCAGTTTTCAGTTAACGGAGTTAACTCAAAAAGTCGGATTGTCACACGTCACCTGGAAAACATGCATTTAAACAAGTCAACACTAGGTTGGTGAGTTCATAAGTTAAGTTATTTGGAAACTTTTAAAGTTATTTACACAAAAACTTGCACTAAACAAGTCTTATTTATTCTCATTTGGCATTATGTCATCCCCATGGCCTCTCTATAGATACACCTACGGATAGGATATTGTCCAGTCAAGCATGCTTATATATAGGGCATACGTAGGGGACAAGCCCCAGCCGACATGTAACCCCAATTACTATTCAACCAATTTTCAAATATATCAGAGTAGGTCCCAGCAAATTTTTCATTTTCAAAAACCTTGTTTGAGCTTCTTTATTTAATAATATTAAACAAAGTTAAAACAAACACCAACATGTCACATTTTACAGTACTTATTTACATAAATACGTTCAAAACCCAAAAGTTATAGAGTTTGCAACAAGGTTTGTTCGCTCGATTCCCGATCCACCTCGATCTTTACAGCCGTGTCCGTCATGTTTGATCTACAAACATCACACAATAATTCTCATTAGTTCATAAGAACTAAGCAAGTAAACGCCAGTGGTTTCACACAACAAAATGTAAAAATACATTTTTTCCAATCAAAATTCAAACCGAGTCATTTCTATTCGAGTTAACTCTCACAATGTAATAATATCATATTACCAAAATCAACTATTGCTCACAACAGTTTAATCAAAATTACACTATGGTGTTCACATTCCTGTGCTTCCACCATAGCTATTTGTCAGCACCTCTGACTATTCACAGATTTGTGATATCATAATGAGTTCAAGTCTTGAGATGTTCACCCACCGGTACTTCCATCTAAGACAAATTGCTAGCACCTCTAGCTATCCACCATTGTGGAGTCATAATGTGACACCCGGCAATTTCAGGTAAATTGCAACTCTTATATTCTTTACATTTCACATTCATACTTGTTGCATTTCATTTAATTACGTTTAATTAGATGAGTTGAACACAAACATCTACGAAACGATAATCATACATTGCACATTGGTTTTGGAAACCAAGTGTGGCAACCACAACACTAACACAAGACAATAGTTCGGAGAATCATTGAATTGTGCATCACACGTTGATTAGGATTAATCAAGCGTGCAAACACTTCGTTAGACACGAACGAAAACTATCTTAGATAATTCGAGGAATTATCGAAACACACACACGAGTCTCACGAACGTTGGTGATCAATCAAACTTATGTGCTACTTGTATTATGTGCTCGAACGAGCATTAGATGCTTTGGATAAACGTTAGGAATCATGTATGAGCGAAATCGTTTCAACGAAATCGAAAAACATAGAAGTGGACTCATCGCGGTACGCGATGGTCCCTCGGCGAAAGGCTTCGCGGTACGCGAAGCAAACCGGGAGTCGAGACTCCCGAATTTCATCGCGGTACGCGGCAAACAATTTTGATCGGCCTCCGCGGTACGCGAAGGCCATGCAGATCAGATTTTCTTTAAAACCAACCCCATTTCATTTTATCCGGTTCTCTTGCAATTTTCACAAACTCTCTCGATCAAAACACTCTGAGCTCGCATTCTTAACCTCTGGAATCAACATTGAAGCCATCTACTTGCATTTCTTGGTGATTTGGAGCCATAGAAACACCAAGGAAAATCGAGGAGCTCTCAATCGACGAGGAGATCGAATCCAGCCATCGTAGCAGCTCTCCACCTTCTGTTTAACTTGAAATCAGTCTTCTAAGAGCTCCTAAGGTAGTTTATATGTTCATCTTTAGTTAGATCATACATGCAATGGGTAAAAACCCACATGCAACTCCATGTGACCATTGTGCACGATTTCGTTGGAAATTTGTTGAGTAGATGCTATAGATTTACTGATTTTAATGTTTAGAAATTTAGTTTTGGTTAAGTTAGGTTCGATTTGTTGATGATTTGGTACACTTGCCATAAAAGGAAACTTTTATGTTACAAGTCTTGGAATTTTGATGATCTAGACATGTTAGACATGTCTAGATGTTGTTAAATGTATATTGGAGTGTTTAGAAACACATTGGGATATTTGATTTTGTCAAAAACTTGGTTTTGTATAAACTTACTAAAAATGGAAACTTTTAGAAATCAAAATGGGCTTTTGATGTTTTAAAGTGTTTTGATGAATTTGGGTTATTGGAATATGTTTAGAAATGGTTTTTAACATATTTGGAAACTTGGATTTGTAAAAACGAGTTTTTAAACGGATACTTTCCAAATAAGGAAACTTTATTGGGCAAAACGGCATAAACAGGGATTTATGCGAAAACAACATGTTCTAAGGGTTTAAATGTATTTTATAAACATCTTGGAAGTTAGTGCTTTTATGAAATGGGATTTCATAACTACACTTTCCTAAATTGGAAACTTTCTAAAAATAGCAACTTATGTGTTTAGAGTCATAGGATGCATTTTGGTGTCCTATGTGCATCAAGGCACATGAGCACAACAATCGTGTCACCAACGATTCGTCGAGTCTCACAAGTCAACACACACATACTCGGTTGAGCACACCGACACTTGGAGTTGTATGGGATACAACCCATCACAAAACACATACTCACACCTATATGGTTATAGGTGCATACTAGCAGGTGCTAGCATTCGCAGACGCGAACACAAACACACCGGGACTACTGTAACAGGTGAGTTCACGGCCCCTTTTTACATTTTCTACCTTTGGGGGAGAAAACATTGCTTACAACTATTTTTGTACAACTTACACACTTTTGGTTATTTCTGTACATGCTAATATCGTATATGCATATGTGTGGCATTCATCCACAAAACTGATAAGTCCTCATTAAACACACCTCGAACCGTTAGTAGCGCGTGGCGCTTAGCGTGGTAATTCTGAATAGTACTATTTGGGCCTGACAAGCCCCACTGTTGCGAGCCGTATGGCCACCCCGACTGGAGGTCGGAACAGTGCATAATTGACCAAACAACATTTGCCATATCTTGGATGGATATGGCGGGAGGCAGCATGTTAGCTTCGGTTGCGAACCCGCATATGATATAAAACATATTGACTAGCTATCAATTGATATTGCATTGTATTGAAAAATAGACCTGCAAACTTTACTTTAAACATTTTGATGTTTACTGCTGATTACAAACCTGTGCTCTCACCAACCATTGTGTTGACCTTTTACTCGCATGTTTTCTCAGGTAACTAAGGCACGCGCACCAGGAATAGGATGCTAGGCCGGAGTCGCATGCATCTGTTTAAGTGTCTTAGTTTATCAAACATTTATTACCATTTGGTTGTTATGTAAAGTTAATCAGCTTAAATCGCTTCCGCAACTATTGTCACGTATCGTTTTGAAAACCCTTTTGATTTAACGCTTCCGCAGCTATGAATGATTAAACTGTTTTGTTAATTTATACTTCACTTCCACAACTCTGATACTACTAAACTGTTTTATCCAAATTATTGGATGTACGTACGAAATCAGACATATAGGTCTCGCATGTTGTGTGACCGGAGACTGCGATCCTGACAATCTGCCGCCGCTCGCGCCCCGGAAGGGACGGGATTTCTCGGGGTGCGACACATAAACAATTCAAGTCTTAAGATGTTCACCCACCGATACTTCCATCTAAGACAATTTGCTAGCACCCCTAGCTATCCACCATTGTGGAGTCATAAACAATTCAATCAAATTACTATGATGTTCACCCACCGGTACTTCCATCATAGAATTCCCACACTAATGTTCATCAAGGTATTGGATTTATCATAGGTTGTTGAACTTTTATTTTTCAACATTCTCCTATTACCAATGCCATATTTAGCATACCAATTATTCAACAACCAATTCAATATTTATTATGTGGTGTCATAGTGGTGGGATTACTTACCTTGATCAGATAAGAGATTAGCAACTGCAGGCTCATTTCCTGCTCTATGACTAGTGGTTTGACTTCCACTACCACCACCTAGTTGCAAAATACATGTACAACTAGTTTCAACACATATAGCACATACAATCAAGTTCAACACACTTGACTGATTTGACTTCCTCAAGTCAATTTATCACAGAATTGACTCTATCTTACTGTATTTAGCAAGTTTTAGTCAATTACCTCAATTAATCATATTTCATGCCTCCCCAGGCATTTTATCAAACAATTGATCTTCAGTTATATTAGCTACGATCTTTAATCACTTTTATTATTCAAAATTCATTTATGATCATAACTGTTAATAATTTTAACATCAATTCATCACAATCATCATCTAACCCATTTGACCCATTTAGGTTAAACTCATATTAATCTCATCATATGAATTTTTAACAACTACAACATCTCAATATCACCTCTACACATGTTTTCAAATTTAGACAATAACAAAATCATATTTTTTTCTTAATCACCCCAAATGAGTTATTTTTCTCATCTCACTCTTATGAACCATAACTTGGTTTATTTGCAAATATCATGATCCATACAACAAGGGATGTTTAAAACATACCAACACAACTATACACATATTTAGGATCCAATAACTACTCAAAACTCAACCCAATGTCACGATTCTAGAATCCTGGTTCATAATCCCAATCAAATCCTTTTATGGTGATTCAAAGATGAGAAAACGTGATTACCTCAAGTGGTTCACGACCTAGACTCGCGATCTAAACTTGATGTTACAGATCGTTGCTTGGACCTTCCCCCCTCCTCTCTTTTCTTCTTTCTTCTTCTCTTCTCTTCTTTCTTTCTTCTTCTTTTCTTCTTTCTTTCTTCTTTTCTTCCACTTTTTTTTCCTGTCGAATGAACCCAATCCTACCCCCCCCCCTTTTGTTTTGATTTTGCACACACCCACTTGCACCACCCACTTGCACCACCCACGTATTTTTTCCTTCTAGAACATGACATCACATGCATACATATATATGTTATTATTATTATTATTAGTATTATTATTTTTTAATAATTGCCAATCACATATTTTTGTATCTATTTTAGGATGTTACAAATCTACCCTCCTTATTTAAGGTTTCGTCCTCTAAACCGTTATATTAAGCAAAAAGGTAAGGGTAAAATTTCTTCATCTCATCAGCCGATTCCCAAGTATATTCTGACCCTTTCTTATGCTTCCATTTTACTTTTACTTGATCTACGGTTTTGTTACGAAGTAACTTCACTTTATGATCAAGAATTTCAACCGCCTTTTCTACATAATTAAGCTTGTCATCTACCTCAATGTCCTCTAATGGAACGTATGTGGATTCATCAGATAAACATTTTCGTAAGTAGGAAACGTGGAACGTGTTATGAATTCCACTTAACTCCTTAGGTAGCTCTAGGCGATAAGCGACTTCAACAACACGAGCTATAATTTTAAATGGTCCAATAAAACGTGGACTCAGCTTTCCCCGCTTACGAAAACGTATAACACCTTTCCACGGTGAGACTTTTAACAACACCAAATCTCCCACCTGGAATTCAATTGGCCTTCTACGCATATCAGCGTATGAATTCTGACGGTCTTGAGCCGCCTTCAAATGGGCACGGATTTGATCTATCCGTTCATTGGTTGCTTTAACTACCTTTTTGTGCGCGAGTTCACGCTGCCCAACTTCTCCCCAACAAACGGGAGTTCGACATTTCCTCCGATAAAGCATCTCATAAGGAGGCATTCCAATGCTGGAATGATAACTGTTATTATACGAGAACTCCGCCAACGGTAGGTAATCATCCCAACTACCGCCAAAGTCAATAATGCACGCTCGTAACATATCCTCCAGGGTCTGAATGGTTCTTTCACTTTGTCCATCAGTCTGAGGATGATACGCAGTGCTTAACAACAATTTTGTTCCTAATTCCTCCTGAAAATTTCTCCAGAATCGAGAAGTAAATCTAGTATCCCGATCAGAGACAATGGTTACAGGCACACCATGACGAGACACCACTTATCATACATATATTTCAGCCATTTTATCAGAAGAGTAGGTTTCACGCATGGGCAAGAAATGAGCACTCTTTGTTGTAACATCACTGTACTTCCGGTTGTCCGTACATCCGTACATCCGTACGATTGTACTGTTACGACCGGAGATTTGTAATTATTAATGATTATGAAACTATTGACCTTCATTACTGATATTATCACTATACTGGTATACATGTTATAACACATTTATTACATGCGTAAATCACGGGAAGTTTAGTTGTGATACAACTAAACAGGCCCGTAGTGTTTATCGCAGTTACTCATTATTGAGGATGAAGGATTAATGGTTTGAGGATGTATTGGGATGGAACTGGGAGTTGTTTGAGTCTGGTTACTAAACGTAGTCAAGGACCCATGGTCATGGTTTATCGAAATAGCGGTGGGACGGTGGCTAGGGCAGTTGCGACTGACCCTTACATATGCCCTATATATATGCATATTTCGGTCTATCATGGATGTGTCAGTGACTAGGGTTTAGTGGGTTTTGGTTTGGGAAATGATAATATTAAAGTTATTTAAATAATGGGAATTAATTACGCGATGGTGAGGTTACGGACATTATCTTAACGCGAATATTAATTCAGAAATATTACCTTAATAAATGTATTCGCGTGGGTGACGATTCACACGGATATAATTATTAAGAATAATATCCTGAAACGATATTCCATAAATAGCAAATCGAATCGAAATACGATACGAGCGTTGGATTCGCAAAGGTGACGATCTTTACGAATACGTACGCGAGTAACGCGTTTCGACGAGATAATTAAATAATATCAAACGATATTAAATTAATAAATAAATACTTAAAACATTTATTAGGAATCACAACCTGAAAATGATTTCGAATAAATTAATTTATTAAATAATTATTTAACGATAATGAAACGAAAGCGATTTACGAAACAATTTATTTAAACTTATTGTATTTAAACAAAACCAATTTATTTAAAATGATTATTTGTTTTAAACATGCTACGTTAGAAAAACCGAGCGTGTTATTACATTTCACGCGTATTAAACGAGACCTATTACGAGACAAAGATTATTTAGAAATCAAGTTAATTAATGGAACCATATTATTTAAACACTTTATGTCTTAAGGCGCTTAACGTGTCAAAACCGAACATGTTATTTTATTTTATCGCGATAAAGACGAGACTGAGCACGTGGAGATAACACGCGATATAAGAAAGAATTTTCTTTCTTTCTTCTTCATTTCCCATACTTCACTTCTCTCTCTATACACCAAAAACGCCATAGCTTTCTCTCTCTAACTTCTCTCTAGCCTTTTGAGCTCGTTTCTTGACGAAATCGCGAGATCTTGGAGCCTAAACGACCGGGGGATCAAGGGGAACAAGAAAGTACAAGAATATCCTACGTTTGAACCACGAAACAAGGTAAATCTGTAGTTTTATTCACGGTTTTACTATAGATTCGAATCTTAGAACTTGTTAATGCTTTAATCGATTAAAAACTCATGTAGAACACTTAAACGAGATAGTAATAGCTGGTAGAGGCCATGGATGGTCTTGGATATGTAGGAACTGGATGGGGATGATGATGAATACCCAAGGTTAACAGGTTCGTGAGGTGTGGTGTCGGCCGAACCCTTCTCCACTAAGCCAAACCTTGCATCTGGTTAGCGAGCCTTCCAGCCGCCAACCCCGAACCTTTGAGGTGTTCCAGCCCTAGACGAACCCTAGACAGTAAGTTTGGCCAGCCGAACCTTTTAACCGGTGAACCTTAGGGTGAACGAACCTGGAACCCATTGTGACGAACCCTGTTGGGTTCGTGGATCAAGGAAGCAGCCGAACCTTAACACACAAAAACCTAATAAAAGTCGAACCTTGGCTGTTTGTTCTAGCCGAACCCTCCTATACTTGTGGAGGCCGAACCTATGCTCTTTACCCATAGGTTCGCTGCCCCAATGATTAAACAAACCAAACTTTTAATCTAGAGTTAATGGTGGGTCAAGAACCTTAAGAAATAAGGAAAACTCAATCATGCATAGATGATTACATTAGCCACCACCTTTTCTCTCACTAAAATACAAGTATTGAGAAGTATAGTGAATAAAAACGGATAATGTTCTATACAAACAACTTGGGAGTAAAACTTATAAAACATGAGGTTTTCTTTAAACAAATTAAATACAAGGTGGTTACAATAATCAATTAAGCATGCATGAGATTATGAGTTAGATATGTTTTAATGAGAGCTAACATATCTAAGTGAACGTACCTATGGGAATTATACCTAAGGTGTCATAACCTAGTATTGTTATTAGATACGATAAAACTGACAAGTTAGATCAAATGTAATAACAGTTGTTTATAAAAACCTCTAACGTTTTACTTAACTTAGATAAGATAAACTAAGTAGGTAAAACACTTAGTGGAATTAAACATAAACCCTTATAGCTATTCAATTAAGAATAAACTCATACGGACCCTTGATGAAAATGAAACATTTATACTCATGGGCATAAATACGCGATAATTACAGATCTTTGAGTCGCTTTGAGTTTATATACGCGAGCGCGCATAATACGAGAACCAGGATTCTAAGGACTTCAGGTGAGTTCTCATAACCTCCCTTTCTTTAAACTACTTTGTTTTAAAACTCGGAGGTGAAGCATGTATACCAAATTCAAATATTATTTTGATAACTCAAGGTTAATACCTGATTATCAATATGATATTCACGATATAAAATTATCATTTATTATGGATTGTCTCTTATTATTTTATATCCATGTAAACCTTGTTATTGACTTAGGTCAATAACAAAGATTACAAGTATTGTCACAAACCCCGAGAGTCATCGCTTTTAACTTCGGTTAATTGCTTTGACATTGTGTATTATCACGTGGATGATTTCCACATCTATGAGGCATTGCCTTTGACTTCGGTTAATTGCTTTGGCTTCATGTATTGTCACGTGGTTAGCTACCACTCCATGAATCATGTATTTAACTTATGTTAATTACATAATGATCATGTATAGTCACGAACATTATTTGAGAATATGATTGATGAGATTGGTTGATTTGTTGTGGATTGATTATCTATATTTGATTATGATTGTTTGAAATTGACTATGTTTGACTTGGTTATGTGGTTATGTGATTTTGTAAGTGTTTGATTGTTGAATTGGTGGATGTGTGTTGGATTATCTCATACAGGTATTCATATGGATTTTCTCAAGAAGATCATAAGTCTTATACTTATTTTTAAACAAAACATTTTATAAAACTATTTTAAAATACAAACTTTTAAACTCATTTTACTAAAACATTTTCAAGTATAAAAACTTATGATTACTCACCAACTACTTTTGTAGTTGACACTTGATTTCTTACATGTTTCAGGTGATGGAGACAAGTAGGATGAAGAGGATGATCTCTTCTATTTTGGACAGCATCATCATATAGGATTCTTGGACTTAGTTAATTAACTAAATATCTGGCGATTAGAGTTTAGTTAGTTTAACTAATTCTTTTGTGTAATTGATGTAATTGATTCATGACGAACATGATTTTTGTGTAATTATGTTGTTTGCTTAAATGATATATGATGATTAAATTAGATGCCCACGAGCTTTTGAACAATCTACACATCCCTCGTGGCATCCCGACGATTCCGCCGCCGGTCGGGGTGTTACATTTGTCAACATATCCACAATAACCCAAATTGTATCAGACCCCTTCCTTGTCTTAGGAAGCTTAGTAATCAGGTCCATTGTGATATGCTCCCATTTCCACATAGGAATTTCCAATGGTTGTAATTTACCATAAGGTTTCTGGTGCTCTGCCTTTACTTGCATACAAGTCAAACACTTCGCCACATGTTTAACAACATCTCGTTTCATACCTGGCCACCAATAGTTTACCCGAAGATCACGATACATTTTGGTAGCCCCAGGATGAATTGAGTACTTTGACTTATGTGCTTCTTCTAACAATACAGATTTAAGTGGACAAGTGGGAGGTATCCACACTCGACCCCACCTAGTCTTTAAACCACGACTATCTTCATCAAGATTATGAGCTTGCCATTTTATCCTGTCACGTTTCCAATTTTCTTCCTTTAAAGCTTCAGTCTGAGCTTCCTTGATCTGCTCAATTAGGCCTGAAGTAATCACAAGCTGCATAGCTTTCACCTTGATTGGTTCACATTCTTCTTTTCTACTCAAGGCATCAGCCACCACATTCGCTTTACCAGGATGATAAAGAATTTCACAATCGTAGTCCTTGAGTAACTCCAGCCATCGTCTTTGCCTCATGTTCAATTCCTTCTGAGTGAAGAAATATTTCAAACTCTTATGATCAGTGTAAATAGTACACTTTACACCATACAAATAATGCCTCCAGAGTTTTAAGGCAAACACGACTGCTGCGAGTTCCAAATCATGGATAGGATAATTGATCTCGTGGGGTTTTAATTGTCTTGAGGCATAGGCAATTACCTTTCCTCTTTGCATTAGAACACAACCCAAACCAAGATAAGAAGCATCAGAATACACCACAAAATCATTAGGCCCATCTGGTAATGTCAATACCGATGCCTGAGTTAATTTTGACTTTAACTCTTGGAATGCTTTCTCTTGATCCTCACCCCATACAAACTTAACTTTCTTTCTTGTAAGTTTGGTTAAAGATGAAGCAATCTTGGCAAAGTCTTGAATAAATCTACGATAATAACCAGCTAAGCCAAGAAAACTTCTGACGTCAGTTGGATTTTTGGGTGGACTCCAATTAGTCACCGCTTGAATTTTAGAAGGATCAACAAGAATGCCATCTGCATTTATCACATGCCCAAGAAATTGAACTTCATGTAGCCAGAATGCGCATTTAGAAAATTTGGCATATAACTTTTCCCTACAGAGAGTTTCAAGTACTTCCCGTAAGTGACAAGCATGATCAACTTCATTTTTGGAATAAACAAGAATATCATCAATAAAGACGATAACAGATCGATCCAACATGGGACGACACACTCGATTCATCAAATCCATGAATGCAGCTGGTGCATTAGTCAGCCCAAAAGACATGACAAGAAATTCATAATGACCGTATCGGGTTCGAAACGCTGTTTTGGGAATATCTTCTTCCCTAACTTTAATTTGATGATAACCCGACCGAAGGTCAATTTTAGAGAACCAAGAAGCCCCTTGTAACTGATCAAAAAGATCATCGATCCGAGGCAAAGGATATTTGTTTTTCACCGTCACTTTATTAAGTTCTCGATAATCAATGCACATACGAAGACTTCAATCCTTCTTTTTAACAAAAAGAACAGGAGCACCCCAAGGCGAGATGCTTGGGCGAATAAAACCTTTATCAAGAAGATCCTGCAATTGAGTCATCAAATCCTGCAATTCAGACGGTGCTAAACGATAAGGAGCTTTTGCTATAGGTTTGGCCCCTGGAATAAGATCGATTCTAAACTCCACATCTCTATCAGAAGGGATTCCCGGTAAATCATCCGGAAAGACATCAGGAAAATCCCTAACAACCGGGACATCCTCTAATTTCTGTACGATCTTCTCAGCATTAATGACATAAGCTAAGAAGGATTGGGCCCCATGATTCATGTATTTCATGGCTTTGACCAGGGAACACAAAACAACCCCTCCACGTTTTTCTCCTTGAATGGATAATTCATAACCACTCGGGGTTATCAATTGTATCACTTTGCGGTTGCAAAGAATATTGGCTTTATAAGAAGATAGCCAATCCATACCAATAACAACATCAAACTCCCCCAAAACCATGGGTATTAAATCAACAACATAATCCTCGTTATTGATCGTAAGCTTACAGTTTCGATAAATATCATACACAAGAAAACTTTTAGAATCAGCAACCTCTACTTCTAATGGTACAGGCAACTTTTCTAATACGAAAGATGGATGATGCACAAATTTTATAGACACAAAAGATCGATTAGCTCAAGAATCAAATAACACATAAGCAGGTATTGAATTAATAGAGAAAGTACCTGTCACTACATCAGATGTGACTTTAGCCTACTCTGCAGAAATCTGGAAAGCTCTCCCCTTTGGTTTGGGCGCTTCAGGTTTCTTTCCAGAGTCTAGAGATCTGAACAATCGGCTATCATCACTAGTCCGTGCTGCCCTCTTAAGTTCGGGGCACTCACTCCTCCTATGTCCTGGCTTATAACAATTGTAGCACAGACTAGGAGAACTCAAACATTGGGTTGCCAAATGTCCCGGCTTCCCACATTTGTAACAGACAACAGGCCTAGCACGACACTCACCTGCGTGCATCCTCCCACAGTTGGGACAAGGTTTAGTAAAAACAGGCTTTTTAGACGATTTAACAAACTTCGCCTTTTTAGATGAACCTATGTCTGTTTCCGCCTTTCGTTTATCTCCCCGATCTTCTTGCCTTTTTAACTCCAATTCTCGTTCACGTGCACAATTAATCAACTCATTAAGTGTCTCACACTTAGAAGGCGTGAGAAATTCCCGGTACTTTGTATTCAATATGTTATGATACCGGTTTATCCACATTCTTTCAGTTTGAAGGAGATCCGGACAAAATTTAGCTTTATCGAAGAAAATGGCGGTGATGGTATCAATACTTTCATCTTTTTGTTGTAGCCGAAGAAACTCCTCAGCAATACGATCAATAGCGGCTTGAGGACAAAACCGCTTCAAGAAGAGTTCTTTAAACTGGGCCCACGTCAGCCCTTTCATTCCATCTCTGCCTTTTTCCTTTCTCAGCAACTCCCACCAATCTTTGGCACGATCTTTCAATTGATTGCCAGCAAACATGACCTCATCAGCTGGGTCACAATGACTAGTTTCAAACGTACTTTCAATATCAGATATCCAACGCTGGCTAATCAAGGGATCTACCTCCCCTTTAAACTCAGCTGGCTTACACGCCATAAATTCTTTAAAAGTAGTTGTCTTAGAAGATTGTTTCATTCCCACTCCGGCTTCAAAATCAGCCAACTCTTGATGAAGGAAGTCTTTTAATGACGCCTTAATTTCTTCAATATATGTGGGCAAAGCAGCTTGAAAAGCCTTCGCCACCTCTTCCTTCACCATTACTTGAGTTTCTATGAGTTCCACCTTCTCACTGCTACTACTCCCACCATAAGTATTTTCATCAGCCATTCGTGGCTGAAATCATATAATTAAACAATCAGTCCCATATATTCACAATACTTAAATAATATTGTACTTATATAGTACAAGATCACCTTACCTAATATTCAAAATTATGACACAATCTGACTTAATTAAGGAAACGGTTATGTCTTAAACATCTCATTATATTGGCCAGGCATAATAACATGTTTATCACACACTCGTGCCCTTAACTTCATCATTTCATTTCATAATTGAGAAGTTCGGTTCACACAAGTTATACACACAATAATGTGTACATATGCCATTCAATACATAATTACTGACCTCATACCTCCGGCTTAATGATCGAGGCTGGAATCGAACGTTTAATCACACATCAACAGCATAAGATTTGAGTTCAAGTGTGTTTCTAACAATTGAATCTCTCAAACCATTGCTCTGATACCAACTTGTAACCCCCAGTTACTATTCAACCAATTTTCAAATATATCAGAGTAGGTCCCAGCAAATTTTTCATTTTCAAAAACCTTGTTTGAGCTTCTTTATTTAATAATATTAAACAAAGTTAAAACAAACACCAACATGTCACATTTTACAGTACTTATTTACATAAGTACGTTCAAAACCCAAAAGTTATAGAGTTTGCAACAAGGTTTGTTCGCTCGATTCCCGATCCACCTAAATCTTTACAGCCGTGTCCGTCATGTTTGATCTACAAACATCACACAATAATTCCCATTAGTTCATAAGAACTAAGCAAGTAAACGCCAGCGGTTTCACACAACAAAATGTAAAAATACATTTTTTCCAATCAAAATTCAAACCGAGTCATTTCTATTCGAGTTAACTCTCACAATGTAATAATATCATATTACCAAACATCAACTATTTCTCACAACAGTTTAATCAAAATTACACTATGGTGTTCACATTCCTGTGCTTCCACCATAGCTATTTGTCAGCACCTCTGACTATTCACACATTTGTGATATCATAATGAGTTCAAGTCTTGAGATGTTCACCCATCGGTACTTCCATCTAAGACAAATTGCTAGCACCTCTAGCTATCCACCATTGTGGAGTCATAAATAATTCAAGTCTTAAGATGTTCACCCACCGACACTTCCATCTAAGACAATTTGCTAGCACCCCTAGCTATCCACCATTGTGGAGTCATAAACAATTCAATCAAATTACTATGATGTTCACCCTCCGGTACTTCCATCATAGAATTCCCACACTAATGTTCATCAAGGTATTAGATTTATCATAGGTTGTTGAACTTTTATTTTTCAACATTCTCCTATTACCAATATCATATTTAGCATACCAATTATTCAACAACCAATTCAATATTTATTATGTGATGTCATAGTGGTGGGATTACTTACCTTAATCAGATAAGAGATTAGCAACTGCAGGCTCTTTTCCTGCTCTATGACTAGTGGTTTGACTTCCACTATCACCACCTAGATGCAAAATACATGTACAACTAGTTTCAACACATATAGCACATACAATCAAGTTCAACACACTTGACTGATTTGACTTCCTCAAGTCAATTTATCACAGAATTGACTCTATCTTACTGTATTTAGCAAGTTTTAGTCAATTACCTCAATTAATCATATTTCATGCCTCCCCAGGCATTTTATCAAATAATTGATGTTCAGTTATATTAGCTACGATCTTTAATCACTTTTATTATTCAAAATTCATTTATGATCATAACTGTTAATAATTTTAACATCAATTCATCACAATCATCATCTAACCCATTTGACCCATTTAGGTTAAACTCATATTAATCTCATCATATGAATTTTTAACAACTACAACATCTCAATATCACCTCTACACATGTTTTCAAATTTAGACAATAACAAAATCATATTTTTTTCTTAATCACCCCAAATGAGTTATTTTTCTCATCTCACTCTTATGAACCATAACTTGGTTTATTTGCAAATATCATGATCCATACAACAAGGGATGTTTAAAACATACCAACACAACTATACACATATTTAGGATCCAATAACTACTCAAAACTCAACCCAATGTCACGATTCTAGAATCCTGGTTCATAATCCCCATCAAATCCTTTTATGGTGATTCAAAGATGAGAAAACGTGATTACCTCAAGTGGTTCACGACCTAGACTCGCGATCTAAACTTGATGTTACGGATCGTTGCTTGGACCTTCCCCCTCCTCTCTTTTCTTCTTTCTTCTTCTCTTCTCTGTTTTTTTCTTCTTTTCTTCTTTCTTTCTTCTTTTCTTCCTCTTTTTTTTTCTGTCGAATGAACCCAATCTTACCCCCCCCCCTTTTGTTTTGATTTTGCACACACCCACTTGCACCACCCACGTTTTTTTTTCCTTCTAGAACATGACATCACATGCATACATATATATGTTATTATTATTATTATTATTATTATTATTATTATTATTATTTTTTAATAATTGCCAATCACATATTTTTGTATCTATTTTAGGATGTTACACGACATCCCACCACACACTTGACAGAACTCAATACCACTTATATTGTAGCTATAGATATCCATTTCATCACCCATAGGCTTAATCACAATCAAAATCCCAATATGATAAACCATTTCATCATCATAATATTAACATAACACAATAGGTTTTTGAGCAGTACAATTCTCCACAGATATAAATGGTGGACTACCACAGATATTTATGGTGGTATACTCTTTGACTTACTATTACTCACATCTGATTAGGAAGTGAGAGTAAGTCCGACACGTAGACATAACCCAATAGGTGATCAGGATTGAACTGACCACATTGCAGCCACCACAAAGTCAAACCACAATATTCTCAATTAAATCCTGATTCATTAGTTTTCCGAGACCTCACAACTATCTGCCACCAGCCTGTGACTCGAGAGAGGCCAGTCTCTCAGTCTACCGGTCCACAAAATAGAAGTGATGAAATAATTAGCAGACACTATCATACTCTCATCACTCGTGTCAGAAATGAGAGAGTTAGAGTAGGCTGACTAAAAATCAACAGAGTTATTATAGTCCTCATCCCATAGTCATCAACTCATAGTCCTCAACTCATAGTCATCAACTCATAGTCATCAACTCATAGTCATCATCTCTGCGTATCTGTTCTCAGTGTTATGTGTTCTCATAGTATTTAACAAAGTTGTGACAATCCGATTTTTTTTACACTAACCTTGTTAACGGGAGTTGGTGCTATCACAGGCCAACAGTGACAATGTGGGCCCAACAAGGCCAATGAAGGCCCAACAAGGCCAATGAAGGCCCAACAAGATCAATTAGGCCCAACGAAGTCTATGTAAGCCCAACAGAGCCAATGTAGGCCCAATAAGCCAAGAGAGGCTCAGTAAGGCCCAATAAGTTCAAGTAAGGCCCAATGTAAACAAAGTAGGCCCAGGGAAGGCCAAGGTAGGCCCAGGAAGGCCCAGTGAGGCCAATTATAATTGAGAAGTCTAATTAGTTTAATTTAACCCTACAATGTTCTAATTGGCCCAATTAGTGATAAATTGGGATTATTAATGTAACTTTGTTAATCGAAATAATGTGTTGTTGACTCAGAAGGATCTATGGGATTTAAGAATTAAGAAAAAAATCAGTTGTTAAGTGTTAAAATGTTAGAGATTAAACTTGTAAGTGAATTTAGTATTAATGTTGACTTTTATAAGTCAAAATTTCGGCCAAATGGATTGTAGGATTCGAATTCCATCTTTATATTAAGTTGTAACTGAAATTGATCAGTTGTAAGCATCACAATAATGATTTGTAACAGTTCTGGGGGTTAATGATACATTGATTGGCCGAATTAAATCAAAATGATAGTTAAAAGTCGTAACCGAAACTTGTAGTTATCAAAATCGATTACCTAGATCAAATTAGCACAAATCGATCATTCAGAGATTTTAGTCGGCACCTTTAGAGTCTTTATCATCCAACAATTCGATCGCAGAAACCTTGAGGAGACGACTTTGGATCAAGGTCGGCCGAAGAACATCTTATAGTCGACTAACAACAATTCGATATCAAATCAGGTATGTAATCATTACAACACATCCTAACATGATCGATTAAGAGTTTTACTACATCAATTTCAACTGTTAACATCGATTTGATAAGGCTCGAGTTCTAGGGTTCTTAACAAAGTCGGGTTTGGGGGTTTTAAACCAAATAAGCTTTAAAATGGAATTAAACTACACATTGAGTTTCAGAAGCATCTCGTGTATGATATTCAGATGCTAATTCGATTAAACAAAACCGAATTGGATGATTTCTAGTTTTAAGATTATTCATAAGAAACGATTTGGGGGTCTGGTAGCAAACGATCAGGGAAGTTAAATTAAACCTTTCAGAAACGTTCGAAATTCATCTTAGATGGAAAACCATGTGGCAATTTCATGATTCAATAACGAATTCTTAGACTTCGAGTTTTTAGGGTTCTTGACCAAAATGTTTTGGGATTTTCAATCTAATCAAATTTGTAAATCAAATCAGATTACACTGAGGGGTTCGGTTTAGCTTTAGGATGAAAAGCCCAATGGATTCGTGGCCTATTATTTTAGAATTTGATTCAATGGATTTAGGAAGTTGAGTTGCTCGAACCGGATCTAATTGGGAGTTAATTGAGGTGTTTATTTTGATCAATAGTCGAATTAAAACAACCTATAGATATGATTAGGTCCACAGGACAAAAGCCCTATGGTTTTAGGAATTATCGGGTTCGAATCCATGACCAATTTAGAGATGCATGTTTCGGCTATAGAAAACATAAGGAAACCGACCCATGTAAGCTTAAAACAATTAATTTCTGAAGTATATCGCGATACCCTAGCGGGCTTGACTGGTTAGATGCGTGTGGTTTGAATGGGGAAGTCGCGGGTTCGATCCCGGGTTCCACCATTTTTGGGTTTTAAATCAATTTCTTGTATTTTTGTCATAACTTTCACATACGAACTCCGTTTTAGTCCGTTCAAGTTGCGTTGGAACCGTAACGAGAATACGAACGTATTAGAGTGATAAAATTCATATTTTAATCCGAAAACGAAATCGCGTATAACTGCGGTTATTTAAATAAAATCAAATACAATTTTATTTAAACGATTTCAAAAACACGCGTACGATTGTATGCACATTTCTGACACTTTAGTATACGTGTGTTGACACGTATGTGATTTCAAGCACAAAACGACAATTCGAATAACTTTAGGTTATTGTTTAAACCACAGATTCATCGTAGAGGATTTCTACGCAAGTTCACACGTATTTGATCATTCTGCTATTATCAAAGGTGCGTACACGGCCCCTTTCTTATTTTAAACTGTTTTGGGGGAGAAAACATGTACAACAAACTGTTTTTAGATACATATCACTTGCATGAGTTAGCTGTTTACATTATGTGAAAACATATCAATTTGAAAGTCCTTACACACCTCGAACCGTTTAGTTTGCTGTAATGCAAAGCGTGGTAGTTGGAAATAGATCTATTAGGTTTGACAAACCTCACCTGGTAGATGGGATCTACGCAGGTGTTTGACTGACCAAACACATTTTTACTATTGTTGTGATAGACAATAGTGGCAAGGCGAAAACATGCTATAGCATGGCAATCCGTCAGCTTCGGTGTCGAACACGTATGTAAATAGTTTATATGACTAGCTATCATGACTGTGCATGTGTGATTATGTGATCTACAATCTTGTTATTCAAACTGCTGTTTTGAACATTATGATTATTTAAAACCTGTGTTATGCACCAACCTTTGTGTTGACTTGATTTGCATGTTTTCTCAGGACGCTAAGGCGCGCGTAAAAGATGGCATGGACTAGGAGATAGAGTCTCATGCATTATGAACATTTTGAATATTTGAATTTGAACATTTGAGTATTTTGTTTTGTAATGTTTAACTTTACAACTGTTTATGGTTTTTAAACGCTTCCGCAACTTTTTGTAAACTCTGAATGTTATGTTTTAAAGACCAACGTATGTTTTGAAATTCATATAGAGGTCTTCGCTATGTCTAATGATCTGAGATCCTGGTTTGTCACGTTCCCAAACGGTATGATTCCGTTAGTTGAAATTGGGGGTGTGACAGATTGGTATCAGAGACATTGGTTATAGCGAACTAGGTTTGCATTGGTAGGCCTAGACTATGACTGTTAGACATTAGACACACATGTTTACACATACTGCTTAGAATTACATATGACATTATGTAATTGACTTGCTTACATATTCCATGGCATTGCACTTACATATGGTATTATGTAACAGGCATGGCATCATCATCAGTTCCCTATATCTACATTGATGATTCCGAGGACGAGGAACCGATAGTTCCTGCACCACCATCATCACCACCACCACCTATTCCATCACCTCCACCATATGAGCAGGATGACTCAGATCCGGAGGAGGATCCGGACGAGGACCCGGAGGAGGATCCAGACGAGGATCCAGACGAGGATCCAGAGGAGGATCCATACGAGGACCCGGATGAGGATCCGGAAGAGGAGCCTGAGGAGGACACTCAGCAGATCCCTGCTGAGGGACCTTCTGCACATCTACCACCAGTACTAGATGCTCCTGAGCCTAAGAGGCAAAGGACAGACGCCGAGGAGATCGCCAAATTGCGCGAGGATCTGGAGGTAGCAGAAGATAGGATAGCACAGAGATCTCAGGAGTTATGGGATGCTATTGAGAGGTAGGATGATCTTGCCCATCTTGTTCACGATATGCGGGATGAGATGATCAATTTGATTGGTCGTCTAGAAGAGTCAGAGAACCGAGAGGAGATTTTGGCGGGTAGGATTGAAGCTTTGGAGGATTTAGTGGTAGTTGAGAATGAGGAACAGGATGAGGATGAGGAGGAGGAGGAGGAGGAACCAGCACCAGTTGCTGAGTCCGATCCTGAATCCACCATTGAGGACGATTGATTGTTTTCATTTCTTTCTTGTTTTGTTTAAACTTATTAGGAACGGGTTGTGTTCCTACATTAGTAGTTTGAAAACTTGTATTTCATTTCAAAAGTATTGTACTCAAAGAAAGTTTCTATCTATGAAAGAATTATTATTATTTATTTCCAACAGTTGTGTTGAATTATATTACATGTTGTGTTTGTTGTTTTACTTACACATGTTACATTGGATTTTGAATTCGTGCTAACACTTCTTATAAATAGGAAACTAATGGCTGAGGGAAACGTACATATGACTGTTGCTGAGCTCAATGAGCTAATCAACAACAGAGTTGCAGAGGCAATCGCACAGTATGCTCAGACTCACAACACAGGGCCACAGGGTCCAGCTGGGGGATTGGTTAATCCACAAGTCTGCACGTTCAAGATGTTTTTGGACTGCAAACCACACAATTTCAAAGGGTCGGAGGGGGCCATTGGACTCCTTCGGTGGATTGAAAAGGCTGAGTCTGTATTCGAAATGTGCAACTGCCCTAACGAAAGCAAGGTGAAATTTGCTACGGGAACATTGGAGGGTCCAGCACTAACTTGGTGGAACTCAAATGTCCAGACTCTGGGGTTGGGAGAGGCTAATGCCTTGACATGGGACAACTTCAAAACTTTACTGCAAGAGGAGTACTGTCCTCGCAGTGAAATGCAGAAGTTGGAAGAGGAATACTGGCACCTTAAGATGGAGGGGTCAAACATTGAAGAGTACACAACCAGGTCACACGAGTTGGCCAGACTGCTACCACACATGGCTACTCCAGCCAGCAAGTGGATTGAGAGGTACATTGGAGGACTAGTGCCTCAGATCCAAGGGTTGGTTACTTCAGCGAATCCCACCACCATCCAACAAGCTGTTCGTTTAGCGCATCAGCTTACTGACCAGGCAGTGTTACAGGGGACTCTGCCCAAACGAACATCTGCTACCAAGGTAGGAGATCATAAGAGAAAGTGGGAAAGTAATAACTTCAAGGGTAACAACCAACAGCAGAACAGGAAGCAGGACTCAAACAAGTCCTATCATAATTCCAACAGTGGTCAGCAATCATCATCATCGGGGGGGCTATATTGGTAAGCACCCCAAGTGCAACAGGTGTGGTTATCATCATGCGGGTAACCAATGTGAGAGAGCTAAGTGCCAGAGGTGTGGCAAGATTGGGCATGCGGCTAAAGATTGTCGCGGAGAGCTGCAGAACAACCATAACAACCAGAACAATAACCAGAACAACGCTCAGAAGGGTTGTTTTGAGTGTGGAAAAATGGGGCATTTTAAGAAAGATTGCCCACAGCTCAAGAAGGGCGGGGACAATAATGTCAATAACAATGGTAATGGAAATGGAAATGGCAGCGGTAATGGAAATGGCACCAACAACAACAATAACAACAACAACAACAACAATGGTGCTAGAGGCAGGGCGTTTGTGATTGGAGGACGTCAAGCGCGGGAGGATCCCAACATTGTTACGGGTACGTTCCTCTTAAATAATCACTATGCCTCTATGTTATTTGACACCGGTGCCGATCGGAGTTTTGTATCTAGTTCACTTGCTAAGTTGCTAAATGTTAGTCCCACTGCCTTAGATAGTCCATACACTGTGGAATTAGCTGATGGTAAGTTGATTGTAGTGGAAAGCATTTTTAAGGGATGTATCCTTGATTTGATGGGTCAGACATTAGAGATTGATCTGATGCCTATTGCCTTAGGCAGTTTTGATGTAGTCATTGGCATGGACTGGTTGTCCAAGAACCAGGCTGAAATTGTATGCCATGAAAAGATTGTTCGCATACCTCTTCCGCAGGGAGAGACATTATATGTACAAGGCGAGAAGAGCAGTACGCCACTGCGTCTCATATCTTGTATGAAAGCACACAAATGTCTGTGGAAAGGTCATACGGCAGTTATAGCACTTATAACTGAAAAGCCAGTAGCTGAGAGGAAGCTTGAAGATATACCTGTAGTTTGTGAATTTCCGGAGGTGTTTCCAGAAGACTTGCCGGGATTACCGCCTATCCGACAGGTGGAATTTCGAATCGACCTTACACCAGATGCAGCACCGATAGCTAGGGCGCCTTATCGACTTGCACCGTCAGAGATGCAAGAGTTATCTACACAATTGCAAGAATTGTTGGATAAGGGTTTTATACGACCTAGTTTTTCACCGTGGGGAGCTCCAGTTTTGTTTGTAAAGAAGAAGGACGGGACTTTCCGTATGTGTATCGATTACCGGGAATTGAATAAAGTTACTATCAAGAACCGGTATCCGTTACCCAGGATTGACGATCTGTTTGATCAATTGCAAGGTTCGAGTTACTACTCGAAGATTGATCTCAGGTCGGGTTATCATCAACTAAGAGTTCAGGAGGAGGATATTCCGAAGACAGCATTCAGGACACGATATGGCCATTATGAGTTCTTGGTCATGCCATTTGGGTTGACAAACGCTCCAGCTGTATTCATGGATCTTATGAATCGTGTTTGTAAACCTTATCTTGATAAGTTTGTCATTGTTTTCATTGATGACATTCTCATCTATTCACAGTCTGAGGAGGAACACGCTGAACATCTTCGATTATTGCTAGAGCTATTGAAACAAGAACAATTGTACGCTAAATTTTCGAAATGTGATTTCTGGATGCGAGAAGTACAATTTCTGGGTCATATAGTTAATGAAAAGGGCATACATGTTGATCCAGCGAAGATTGAAGCGATTAAGAATTGGGAAGCGCCAAAGACCCCTACCGAGGTACGACAATTCCTTGGTTTGGCAGGTTATTATCGACGATTCATTGAGGGTTTCTCAAAGATCGCTCAACCACTTACAGCTCTTACGCACAAGGGAACGAAGTATAACTGGACGGATAAACAGGAAACTGTGTTCCAGTTATTGAAACAAAAGCTTTGCAGCGCACCGATTCTGTCCTTACCGGAAGGGACGGAAGACTTTGTGGTGTATTGTGATGCATCTGCACAAGGTTTGGGATGTGTGTTGATGCAACGGGATAAAGTGATCGCTTATGCTTCCAGACAACTAAGAACGCACGAAAAGAATTACATTACTCATGACTTGGAGTTAGGAGCAGTGGTTTTTGCTTTAAAGATTTGGAGGCATTACTTGTATGGAACTAAATGTACTATTTACACTGATCATAAGAGTTTGCAACATATCTTTGATCAGAAGGAGCTTAATATGAGGCAACGACGATGGGTTGAGTTGTTGAACGATTATGAGTGTGCGATTAAGTATCATCCGGGAAAGGCTAATGTGGTAGCCGATGCTTTAAGCAGAAAGGAAACTTCAACAAGACGGGTTCGTGCACTTATGATGACAATACATACCGACTTACCTGACAAGGTACACAGTGCTCAGATTGAGGCCTTGAAAAAGGAAAACTTAGTACCGGAATCTTTACGAGGAATGGAAGAACAATTGAATGTTAAACCTGATGGAATTTGTTATTTCATTGATCGAATGTGGATACCTTTATATGGAGGTTTAAGGGAACTCGTGATGGATGAAGCACACAATTCCAGATATTCAGTCCATCCGGGATCAGATAAGATGTATCACGACTTGAAGGCACTGTATTGGTGGCCTCACATGAAAGCTGATATTGCTAAGTACGTTAGCAAATGTTTGACTTGTTCGAAAGTCAAAGTTGAATACCAGAAGCCATCTGGTTTACTGCAACAACCAGAGATACCGATGTGGAAATGGGAACAGATTTCGATGGACTTCATTACTAAGTTACCTCGTACACCGAGCGGTTGTGATACGATATGGGTAATTGTCGATCGATTAACGAAATCTGCACATTTCTTAGCAATCAAGGAAACTGATAAGATGGAGAAACTGACTCGCATTTACATCAAGGAAGTAGTAGCACGGCATGGCGTGCCAATCTCTATCATATCAGATCGGGATGCCCGATTTACTTCCAATTTTTGGAACTCTCTTCATAAGTCATTAGGGACTCGCTTGGATATGAGTACCGCCTATCATCCACAGACCGATGGTCAAAGTGAACGAACGATTCAAACGCTCGAGGATATGTTACGAGCTTGTGTCATTGACTTTGGTGATAGTTGGGAGAATCATTTACCGTTGGTAGAATTCTCTTACAACAATAGTTATCATACAAGTATTCAAGCAGCACCGTTTGAAGCTTTGTATGGTCGCAAATGTCGTTCACCAGTTTGCTGGGCTGAGATTGGAGACAGTCAGATTACAGGTCCTGAACTGGTGCACGAGACGACGGAGAAGATAGTTCAAATCCGGAACCGTATGGCAGCGGCCCGGGATCGACAGAAGAGTTATGCAGACAAGCGTCGTAAACCGTTGGAATTTCAAGTAGGTGACCGAGTTCTTCTAAAAGTATCACCTTGGAAAGGTGTGATACGATTCGGCAAGCGCGGAAAACTTAGTCCACGTTACGTAGGACCTTTTGAGATTCTGAAAAGGATTGGTCTGGTTGCGTATCAACTCAAACTACCGGATGAACTCAGTGGAGTTCATGATGTGTTTCATGTGTCGAACTTAAAGAAATGTCTTTCTGACGAGACATTGATTGTACCGTTGGAAGAAATACAAGTAGATGAACAGTTACGATTCATTGAAGAACCGGCAGAAATCATGGACCGAGAGGTCAAACAACTGAAGCAAAGCAAGATTCCGATAGTCAAAGTTCGATGGAATTCAAGACGTGGTCCTGAATTCACATGGGAACGGGAAGACCAAATGATGAAGAAATATCCTCATCTATTCAAAACAGCTACTGCTAACACTGAGAGCGCACGTTAAATTTCGGGACGAAATTTCCTTCAACAAGGGGATGACGTGATGCTTTCACACATCAACACTGCAAAAATTTCAAACTGTAAGCACAAACATTTTATTTATTCAATTGATTTTGTTACAAACATTTGTGTTACATTACATTCTATATGTTTTATGTGCTACATTTCATATGTTACATGTTATGGTAGTACATACACGATTAGTGACATACATTTTGCTATGTGCGGGGTTACATAGTACAAACAGTTTCAGACACTCACTAGGTGTGAGGTTACACAACATTGTATGATTAAACACAAACAGTCACAGTTAGGTGAACTAACTAGTGTACACGCAAACAGTCACATTGAACGATCACATTTGAGTTGTGATGTTGCAAGCATTAGACTTTGTGTGTGAGTACACACAAGCACACAGAATGATCAAATCACACTAACACGTACGATTTAAAACTCGTAAGTAGTTTCCTAACTACTCTTAACACTTACTAATTTTCGGGACGAAAATTCCTTCAACAAGGGGATGATGTGACAATCCGATTTTTTTTACACTAACCTTGTTAACGGGAGTTGGTGCTATCACAGGCCAACAGTGACAATGTGGGCCCAACAAGGCCAATGAAGGCCCAACAAGGCCAATGAAGGCCCAACAAGATCAATTAGGCCCAACGAAGTCTATGTAAGCCCATCAGAGCCAATGTAGGCCCAATAAGCCAAGAGAGGCTCAGTAAGGCCCAATAAGTTCAAGTAAGGCCCAATGTAAACAAAGTAGGCCCAGGGAAGGCCAAGGTAGGCCCAGGAAGGCCCAGTGAGGCCAATTATAATTGAGAAGTCTAATTAGTTTAATTTAACCCTACAATGTTCTAATTGGCCCAATTAGTGATAAATTGGGATTATTAATGTAACTTTGTTAATCGAAATAATGTGTTGTTGACTCAGAAGGATCTATGGGATTTAAGAATTAAGAAAAAAATCAGTTGTTAAGTGTTAAAATGTTAGAGATTAAACTTGTAAGTGAATTTAGTATTAATGTTGACTTTTATAAGTCAAAATTTCGGCCAAATGGATTGTAGGATTCGAATTCCATCTTTATATTAAGTTGTAACTGAAATTGATCAGTTGTAAGCATCACAATAATGATTTGTAACAGTTCTGGGGGTTAATGATACATTGATTGGCCGAATTAAATCAAAATGATAGTTAAAAGTCGTAACCGAAACTTGTAGTTATCAAAATCGATTACCTAGATCAAATTAGCACAAATCGATCATTCAGAGATTTTAGTCGGCACCTTTAGAGTCTTTATCATCCAACAATTCGATCGCAGAAACCTTGAGGAGACGACTTTGGATCAAGGTCGGCCGAAGAACATCTTATAGTCGACTAACAACAATTCGATATCAAATCAGGTATGTAATCATTACAACACATCCTAACATGATCGATTAAGAGTTTTACTACATCAATTTCAACTGTTAACATCGATTTGATAAGGCTCGAGTTCTAGGGTTCTTAACAAAGTCGGGTTTGGGGGTTTTAAACCAAATAAGCTTTAAAATGGAATTAAACTACACATTGAGTTTCAGAAGCATCTCGTGTATGATATTCAGATGCTAATTCGATTAAACAAAACCGAATTGGATGATTTCTAGTTTTAAGATTATTCATAAGAAACGATTTGGGGGTCTGGTAGCAAACGATCAGGGAAGTTAAATTAAACCTTTCAGAAACGTTCGAAATTCATCTTAGATGGAAAACCATGTGGCAATTTCATGATTCAATAACGAATTCTTAGACTTCGAGTTTTTAGGGTTCTTGACCAAAATGTTTTGGGATTTTCAATCTAATCAAATTTGTAAATCAAATCAGATTACACTGAGGGGTTCGGTTTAGCTTTAGGATGAAAAGCCCAATGGATTCGTGGCCTATTATTTTAGAATTTGATTCAATGGATTTAGGAAGTTGAGTTGCTCGAACCGGATCTAATTGGGAGTTAATTGAGGTGTTTATTTTGATCAATAGTCGAATTAAAACAACCTATAGATATGATTAGGTCCACAGGACAAAAGCCCTATGGTTTTAGGAATTATCGGGTTCGAATCCATGACCAATTTAGAGATGCATGTTTCGGCTATAGAAAACATAAGGAAACCGACCCATGTAAGCTTAAAACAATTAATTTCTGAAGTATATCGCGATACCCTAGCGGGCTTGACTGGTTAGATGCGTGTGGTTTGAATGGGGAAGTCGCGGGTTCGATCCCAGGTTCCACCATTTTTGGGTTTTAAATCAATTTCTTGTATTTTTGTCATAACTTTCACATACGAACTCCGTTTTAGTCCGTTCAAGTTGCGTTGGAACCGTAACGAGAATACGAACGTATTAGAGTGATAAAATTCATATTTTAATCCGAAAACGAAATCGCGTATAACTGCGGTTATTTAAATAAAATCAAATACAATTTTATTTAAACGATTTCAAAAACACGCGTACGATTGTATGCACATTTCTGACACTTTAGTATACGTGTGTTGACACGTATGTGATTTCAAGCACAAAACGACAATTCGAATAACTTTAGGTTATTGTTTAAACCACAGATTCATCGTAGAGGATTTCTACGCAAGTTCACACGTATTTGATCATTCTGCTATTATCAAAGGTGCGTACACGGCCCCTTTCTTATTTTAAACTGTTTTGGGGGAGAAAACATGTACAACAAACTGTTTTTAGATACATATCACTTGCATGAGTTAGCTGTTTACATTATGTGAAAACATATCAATTTGAAAGTCCTTACACACCTCGAACCGTTTAGTTTGCTGTAATGCAAAGCGTGGTAGTTGGAAATAGATCTATTAGGTTTGACAAACCTCACCTGGTAGATGGGATCTACGCAGGTGTTTGACTGACCAAACACATTTTTACTATTGTTGTGATAGACAATAGTGGCAAGGCGAAAACATGCTATAGCATGGCAATCCGTCAGCTTCGGTGTCGAACACGTATGTAAATAGTTTATATGACTAGCTATCATGACTGTGCATGTGTGATTATGTGATCTACAATCTTGTTATTCAAACTGCTGTTTTGAACATTATGATTATTTAAAACCTGTGTTATGCACCAACCTTTGTGTTGACTTGATTTGCATGTTTTCTCAGGACGCTAAGGCGCGCGTAAAAGATGGCATGGACTAGGAGATAGAGTCTCATGCATTATGAACATTTTGAATATTTGAATTTGAACATTTGAGTATTTTGTTTTGTAATGTTTAACTTTACAACTGTTTATGGTTTTTAAACGCTTCCGCAACTTTTTGTAAACTCTGAATGTTATGTTTTAAAGACCAACGTATGTTTTGAAATTCATATAGAGGTCTTCGCTATGTCTAATGATCTGAGATCCTGGTTTGTCACGTTCCCAAACGGTATGATTCCGTTAGTTGAAATTGGGGGTGTGACAAAAGTGTTATAAGAACTTGTCTTATTGCACAATGTTAGTAAATGTGTGAATGACATTATTATCATGAAATTATGTTATCAGGATTATCATTCTTGTTATCACTTGTAATCGTCTCAGTGTTATCTCAGTGTCACCTCAGTGTTGATAACAAAGTGTTATAAGATTACATCTTAATACACTTATGTTATCTCAGAGTTTGGATGATATAAAGAAATTATGTTATCGTGATATCATCCTTGTTTATGCTTTAATGGTGTAATCAAAATAAAATGAACACAATGCTATGATCTCTAGTCTTTAACATTGTTGCATAAGATCTCATCTTATCATACAATGTTAGCATATGTGAAGGATGACATCTTGAAACAATGTTATCATGATATCAACCTTGATATCCCAAGTGATTGTCTCAATGTTGTCACAATGTTAAATATTCTCAATGATTTTAACAACGTGTTATAAGAGCTCGTCTTATTACACAGTGTTAATAAATGTAATGAATGATGTCATCAAGAAATCATGTTATCATGAGCATCACTCTTGTTGTCTCAGTGTTATGATCTCGTTGTTATGAGATCTAGCTTTGATGCATAGTGTCATTCATTTTGATGGGATGGTATCATGAAGTTATGTCATCATGATATTATACCTGCTATGTTTTACATATTATTTCACACACAAACACACGTAATGATAATGATAAGATAAGAATATGATAATTAAGATAAAATCAATATTATCTATATCACTTGATGATTGAAATCAAATACTAAATCTTTTAAATAAATAAAAGAGTTAGCATGTTTCTCAGCCCCGAAGTTAAAATCAAAAGATTAGTAAAGGGGCATATGAACTCACCTTGTGTTGTAGTGGTTGACTAAGACCCAAAGAATGCACGCACTCACTGTTGTTGCAATGATGTTGGATTCAACCTGTGTTTGATTTGTTTGTGTTCACATTACTAGCATTAGTATGCGTTTAAGAGTTATGATGAGAATTGGGCGTATCGACTCAGTGTCACAAAGATCACTCTAGCGAGTTACTAGGTTTGTAACTAAATAGTTTTATGATGTTATCTCTAATAAACCATAACCCAACATAAATGAAGGCTAACTTAGAAGCTCAAAGTTGGGTTTAAGGAAGTTCCCCCTAATAGGTATCATACAAGAACCAAAAGAGAGAACTCGTGAATTAACTTAAGGATCCTCCATTAGGTCTTTAAATAAGAACCATAGGTGGGAAGCTGTGTATTAACTTGAGGATCCCCCATTAGGTCTTCAAATAAGAACCAAAGGTGGGAACCTGTGTAGTAACTTGAGGATCCCCCATTAGGTCTTTAAATAAGAATCATATGTGGGAACATGTGTAGTAACTTGAGGATCCCCCATTAGGTCTTTAAATAAGAACCATAGGTGGGAACCTGTGTATTAACTTGAGGATCCCCCATTAGGTCTTTAAATAAGAACCATAGGTGGGAACCTGTGTATTAACTTGAGGATCCCCCATTAGGTCTTTAAATAAGAACCATAGGTGGGAACCTGTGTATTAACTTGAGGATCCCTCATTAGGTCTTTAAATAAGAACCAAAGGTGGGACCTTGTGTATTAACTTGAGGATCCCCCATTTGGTTTTTAAATAAGAACCAAATGTGGGACCTTGTGTATTAACTTGAGGATCCCCCATTAGGTCTTTAAATAAGAACCATAGGTGGGAACCTGTGTATTAACTTGAGGATCCCCCATTAGGTCTTTAAATAAGAACCATAGGTGGGAACTTGTATATTAATTTGAGGATCCCCCATTATGTCTTTAAGGAATAACCAAATTGTGTAATCCTTGTACTGAATTACTTTGGACCACATCTAGAGGTTAGTATTGATGAAATCAAATCCCAACTTCAAAACAAAGAGTTGGTTCAAGTTCTTAGTCATTTTTAAATGCTCAATCTAAGAGATTTAGAGTGATGAAAACAGGTTCCTAGTGGTCTCATAGCTCAAAACCAGTTAAAAAAAACGAAGAAGATGATGAATAGTGAACAAACCTTCAGCACCGTAACTTCTCTCTAAGATTCCGGCCAAAATACTTCGAATCAGCTCCGATCCCTTGTACTACAAGGTTCCTCTCGTCGATACGATCCTTTTGATATATTATATGAGCGATTTGGAGAAGAATTAAGGAAGTGATGGCTGATTTTGTATGAGTTTTGGAAAGAGAGAGGTTAGACGAATTTTAAGAGAGAGAGAGAGATTTTATGCAAAAATGAAAGAGAAGAAGAAGAAAATGAGGGTTTTATACCCCGGGTGTTTACCCGCATGTTCGGTTTTGATTGGTTGCGTTAAATCGTGTTATTTCGTTACACAACGTTAATTACGTGTAGTTTTATAAAAATAGTTTAACTTAAATCTTTTTAAGTTGTAATTCCTAATGACTATTATTTTTATTGTATATGTTATTACTTTAACGCTCGTAATCGTTTATTTTCTCCGTTTCGTCAGAAAACGTAACTTACGCGCGTTTTCGTACAGAGCGCTAACTGTACAAATACGATCGTACGTTTCACTTTCTGATTTGGTTTTCTATTTTTCAGTTGCCGTTCAAAACGCTAAACCCACAGATATGTTTGTGTGAATCGTGTCACACCCCGAGCCGGCGGGGTAGGATCGGGTTTCCCCGACGGGCGGAAGGTTCCTGGGGCGCGGTATCGAGAGTGATAATCGAAATGATCAGATTGTTTACATTGCACATGATATATAAATGAGAAACTTGCTAAAATAAAATAGAATTACAAAGTTAAATTACATCAGTTAAGTTAATAATTTAACAATGTAAATCTACTATCACATCATAAATCTTCTATCTTGTATCTGCACAAGATATACAAAATAAACTGTATAATGATGCTTCAAAATATGCAGGTCCAAAAAGCTAGGTCCTCTATCAGATAACCTAATCCAAAGAAATAACTCTTCAGTTGACCTGTTCGTCACCTGAGAAGTCATGCAAAAATAAAGTCAACACATGGTTGGTGAGTTCATACAGTTTAGTATTTGAAAATGATTTGAAAATCCCTTTCGGTAAAGACCCTAACCTCATTAACTTCAAATGTAATATCCATATCGGTATGCTTATATATAGGGCATACCCCTGAGTTGAGCCTACAAACCCGCCCAGACGCCATCCCACCACATACTAATACGCATATGACACTGTTGTTAATGATAATTAAGCATTTTTACCCTACACCTCTGATTTAGATTATGCTTTCCAAAATTTGATTTACCTTTGATTCTCTTGAGTTCATCATAGACACATGATTTCCCAAAAGTCAGTGATGGAAATAAAATGTTCAATATTTAATTAAATAATTAAATAAAACATTTAAATACAACTAAGACATGATGATTGGGTCTTATTTGACTCAATCAATTAGACTTAGTTGTTGGTGGTTGTCCAAGTTGTAACCTCTCACACGTGACCCATACCAGGCATAACTCACAAGGAGTATACCTGGGCGTGACGGGATTTTAATGATGCCCGTACAGCCTGACCCAATGGTCTTATGTACTTGAAGGGACTTTACGGATATCCTTTGATTCTTGATCTCTTTGATTCTCTTGATCTTAACTTTGATATTGATTTCATTTGATAGTTCATGTTATTGCCCGTATAGCCTGACTACAAGAGTCTTCTATACCTGAAGGGGACTTTATATGTGTGTTACACATGGTCTTGATTCCCTATACAACTGACATCCACCTTAACTCAAATATTAATGACTTCATTAGATTGTAATGATTTCATTATTTCCATGATTCACACACATTTATGATTTCTGATTCCTTGAGTCTCTTGATCTTGATCTTTAGAATTTCCATGATTCACAATGATAATTGATTCTTAATTAGGATCCTTTATTTTCAAATCACACACTGAATTAGGTTTCCTTTGAATATGATCTTTTGTTTTAGTTCCTTTGATTTCACTTTGAATTTAGGTTCTTGAATTTGAGCTTGATGGACTAAGGGTTTGTTTAGAGTTTAGAATTAGAGTGTTACTCAAAGGAGTAATTTAATTAAATTGATTATTTGATCAGCATAGTAATTACCTAGACAGGAGTCTAGGAGTATCAACAAGCATATAATATAACATATGATGAATAAAAGCATTTAAGTAAACAATTTAAATAAAACAGTTTACGCATGCTTCTCAGCCCCGCGTTTTAAAACAAAAATGTTTAGAAAAGGGGCAATGAACTCACCTGTGCTGCTATGTAAATGGTCTAACACAAAATGCGCGCTCTTGCTGTAGCTTAGGTTTCTTCAGTTCCTAAGTTATTTTATAAGAATTCGAATATAATAAGTATGCGTAAAAGCCGTCGTATCTAAGCCCTTGTCTCGGTGCGTGTAACTAAGTGTCCTAATTCACTAAGTGTATCTATGATCTAATCCAACTTAGTTACCCTTTTATGACCCCAAATCCCATGTTTAATCATAATAATTTACTTTTAAAGTTTTACAAAATTTGGGCAGAGTCTCCTTTGTATTTAGTTCAAATCCAGACAATTATATTGTCTATTGTCTATTCTACAACAAAATCCCAATCCATGATATTACAATTAACTTTTATAACTAATTAAACTTAGAAGAAACCAATGACATTTATAAATTACATTTCAAATTAAACAAGATTTTAGAAAAGTATTAAATTTTAAGTTAATAAATTCACAATGCCGTAGTTTTTTTATCAAAATACCATTACTTGAGTTTTAGTAACCATTTAAGGCATGATGAGCTGGATTGAACCCCCATGGGGCCCACTTAGGCCCAAGTGATAACTTTTGATTCTTCCTTGATCATAATCAAAAATGTTTGAACCATATGACATAGATGTCCAAGTTATTCATGTTAACAACTCATTTTAAGTTGTTAATGTGTGTTAATGACCTTAGTTATAGAAATTCTACTCTACAAATAGCTTCATTATTTTTAACTAACACTAGTACTAATCCCATGCACACACATAAATTAAATAAACCCATGCATGTTCATTATGTGATCAACTTCTCATACGACTTAGGTTTTATGACCAACTAACCATCGAATTAATGCCTAAGTTCTTAACACTCGTTTTTTAATAGTCCTAGTTCCAACCTTAACCGAATTAGTCATCATCTGGTTTTGCAACTTGGTTGAGGCAGCGAACCTTTTGTCTAATTCCCTAGGTTCGGCTACTGATTTAATTTGAGGGTTCGTGAGTTTGCATGGCCATGGTTCGGCCATGCAAGGGTTTGTGGAAGGAATATAGGTTCGCTTCCTAGATGGTTCGGTTCTAGAAGAAAGGTTCGGAGACTTAGGGTTCGTCTAGGCCTGTATGGTTCGCTCCCCAAACTAAAGGTTCGGCTAAAATGACTACTAACAGGGTTCGGGTGAAGGTTTGGCCGGCAAAGGTTCGGCTGGTACATTCATTCCCACGAACCTTCAGGGTTCGGCCATGTGAGAGGGTTCGCTTAATCATGCAGGTTCGTCTCCCTTAGAAAGTTTGGCTGGTTAAGGTTCGTTGCAGATTATACACGTGGGTTCCAGGGTTCGTTGCAGGTTGTATTTAGTGACCACAGGTTCGCAACAATGGAAGGGTTCGGCTAAGGAAAAAGGGAAGGTTCGGCTGTTTCATCAGCCCAACAAGGCTCGGCCGACGCATGTGCTCACGAACCTGTATCATTTCCATGTTTTCTCCAAGCCCAATCTATTGCAGATCGTTTTGTACAACCATCTAGTTGCTAACCATGGCTCAACTCCAAGTTAGTATGTGTTTCAAATCGATTATTATGGCAACAACTACATGGACTCGTGTACACCCTAAAAACCGAACATAAAGTGATTATTTACCTTAGATTTCGTGGATGTAAGCTCAAAATACTTGTACTTCCTTGATCTACGTTGCGTGGTGGTCGTTTTGAGCCTAGAATCACTTGAATCCGATGCAAGATGGATGAGAAATCTTAGAGAGATGTTAAGAGAATTCTAGAGAGAGAGAGACGACTTAGAGAGAGAGGGAAAAGTTGGTGGTGGTAGATATGGCACTTTAATGCCATATTAAAGGCTTTCACTTAACATGTGGTTCGGTCTCGTTCGATTTCGCGTAAAATACTGGTTCTCGTAGTCTCACCGCGAAACGATTCGATTTATAAAAATAGAATTCATTTAATTATTCTAGGTTGTGATTCCTAATAAATTAACTAATATCTTCTGTTTATTTAAATTTAAAAATATTTAATTAACCGTTTAAATTGAATCGTACGGTCGTCGCGCGTATTCGTTCGAATCGTCACCCGTACGAACACGACGATAACTATACTTTTCAATATTGTTTTCTAATTATAGAATATCATTCAGAACGTTAAACTTTCAGATATATTCGTATAGATCGTCACCTATACGAATAACCTGGCAATTTAGCATTCCCGTAACGATATTCGTGTTGTTTTGTTCTGTAAAGCCTCACATACGTTTTTACATAATAAATCCTAACAAATAATCACATGATGGTTCTGTGTTGCCAGATAATTATCTGACTCAAGAACCATTGTTCTGAACGGTGTTTCTGTTAAATGTTTCTGAATTTGTTCTATGATAACAAGAACTGATAATGATAAATGATATGAATATGAAACGTACTGAAATGTATATGGTTCGTACCTGTTTTACTGTTCATATACTGTAGAGATCACTGTTCCGATGACGGTTCCGGCACTGATGTTACAAATCGTCACCCACGCCATCACTCTGTTAGTTCGTCGTTCGTAAACGATACTGATCTATTGTTTGAATTGTACATTCTCACATACGGACTTAACTAATCCCAACTGTTTTCACATTGTTATGAATTAATTCATCATGTTTTCTCACTGAATTGTCGGCCATCTGATTCCTGTTATCTGTGGATATCAGATCGCAACCGACATGTTTTTGTCATTTGTTTTCACACTGTTACTTCACATGTGTTGTTGTATATTAAAATAATCCAAATGGTATCTAGTTGATCTGCGCGCGTCGCCCTGAGTGGAAATAGCACTCCGGGCGTACCGCTTGGTGCTTGGCGTATCTCCTAGGTCCAAACATTGGTCCAAGGCATACCGCCTGGCTTGCAGAATGAGCCCAATTAGGCCAATTTTGGTGTTTAAGCTCGTTTTTCGATTCTTTAGCATTTACGAACATCGTTTCTTGACTTATTGTCGTTGTTTAACTTATTCTAGGTTCCCATAGAGCTTAATTATTGTTAAATTCATTTGTTGTTCGTTTATTTCACCAACGTTCGTTAGACATGACACGTGTGGGCATTTCCGATAATTCCTCGAATTATCACTTTGTTGTTCATGTTTGAGCTGTTGTGTCCCGTGTCACACTAAATTAACTAATTCTAGTGTCACATAAGTAATAATAATATAAATTATTATTAAAACAAAGTAGATGTTGACGTGGAAAATACGAGGTGTCACACAAACAAACATGCTCAGTGATTATCATTAATCAATATTGTTTGTGGGATGTGACGAAAGAAAACCTTAATCCTATCTCAATTGAATAAAAAGACTGTTTAAAAATGCTCCCAACTCATATGTATCACAAATTTTTTATTTATTTATTATGTATATTGTATATAAATACATGTATGTATACATACATACAAACTTCATTTTATTATAATACACATAATTACATGTAGGCGTTATGTGAAGTAAATAAATAAAGTATATATATATACAAGGTAAATACATAAATAATGTGCATATACACACACTTTATTTATTTATTTATTTACTTCACATAACGCCTTCATGTAAATATACGTATTCTAATATATAAAGATTTATATGGTAAATGTAATTTTTAGAGCACTTAAATAAGTTTTATGTCTCTGTCTTATTAAATATTTATATAGCATTTTTTTTATTTTCTTAGATAATAAAGATTTTATTTAATTTAGTAAATAATATGATTATATTGTAAGTTGTATTTTTTGTAATTTTATTTTTAAGTATTATATGATATGTTATTTAAAATAAATTATTTTAAAATTTATTTATTTAAGATATGTAATAGGCATGTTTTTAACCAACTGAAATAAAAGAAAGGTTTATTTGAATATATTCACTTGTTTACAGCAATAGCTACATATATAACCAAATCAAAATTTAAATTATATGTATCCTTCTTTTATATAATTTTCTTTCTTTATATAATAAGATATATCTAATTAAAAACTTTAGGTAATGATATATATATATAGGGCATGGAATTTTTGATAACCCACTTTTTTTGTTACAACCCATTAACCATCATCCAATGGTTGCTTGAAAAAGGAAAGTGTGTAGGATCGTGACACGTGTCAGATTCCTTTTTTTTCTTTTTTTTTTAATATAAAGGGTATTTAAGACATTTGTTATTTAAGTAAAGTTTACCACCCTTTTTTTTAAACATTCATAACTTTTTAATACTATATTATTTTTTTAAAAAAAATTGCACCATTATACTCGTCTCATTTTTCTCTTTAATTTCGTTATAATCTCGACTAGTTTTTTTTTTTTTTTTATGTCATATATTTACATCATTGTAACGAACTTAAAGATAGCAAATTAATTAAAAAAAATTATAGCAATGGTATATTACAGTAATGTAATAAAAAATGAAGTAATGTAACACAAAATGAAGTAATTTACAATGACATAATTAACGGTGACGTTACACATTATTTAATTTTTTTCTCTAACAATGATAATTACAATGATAAATTATAGTGATGAAATAGAACACATTATTTTGATTTTTTCTCTCACAATGATAATTATAGTGATGTAATTTTTCATTGTTCGAAAAAATTTTAAACTAATTTGTTGTCAATGTAAATTACATCACTGTAATTTAAACCAAATTCACCGAAAAAAACCGAAACCGAATTTTACGTCAATGTAAATTACATTACGATAAATTACGTCAATGTAACTTACATCACTGTAATTTATCATTTTTTAAAAAATTTCAAATAAATTTGTTATATTTAAGCTCGTTACAATGATGTAAATATATGGCATCTAAAAAAGGTAAAAAAAATTAGTCGAGACTATAACGGAATTAAAGAGAAAAATGAGACGAATATAATGGTGCAATTTTTTTAAAAAATAATATATTATAAAAAAGTTATTAATGTTTAAATTACATCACTGTAATTTAAACCAAATTCATCGAAAAAAACCGAAACCGAAATTTACGTCAATGTAAATTACATCACGATAAATTACGTCAATGTAACTTACATCACTGTAATTTATCATTTTTAAAAAAATTTCAAATAAATTTGTTATTTTTAAGCTCGTTACAATGATGTAAATATATGGCATCTAAAAAAGGTAAAAAAAAATTAGTCGAGACTATAACGAAATTAAAGAGAAAAATGAGACGAATATAATGGTGCAATTTTTTTTAAAAATAAATATATTATAAAAAAGTTATTAATGTTTAAAAAAGAGGGGGGGAAAACTTATAAGTGGTAAAATGACTATGATGCCCTTTTTAATATTTTAATGAAATGCATATGTGTAAGCTTATGATTGGTTGAAATGGGTTATGTAGTTGTAGCAAAAAAAGAGGGTTATAAAAAATTCCAAATCCTATATATATATATATATATATATATATATATATATATATGATTCACATCTTTTAATAACCCACTCTAATTGCGTTAACTGTTTAACTTTTTGTTAACCATGGATTTAATGTAAAATACTCAAGATTCTAAATCAATGGATGAGATGACATCAAGGGCAAAAATGTCGTTTAATTTCTTGATTTTTCTTTACTTGTCAGTAACGTTCTCCATTCCCATGGTTGATTTTTCTGGTACCTGATGAAATATTCAAAGCTTCCCATTGTACAATGGAAAGAAGTATGAACAGGTACTAACTAACTAGTTGATCTTGTAATCTCTCTTTTTGTTTCTTTCAAATATATGGTTATGGTGTTGTAAACGATTAGAGATGATAAAAGATGAACATTACCAACCTTTCTGCTAGTAATGTAATTTTTTTAATTTGCAGCAATGTAACATGTATATTACATCAATGTAACATCCGTATTACATCAATGTTAGTATCATGTAATTGTACAAAATACTACCCATGAAGCGGCTGCTGTGTCAAAAAGGGCATGGATGGAAAGGTGAGTATGGCCATTTTAAAATATTTGTTTAGTGTTCCCTTACGTTAATGTAATTACATTAATACATAGTTCTAGACTACTTATTATGCGTTAATTAATGTAGCATATTTTTATTGGTAATGTGTCAAATAAATAATGTAATTTCTTTTCATTTACTATAAGCAGGAAACATTACACTTGTAACATGGTTGATCTAATTGTTACACCATGTAACTAAATAGGCATCTGAATGTTAATTTGTAATTGGATTATTTCAAGTATGAGAGTTATGATTACACAGGACTCGAATAATACTTGTTTGCAGCTTGTATTTTTGTAATTAGGTTATTTCAAGTATGAGAATTTTTGTAATTTTTTTAGATTGTATCGTGTCTATTGATTGTATTACATTGGTGTAACAGACTGTAACATGCATGCTACATCAATGTAATTGCTCATTTTGAATTCTTTTTTCATTTATAGTAATGTAACATTTATATTACATTAATGTAACATTTTATATTAGCATTTTAATCGTACTTGTTTATTTCATTGTTGTAACTTTTCAATAATTTCTAACAGTAGTGTAACTTGTCAATAATTACATTAATGTAATAATTCATTTTGAATTTTTTTTTCATTTACAACAATGTAACATGTATGTTACATGAATGTAATTATTCATTATGAATTCTTTTTTTTTTTCCATTTACAGCAATTTAATATGTATATTACATCTATGTAATACTTAGGTTGATGTGTTTTTACAACAATGTAACATTCATAGTGGTTGATTTTTTTCATTTACTGCAATGCAACATGTATATCACATTCATAGTGTTTGTTACGTTGATGTAATTACGAACATTTAAAAGAATTGAAGCATCTGAATGTTAGTGACATTGGTAGTGAAGTTGGTATTTTTTTTGTTACATTGATGTAAACATCAAAGTACACTTGAATTAAAGAGAAAAAAATAAGAAAAACGAAAAAAATGACAAGATTATACTTGAATTAAAGAGAAAAACGAAACGAGTTTAATGATATATTTTTTATAAAAAAATAATAATTTATAAAAAAATTATGAGTGTTTAAAAAACAAGGGGGTAAACTTAAAAAAAAAAAATTAAAATATAGGTGATGACACTTGTCACCACCTGGTTGAATCTGATTTTTGAGGTAATAACCAATTGACATTTATACCCTTTTCATAAAAAAAAAACTTATTGACACATGGCATCATCCTATTTAATCTCATTTTAATCCACCGTTCAGATTGAGTTATTCGGTTATGACCCAAATAGTGGGTTAACATTGGATCTTTACCCTATATATATATATATAGAGCATGGAATTTTTGATAACCCTCATCTTTTGTTACAACCCATTAACCATCATCCAATGGTTACTTGAAAAAGGTAAATGTATAGGATCGTGCCACGTGTCAATTCCTTTGTCTTTAGTATGAAGGGTATTTAGGACATTTGTTATTTATATAAAGTTTACCCCCTTTTTTTTAAACATTCATAACTTTTTTATACTATATTATTTTTTCAAAAAAATTGCACCATTATATTCGTCTCATTTTTCTCTTTAATTTCGTTATAGTCTCGACTAGTTTTTTTTTTTAATTTTTTTATGTCATGTATTTACATCATTGTAACGAGCTTAACGATAGCAAATTAATTAGAAATTTTTTCTAACAATGGTAAATTACAGTAATGTAACACAAAATGAAGTAATGTAACACAAAATGAAGTAATTTACAATGACATAATTAACGGTGACGTAACACATTATTTACAGTGATGTAATTTTCTATTTAATTCCCGTTATAATGTTGACTAGTTTTTTTTTAATTTTTTTTCTCATTGCCCATTATTAACATCGATATAACGAGCATAAATATAACACATTATTTTAAATTTTTTTCTAACAATGATAAATTACAGTGATGTAATTAATATAACACATTATTTTACTTTTTCTCTAACAATGATAATTACAATGATAAATTACAGTGATGTAATATAACACATTATTTTGATTTTTTTCTCTAACAATGATAATTATAGTGATGTAATTTATCATTGTTCGAAAACAATTCAAACTAATTTGTTGTATTTAGGCTCGTTACAAATTAGGGATGAGCAAAAAGCCAAAAAAAACCGAACCGTAACCGAATTAACCGAAAAAACCGAACCGGAACCAAATTAACCGAAAAAACCGAAACCCAATTTTACGTCAATGTAAATTACATCACGATAAATTACGTCAATGTAAATTACATCACTGTAATTTATCATTTTTAAAAAAGTTTCAATTAAATTTGTTATATTTAAGCTCGTTACCATGATGTAAATATAGGGCATCTAAAAAAAGTAAAAAAAAATTAGTCGAGACTATAACGGAATTAAAGAGAAAAATGAGACGAATATAATGGTGCAATTTTTTTTAAAAAATAATATATTATAAAAAAGTTATTAATGTTTAAAAAAGATGGGAGGAAAAACTTATAAAGGTAAAATGACTAGGATGCCCTTTTTAATATTTTAATGAAAAGCTTATGTGTAAATTTATGATTGGTTGAAATGGGTTATGTAGTTGTAGCAAAAGATGAGGGTTATTTTTTATACCCTTCCCTATATATATATATATATATATATATATATATATATATATATAATTAAATGGTTATGTAAAATAATACATGTAATTTATTATTTGAATCAAGTATATATTTCTATACTAATAATTGGTTCCAAAATTGACAAATGTCATTATCTTAATATTCCAAAAATAAATGTTTATTTTTTAAATTTAAATATAAAATTCACAATATTCCTAATATGTAACACACGAGCCTCTCTCATTCAAGGTTTTCAGAACCGCAAGGTCAACCGACCCAAAATAGGCATGCGATCCGAATTCAAACTAACCGGCCGGTTGAGCCGGTGAGCCGGTCGGACCGGGAAGCAGTTCACTAGTCGGACCAGATTTCAGTTTTTTTTAACTAAAATCCAAAACATAAAATATTAAAACAAAATCTTATATTTTTTTAACATGATTATGCTTGTTTAAACATTAATTATGTTTGTTTACATTTGTTTATAATTGTATCATTTTTTTGGAATATATTATATATTTATTATATTATCCGGTTCTTAAATCCGTTCCAACCAGTTCAACCAGTAACCAATAAGACATTTGATTCGATGTCCAGTTCGGTTTCGAAAACATTGCTCTCGTTTCATATTTTCATAAACCTCTCAAAATAAAAAAAGGAAAAAAGGAAATAAAAAGGGAAAAACCTTAAACCCTTTTATGCTGCAAGCAGGTGCGGGAGGTTGGTGATGGCATTCAGACGTCTACAGAATGCTCGCAATCTCTATCAAACATTGGAAATTCGAAAAACGTCATATCTGTTAGTATTCGATCTATCTTTATCAATTCTGATTTTTGTTGGCATCTTATAGTTTCAGCGATCAGTGATTCTTACTTAAGCATTCAATTTGATTGATTTACTGTCTGCTATAATCGTCAGAAAAAAACGAGATCGATTTCTTCGTTTTGCTGCTTCAATTTATTTTTTTTCTTCTAGTTTTTAGTCGACACATACACACGAAGGTTACAATCTTGCCATCTTGGTGCATCATGCCGTTTTTATTACATTTTTTCAGGTTTGGAAACTGGAGAACCTACTCGAATGTTGCAGTGAAAGGTAATTCTTTAGGTGATACTGCATTTTTTCGATTGCGCATCTTCTTGCTGTGCAATAAAAGGACTTAATTATATATTTAGGGTAACTGGTGCTTATGGGATTTCTGTATTTATTTTAGACAAAGTATATCAACAATTACAATTACAATGGCAATAACATAACTGAATGACAGTCCTACAAGGTTGTGATAGTAGTGGGCACTGTAATTGACAAACATAACCAATGTAGCTTTCTTCTTATATGGATTATGGAACTGCTAGATTTTGTAAGCATGTCAAAATGTGTATGTACACTAATGAAGTGGATATAAGATATGTTGAATATATATTCAATGCTGAGTAAGTTATTTTGAAATGGGATGTATTCATAAACATTTGCTAGGAAACCCTTTTTAATTTTACCTGATGAACCGAGGTAGTTTTGTTGCTATTTAATTGGCAGAGATGGATGCTTAGATTCTGTCATAGCGGTAGCAGTGCATTGAAATAAAGTTTAAATTAATAATACCAATAGATGACTTCCCCAATAACACCTATCATGCTCTGCATTCAATATTCTTGCATCCATTCTATATACATTCACAGGGTATAAGTGGCCAAAATGAGTTGGTGGTTTAAAGCTGATTTGGTTGGGTTGTTAACAGTTAACACCTTTTTTTTGAGAGGTTTTACTTCTGAAGTTTTTTATAGTGAATATTCTAAACATGATTACAGAAATTGGTGATACAACTTTTGAATAAAGCAATCTAGGAAGTAGTGGACAATAGATTATACTTTGAGCAATTTCTATTTTCTAACCCATTCAACTTGTTACCTATTTAGCAATATCTTTTTCAAAATTTACCCTTTCGATCTCGGTAACATTGATATTGGGTACTTGAATATTTTATGTTGCTTCCAAATTCCAATCTTAACAAGGTATTTTGTAAATAAAGCTAGAAAACTTTTAATTGATTAATACATTCTAGAGAAGGTTAGTTCTCAAACTTTGATATAATCCGGAATCCGTGACCAAACCGAGACCCACTGCCCTACTTAGACCCACCAAATGATCCATCGAATTCTGCCTCGTTGAAGGAACTGACAAGAGCTGTTGATACAGCCAAGAAGTTTGCTTGAAGTTAGGTTTAATGGTGAGATGTCACTACCCCACGCTGCATTGCATTTTCTCTTCCACAACCCTTATTTCTCCTAATAATAAGCATTTGATTAGGTTTGTTTTACTATATAAGCATTGTATTTTCATTCACAAAAAAATTAAATTGAAAATTGTTCTAAACTTGTTTTGCTAAATTCTTATTGTTCTTGGAGATTAACCGAATCTAAGGGTTACCCATCATTTGATGCTCTTGTTTTTGATCTCCCCATGATCCCAAAGAAAGACACTTCCTCCACCCAGATGAAGTTATGAAATCCTTCTTTAAATGGCTTGATGCCACCCCCACCCACTTGACCACATACTTTGCCAAACTCAACACCACCCTCAACATTGCTCTCACTAGCCTTGCTGACGCTCTCTCCAATCTTCATGCCGATTCTTCCACATCAACACCTTTGGCTCCCAACATTCCTCCCAACCCTTCCGTCACCAGACTACCAAAAATCCACTTATTTACATTTGATGATTTTAATCCTTGATTGGATTTTTCAAGCTGATAATTACTTGAGTTCTACTTTGTCCAACCTACTCAACGCGTCTAAACAAACAAACAAACGTACCCAGTTTAATCCCACTTTTAAGTAGGGTCTGGGAGGGGTGAGATGAAAACAAACCTTTCCCCTACCCCAAGAAGCGGTAGAGAGGCTGCGTCAGAAGAGACCCCTGGCTCAAATTTTTCTTTTTCTTTTTTTTTCAAAGACATTTTATTAAGAAAAGAGAGTAAAGCATGAGTAAAACTACAGAAGTATATGTCAGTCATAAAGAGAAAAACTATAAACACTTATTTCAAATCATATGGCAGTCACATACACAATCATTTATAAAGAAAGCATGATTAAAAGCAAGGCATATACACACCGACTACGCATGCAACCTATGCAAAACAAGAGCCTTATATAATAATTTAAGGACATAAACCACATAAAAAGCTGAAACACACAGAGTAAACACTACCAACTAGTCAAGCATGCATTTGTAAAAACTAAAGTTCTACCTATAAGTAAGGCTGCTAACCTATATCCTATCATTCTAGTAGTCCCTAGCCTTTATTCTACGCCTCCATGAATTCCTGTCACTGATCATGTCCTCAGAGAGGTGCAATGCTATCATGTCCTGACGAATCTGCTCCTCCCATGTCAGCCTAGGTCTACCCCTGTACCTCTTCCCCTCCACACTCAGATTCTCTACTCTTCTAACCGGAGCCAACACGTGTCTTCTCCTCACGTGACCGAACCATCTCAGTCTCCCTTCCCTGACTTTGTCTGAGATGCACGTTACCCCCACTCTTCCCTTGATGGTTTCGTTCCTTATTCGGTCAAGTCTCGTGTGCCCACACATCCATCTAAGCATCCTCATCTCTACCGTTTCTAGCTTCCTTTCGTGAATCTTTTTGATCGGCCAACAATCAGTTCCATACAACATGGCTGGTCGGACTGCTACTCTGTAAAATTTACCCTTTAATTTGTCTGGGAATCTCTTGTCGCATAGGATGCTTGTAGCTGCTCTCCACTTGTTCCATCTTGCCTGTACCCGATGTGCCACGTCGCAATCAATGTCTCCATCACTCTGTACGAAAGATCCTAGGTATTTAAACCTGGTTGTTTGTGGCACCTCTTGACCTCCAATAGTCACCAGGATCGCCTCGTCCTCCTCGTCGTTGGTCCTACTAAAGTTGCACCAAAGATATTCTGTTTTTGACCTACTGATGCGTAGTCCATTATTCTCCAAGGCGCTTTTCCATTCCTCTAACCTGGCATTTAGGTCGTCTTTCCTTTCTGCCACCAGCACAATATCATCCGCAAAAAGCATGCACCATGGAATATCTTCCTGAATCGACCTTGACAACTCATCTAAAATAACTGCAAACAGGAACGGGCTTAGTGCCGAACCTTGGTGCAGTCCCACCTCTACCGGGAAGGGGTCTGTATCACCCACCGGAGCTCTGACACTGGTTTTAGCGCTTGCGTATGTATCCTTATAACCTCTATATATCTCCAAGGGATACCTCTGTTCGCAAGGCTATCCCAAATTAGCTGACGTGGTACACTATCGTACGCCTTCTCAAGATCAATGAACACCATATGTAAATCTCTTTTTTTCTCTCTATATTTCTCCATGAGCCTCCTCAAAACGTGTATCGCCTCTGTGGTAGATCGCCCCGGCATGAATCCAAATTGGTTCGCTGTTACTTAGGTTTCTCTCCTCAATCTCGTCTCGATCACTCTTTCCCAGAGTTTCATGGTATGACTCAAAAGTTTGATTCCCCTGTAGTTTTCGCAACGTTGAGCGTCTCCCTTCTTCTTGTATAGGGGAATTAGGACACTACTTCTCCATTGATCCGGCATCTTACCGGTTCTGAATATGTTGTTGAACAACGCTGTCAACCATGTAACCCCCTCATCTTCTAGACATTTCCATGCTTCAATCAGGATATTGTCTGGTCCCACCGCTTTTGCTCTACCCATCCTTCGAAGAGCTCGCTGCACCTTTTCCTTAGTAATGCGCCTACAGTAACATTTGTTTCTTGATGCTCCTCTTGTAGTGTTGTTTTCCCTTTCTTCTGTGTCGCTGCTGTTGTTGAATAAATCCCTAAAATATGTTTGCCACCTTTTCTTGATGTCATTATCTTTTACTAGGATTCGACCTTCCTCGTTCTTTATGAATGTCAATACTCCTACGTCTTCCCTCCTTCGTTCCCTTGCCTTGGCAATCTTGAACATGTCGTGCTCTCCTTCTTTAGTTCCGAGGCGTTCGTACATCTCCTTGTACGCTGTGTTTTTAGCTTCCGATACTGCCTTCTTTGCCTCTAGCTTCGCTTCCTTGTATTTTGTCTTCAAGCTTTCTTTTTGTGCTTCCTCCCTACATTTAACCAACTCTCTAAATCTCGCGTGCTTTGTTCGAACCTTGTGTTGCACCTCGTCATTCCACCACCATGCCTCCTTCTGGCCGCCTAAGTTCTTTGTTGTCATCCCCAATGTCTCTTTTGCTACTCTTATCACGTTGCCAGCCATTGTCTCCCACATGACGTTTGCGTCGTCATATCGCATGTTAACTCTGCCTGCTAAGACTTTTTCCTTGAACACCTTTAGGTTGTCTCCTTTTAACCTACCCCATCGGATCTTAGGTGTAACCTTTTTCCCTTCCACCAGCTTCTTTCGCATGATAATATCTACCACTAACAGTTTGTGTTGCGATGCCGCTGCCTCCCCCGGGAAGACTTTGCAATCCAACCACCTGCTGCGATCTCCTCGTCGCATCAACAGGTAATCGATCTGTGTGTCCCATCCACCACTGCTGAATGTGATCAAATGAGAATCCTTCTTTCTAAAAAACGAGTTTACGATTCCTAGATCATGAGCAACTGCAAAGTCCAGTAGGTTGCCACCACTCTCGTTTCCGGACCCGAAACCGCAACCTCCATGTATTGATTGGAAACCTTCATTTTCCTTACCAATATGCCCATTAAAGTCCCCTCCTACACAGACCTTCTTGTCGGTTGATATGTTTCTCATGACCTCGTCCATGCAATCCCAGAATTGTCTCTTCTTAGTCTCCCTAACCCAACATGTGGTGCATAGGCACTCACTACTGTTACCACTTCTTCGCCTAGCACCATCCTTAGCACCATGATTCTATCATTGTATCTTCTCACTTCCAGCACCGTGTTTTGAAGTTCTTTAGCCACCAGAAATCCCACTCCGTTCTTTGCCCCATCCGCGCCCGAGTGCCACAGCTTGTACCCATTATACTCTCCTCCTCTTTTTCCCTTCCACCTTGTCTCTTGAAGGCATGCTACTTGTACTTTGCGTCTTCTGAGTGCATCCACTAACTCCAACAGCTTCCCGGTAAGTGTTCCGATGTTCCACGACCCTACACGCAAAATAGTTCCCCCATTTCCCCGCCTGCCCGCACCTCCCCTCCCCGGACACGATCTCAAGGAAGCATATTGTACCCTACTATCTATACTGTAACGTGTATGCAAAAATGAAACAGAGAGCAGAGAAGCACACAAAGATCAGCAAATATCGCACACAATACACCCTCAACACAAACAAAACAAAGTACCCAGAAGTGCAATGCACACAATGACCAATACCCAGAGAAATGCAATACTTGACTCTATAGTTTTGTCAGACTACAGCAAAAAATCCAAACCAGAGATGAAACGATCTCACCGCGGGTTGCCAGATAACTTGTTGTCTCTGTGCTGGGTTGTCCCGCTTTCGTAGACGATTTTCTTTCTGAAGTACCTGCAGAGAAAAATAACCCAGCTGGACCTGCCCCGTATGAACCAGTGGGTTTACAATGGTTGGTCGGTTGTGGGTGTTGTCAATCGGGTAGGTGGTCGGTCGGTCAGGAGGGTCGGTTGTGGGGTGTATGGTTTGGGCCGTGCGTTTGCCGGCGATTGGTGCAGGTGGGTGTAGCTAGGGTTCCGAGTTGGTAGGCCGGCGGTTGATAAATGGGTCGTCGGTTTTGATATTCGGTACATTTAGGGTTTTCGAGTGTGTCGTCTGGTTGAGAAATGGGTGAGGTTCGTTTTCCGACCAGCCGGGGGGTTCGACGGGGTGTGCGTCTGGGGGAGGTATAGGGAGAGAGGGCGAGAGAAAGCGATCTAGAGAGAGAGAGAGGGTACTGTACCTGGTGGTGGACGGTGGACGGCCGGCGGAGGGGAGTGCGACGGTGCTTTTCCGGCCGGCGACTACGTAGGTTGTTACCGTTTCTCTGTAAAAATCGTAAGCTAGAGAGAGAGAGGTTTGTCTACGATCATCAACGCGTCTCCTTGGCTCAATTTTATTTCATTAGAGATCGGTTGGTACAAGTATCTCACGAAAAAGGGTCTCCTGACCACCTTGTTGATTTCTCCTGATCACTTGAACCCTGTTTTGGTCTTTCCACCTATGAGAACCACTGAGCATCCTTGTTTAAACATAAAAATCACTACTGTTACCGCCTATGTTGCAGCATTTGCATGCCTTAGCAATCGTGTTTTCGGTTTTACCACTGAAGGCTTTACAAAATTGCTTAATTTTCAGCCTCCACTTAGGCATCCAACAAGACCTTTCAATACAAGATAAGTTCATGTTGTTTTAGTGTTTTATTTGTGTTCTAAAATACATTGATATTGATATCTTTAGTATGATGTAGTTGGACTCGATACTTCTTTCTATCTTTCTAGCTTGTTGATAAATGAACTACTTTAGAAACTTTTTTCATTCTTTGTAATTAGCTCATCAGGTGGTTAGACAAAACAACTGCCGTTACTTCGACAAGGGCACCATTTGTCATCCTTTCATCCATGGGGATAATAAGATACCTCATACTAAAGCGGTAAGAACAACCTATATTGAAACACCCGTATAAAAATTCATATGTTTTTCCAATATCTCAATTGTGATAGTTTCTCTTGCCACTTTTCTCATTATTACTTCTACAACAATTTACATCGTGAGTAATTTCTTATTCTCAAATAATAACATTCCAATGTGATATAGTATTATTGTACTGAGTGTAGCCATTTCTTCTGTGCATAGGTTGCTGAATTAACAATTTTCTTGAATGGATCACGAAGTTTATCTACACAAGTAAAACCCCCAGCTCAGGCACGAAAAATGGTATGATTGTATGAACTTTTATTCTTTTTGAATTGGTCAGCTCTAGAGGTATATTTATAATTTGTTCTCCTTACCACTGTTGTGTTTATAGTTATTAAAGCTTACCAAATCATCTTTGAAAGTTGTTACCGATAATTCATAGTTTCATATACCAGGGTTGTAAAAATCGCTAGGCGCCAGTCGAGCGGTAAGGTAGGATTAGAGATTAATAGGATCAAAATTATATGTAATTTTTGATAAGTCGCCAGAACATTCACCGGATTTTGGCTGATTTCCAGCGATTTGGCCACCTAGGTCCCATTTTTTGTCTAGTCGATTAGGCAAAATCGAAGCGGCTGACTAGCACCTAGGCGTCGATTAATCGACCGCCTAGGCCGATTTTTACAACACTGTTGTTTGCATACTAATAGTTCATAGTTTCATATACATATATATCTCTTAACTGTAAAATAACATAATTTTTTAAAAGTATGGCTTCTATAGAAACAATTAACTCATATCTGACACATACTACTTACAATGTGAATCTGATACTAGTTTTTGATTTTGGGAATATGTTTTGTCCAATATATCTACAAATAGTCAGACTATGAGTGAGATTTATTGGGTATGATTGATTGATTGTGTCCAAAATCATATTGTGCATTCCATAGCATTATGTCCTTTTGCTTTTTATTGTTTGAGCACATGGAATGGTTTACATAACTTAATAATTTTGCTTTTGAGCTAGTAAGAATAAAGAAAATGTAACGAGATAAAGTATGCTAATTTTGTGTGTTTGGAATAAACCATACGTACATATAGATCTGTTTGTAACTAGTAAGAGCTTGGATTGAATCATTTATTCATTATTTAGAGTGTTGTATTTATGCCTAAAATAAGGTATTGTATGTTGGTATATGTATACCCATTATGAATGCGAGAAGGGATGAACTTTTGGCCATATCTTTTATGGTACCAGAACTTTTGGCCATATCTTAAAGCATAGTCAAACATGTAACATCAATCACTGGTATCCATAATTTATGCTAGTATATTCATGTCCAGCGTATATGACAAACAAGTAGTGGACCACAAAAATAGATGCTAGGTATGACATTGGATTCACCCTCATAAGCTCCTATTCATTTGGATTGCCTCTTCTATATACTATTATACATATGTTGACAAGACCATTTTTGTAGGTTACTATTATCTTCCCTATTGTAATTTAACTACATCATGAAGGAAACTCATAATCTTCAGTTTGACTTTTTTTTTTTCAAGTTTTCTTTTTCTACTTTCAGATTTGGTTACATTTTGAGGTTGCACTTGAGACTACTACTACGAAGACATAAAATGAACACCATGAATTTATAATTGCTCATAAAGGCCACATCATTGGCTGATAAAGTTCATCATCTGTTCCTTTTTAAATCTATTTCATCATTTTCCCTTTTTGCTAGTTTTATCCATGTCTTTAGCAAACAACTTTAATGTGTTGTAGTTAAAAATCTGTTTTTTTTTTCTTTTCTCTCCCATTTTGCAGCTTGAAGAATTTTCAATTAAAATGCATGAAACTATTGTTTTTAAAAGAATACTTAATACTATGAGCAGGTGGGAAATGCTGGTTGAGCTATAGACCTTGCTATAGGTCAAACCGGCTGTAGGTCTGATGTTGCCTTGTGTTGGGCGTATTAGTAGAGGCTCGACCAAAGGAGGGGCCCTAGCCTTGGGTTGGCCCACACTCTGGTAGAAAATTATGTTTATTTTAGTCGGCCCTAATTATCAGTCAACGCTAGTATAGTCTTTATATATATTGATCTATGTACTTGTAATTCCTTGTAGCACTTGAATAATAATATATCACTAATTGCATCCGGTGGACATTGGTCACAGTGACCTAACCATGTTAATCCGTGTGTTCATTCTTGTTTAGTGTTTATCGGGGGGGGGGGGGGGGGGGGGTGTGATGATACCCTAACAACTAGTATCAGAGCTTTAGACTCTTGATTAGTTAAAGTCTTCCCACCTATTTGTTTGCCGTTTTGAAGGTCAGAGTTTCAATCAGTTTGAAGGTTTGAAGATTAGGTGCAGGTAGGTTTTGTCACCCCTGTTGTTTTTGGAAATGTGTAACAGCTGATGCTAATACTAGGGTTTTGCCACATTGTCACCACCTCTACCATGGTTTACTACTGTCGTTGCTACCTAGTTGCTGCTAGGTTTAATCCACCACCGATCAGCTTCCATCGTCAACAGTCATCTGCTACCTCGTGGTCAGACCTAGGGTTTGTTTCAACCTTGTTTTCTGGTTTGTTTAGTTAATGTTGATAATTAAGTTTAATTGTTCAAATAATGTATAAGAAAACAACTGTTAAGTTCAAGTAGCTACCACTTCTGTGTTTGTTCACAGTTTTTCAATTTCAATTTGATCAACCGTGATCTAGTAGGTAATTATCATGGCAGAATAAGGGAAAGTAAAGATTGAGAAGTTTGATTGATGAGAATTTTGTTTTTGAAAAATGCAAAGACATGATGTTCTATACCAGAAGAATCTGTATTAGACGTTGACTAAAAGAAACCAGATAAGATGTTAGATGAGGATTGCGCTTTACTTAGGGATGTCATTAATATTTCGAATCCGACAGACACACCCAATGCTTGAAACATTTGAGTTGGGCATTTAAGTATGGGACCAGGTACGAGATTAGTTTCAAAAAGTTTTCACGGGTATGGGTAGGGTATGTGATTGGTTGATACTCAATTACCCAATCCAATTACCCAGAAACCATATACTTGTTTACACAAACTATATTCCTTAATAATACAACCGAAAATTTTAGAACTTTTATATCTATTTCTCATTAATCTTTATATAATAATGTTTTATTCTTGTAGTTTAATGTGCGGAAAGCCGGAAACTTAAATTTGCATATGAAATTGTAAGAAAAAAATGTCTAGAAATCTCATTGCCTATTTCTTAACAAACATACTTTGGGTAGTTACCTGATAAATACCCAACGGGTATTAGGTCAGCACGTGACACATTTTTACAATTAGGGTGTTCCATTGCCAACGCTAGCTATATGAATTAAGGGTGAAACCAAATTACAATGAGTGGTTTGATAAAGCTTTGTCAGCTATGAAAAACCTTCAACTTTGAATAAAGTGTTTTTGATTCAAACTAATGTTATTATATGGTCACAAGATGCTATATGAATTATGTTTTTTCACGGATAGAGTAGTTTGCATGTTCTGAAAATGCAAACTGAAAGTCTCATATTATTGATGTTTATACTTTTTTTCAGCAATCCATTAACTATTAAGTGTGAAACCAAATAACAAAAACTAGCGAAATGAAGTGTAATTTGGTTTGGTTCAATTTTTGACATTTGTTTAAATGATTTGACTACATATTTTGCAAACTGAGAAACAGTTTGTCGTTTAGTTGGTTTGGTTACTTTTGCCTGATTTAACCAAACTAACACTACTAATCGAGATGCTATTCTGTAACTTCAGGGGGCTTTGAAAGTTTCAATGCTTAGTCCCGGAATCATATATGAACCGTATGGTCCTCGTGAGCCCATCTCTTTTTTGCGAAGGTTAGATTTGAATTTTATAAAACCTTAATATTTTATGTGTTTGCTAACGAGGTTTCTCAAGCAGCATCTGTGAATAATGCTTCAATAGATAGTGATTGCTTCATTTTCTTTATGGTGAGAACATGTTAAAATTGAATGAAGAATAAACAAAGTTACCAACTTTGCAGTAAGTTAAGTTACCTTAAATAGCCTGCTGTAGTTCGAGCATATTGAAGGAAATCATATAATTTCATTTAATATTGTCTGGCTGTCAAACATTTCCTTTTTTTGAGTGAAAGCTTTAACCTTGGAAGTCTAAACACCCAGTTTGCTGGACTGAACATCTACTAGGTTTTGGGTCCTAAAGATTATTTTTAGGGACTGAAACTATAGCTTTTCTTGCTTTAATGGAAAGAAGTATTTGGGTCATAAAAAAGCTTAATTACAGACCTGAGTTGGTTAGATGTTACTAGCACACTCTAATAATATAGGCAGCAAGCTTGTTTCAACTTTGAACTCTGAATAATAGTCTTAAACTGCTTTGGATTCACAATTTTGTGGTATCATCCATAGGTGGTTTACAAGAGATGGATGGAGAAGAACAAAAGATGATATCTTTCTAGAGGTTGCATCTTGGTCTTTATTACTAATTTTGTGGAAGCTTACATTTGCATGTTTCTTTAAATGATTAATATGAATATCTATTTCCATCTGTTGGATGATATATAATTCCTTGCAAATAAATTTGTCAGTGTTTTTTAAAAAAAGTTTAATGCAGAATATTTCTATTGTGCATGACATGTAAATTTTCATTAATCCATTCATATTTGTGTGGTTATTCATTAAGCTTAACATTAACGGATTAACCATCCTTCAAATTCAGTGATTTTATCTGTGATACAATACCTTAATGCATACTGCATAATGCAATCTAATATTTTATTTTGACTTAAATTAACATATTCATCAACATCTCATTCTAGAAACTTGACCCATATATCTGCAGTGAAACAGTCGGGAAAAAAATAGTAAAACAGTGTTGGGATACACGTTCTTTAAATTGTAGCTTGGTTGTTGACTTGACCCTTTGCTTTGTATTTATATGCAGCTGAAAAATGCCTATGCTATCGCCAAATTGCGAAAATCTGGTTACTCAAAACAGAAATTCTACAATGAGGCTATAAACTTATATAAAGAGGTATGCTTTTTATTTAAAATCACTGTGAAATTAAAATCATTTTTGGATGTGTTTTAACTGGAAGATTAAAATGCTTGTAATTTTGTACCATTTTAAAAAAGTTATGTGGAAACTGAATCTTTAAAACTTCTGCTTGGTTGTTTGTTTGACTATGCAAGTAGAGGCTTTCTTTTGCGGAAAGAAAATATTTATAATATTGATGGTTAACATCGTCTTCTTTATGTTTTGGAACTCATGCAAAAGACAAATGACTTGCATAGAAGTATTTTTTTAATCGGCATTCTTCCATGCTGTAGTGGTACCAGGACTAGGGCTTTTTGGGCCAACAGATTCTAGTATTCACTAAATTTAGCTGTGTAGATATTTCCTTCATTATTCTTTGAGTGGGGGCACTCTTCCATGAATAATTATGCCACATTAACTCTAGCTTATATATAATGTAGCTACAAGTCGTGAAATTGATATTATGAGGATGCTGAACAGCTTATCTGTCATTTCAAGCATATGTGGATGGTGGATACTATGTTAGTTATTATTTGGGATTATATTGTCATCTAGCAATTTCTTAAATGCAGATAAACACATTGATGGCTAATGGTGACAAACCATTGCTGCGAAAAATGGTTACAGAGCAAATGTACTCTGTAAGCACATTTTTTCTGTTTATTTTCATTCATGGGAGTCTGGTGGAATATCTTATGTCTGTGATGTTTTTTTATGTGCTTTTCTGCAACGCAGGCACTTAAGAGCGAAATTAAGCAAAGAGAATCTAGATGGAGTAATGTTTACTGGGAACTGATAGAGCCAGTCACTAAAATTCGAACTCTACGTGCTCGAATGGCAAGTATCGTTTTATACAACACTTTTCTAGTTTGCATATGTTATTTATGCCACATATTAATTTAGATATTTTAAATATCCATGTCCTTCCATATAAAGTGGTTATTATCCTATAATAGCATTCCAAGTTGATAAGAGCGTTATTACAAAACAAATTATTTCCTTATTTTTTTTACATCGTTTTTCTCATTAGATTGGAGTTGACCGTGATGACCTGAGTAAAGTTTTCATACAGCTCACGCTTGAGTTTCTCTCTAAACAGGTACACTGACTGCTGCTTTAGTGCTTTCTGTCATGATGGCTTTGCCAATAAACTTATTAATGGCTTACCTATTTGATTTAAGTTCATGCACCTGAGTTCACTAATCACATGATTTCTTGTACCGCATATGATATATGGAACCTTTAAGCATTAGCTCATTATATTGAATTTTCAGTTTATTCAAGTGGCTGCCATAAAAACTCTTGAATTTGGCTTTTACTTATTTCCTTCTAATAAAATGTAGATTATCCATATGTTTTTGTTACAATGTTTTTGACATCATGCGTTTTTCTTCTCTGATGTATTATTAATTACATTATATCACTTAATACAGAAGTTTGAGGCCTGTGATTCAAAAGGGGCTGTAGTTGCTGGAAACAGAGACAAGGAGGTATTGGATTGATGCACTTTGTGTGTATGTATAGGGTTGGATTATAGTAAAAAAATTATTTGCCTGAAAAATGTAATGACAAAATGGTGTGGTTTACATTTTAGGCATTTTTTAAAATTTTACGCCATGGTTACTGAAAATAAAATACTCTAAAGACACAATGCTCTAAATATAAAACTCATTTAGTTCTTAAATTTTTTAGGCAAAATTTATATTTTAGCCTAACCTAATTCTCTCTCTCTCTCTCTTCCGACAACTTCAGGAGAAAAAGAGATCGAGATGTGCGTCACAAGGATTCCTATTTTTAAAGAAATCTTTTTCATCTTTCAACAGCATGTCCGAAAGGACGTGCATCCACGCACCCACCATTCGTTAGCAACGACCTTACCACGCTTACCACCAGCCGTTTCACTCGAGTCCTCGCTTTTTTCTTATTCTTACGAAGCAAATGACATTTCCTATTGATTATATATGTGTGTATATATATATAGATATATATAATAATAAATATATACATGTGTGTAAAGAGAGCGACTAAGAGAGAGAGAGATGGTGTTCAGTACAAACCATGAAACCACATATGCACGACGCTTTATGTGTGATACATAAAGCTTTTCTGTAATCTCAGATTGTACATGTTTTCCCCTACATATTCACCTTGACATAACTCTCATCCTTGATTGACTCTTGTTGCTCAACTACCAATAGTTGCTTCTAGGTCAGAGTTCTTGCATGTGCGTGCAGAAAACATACATCTCTATAACCTAATGTTGGTTTGGTTTATTTTTTATAATAATTTATGTTTTCTCTCGTATGTTTCTGAATTTAAAGAAAGTTTGTACATCTGGTTTAGATCAACAGTCTATACGAATGGTTTTTTTGTTTTAGAACTCTGCAACCAACTAGTTCCCTAATATTTAGTTATGCCTTTTCATGTACTTTAATATCCTAGTTATTTACTGATGGGTTGTCTGTTTAGGTCCTTGTTCGTGATATATGGGTTTTTGAAAAGTCTCAGTTTCACCCGGGTGCTTATTGGCGTCTTTGTGGAAGAATTCCTGTTAAACCAGGTGATACTTGATCAATTTCCAATCATTTTCTGCTGAAACCAAATTTAATGTAATACTCCTTTTAGGTCTTGAATATTTTACTGTGTTTCAGAAGTTTTGTATGAGGTACAATCTTTTTTACATGAATTGATCTTTAAGATCCAAAATATGGGTCAAACCATCATGTATTAGTATCCTGACAATTAAGTAATAAAGATACCAGTACAATTCTTTAATGCAGAAACTTTGGACCACGGTTCCTGATCCCAACTGTCATCGGGTCAGTCTGATTTTATATTTCTCCTGATTATGTGCTTTTTTTATTACTTGTTAACCTAAGTAGGTATCATTTTGAATTTTAATTTCTGACCTAACGTGTTAGAAATAGTAGCATTTGTTATTCTACAAACAACCCGTTTCATGTGTAGGAAATTCATTTCAAAAAACATTTATTTTTCTCGACAACTCCGTGCATACTTGTCATTTTGTTAAAACACATTCAACCTGCGAACACAACAGAGGGATTACAGAATCTATGAGCCCATTGTATGAAAGTACAATATCCAACAAATTTGATACATTTATATGCCTTTCTTTTGCTTCTAAGAAACAAAAGCAAATGTTTCAAAGAATTTGGTTACTTGTCCTCCATGCAAAGCAAAAGAAGAGTGTTTCTGAAGCAAGCTTCATTCATTCTGGTACGTCTTCAACACCACGGGGTCATCAAAGTGATTGCAACCTTTAACTCACATGACAAGAATAACCTGAACCTCAAGTTTACACATACCTTTTAGGTCAGTAACACGAAACTGCACCCGTCTAGTTTTGTCCATCGACAATGTTATTCTTCAAATCAATCTCCTGAAAAAGAACATATTCCTCAAACACCATGGTTTCAGGTTGTCTTATTTGCAACAACTTGTACCTGTACCTGTATCTCAACACAAACAGAAGGTGCCCGTTTTGTTATCTTATGACTACTAGTCATGTGGTATTTGGGTCATTGGTACAACTATTTAACAACCATGCTATGAAGACCGTTGTTGTCGGTGAGTCTAGTCCACGCTCAATCCCTGTTTTAGAAGATAAACATGACTCAAATGGGCCTAGGGTGCAAGCCAAGATGCATGATGTGACTAAACCATCAATGCCACGAAAGACGGTGAGTATTAACCATGAAGTTGAGTATATAGACGATTATTCAAGCAACAAGAAGCGAAAGAAGAAGATGATGGAGCAAGGGCCTTCAATGGAGATTGATGGGAATGTGATAAAGCCATTGAAGTCTATTCTAAAGGTGGGTTCTAAGCATATATGATGATGAAATGATCAATGGCACTTGGAAATGAAGTGTAAAGATTAGGGAATTATATTGGTCGATAATTATAATTAATAAATTATAGTATTATTTGAGTCAAAATGCTAGATGTGAAAATGACAGTGAACTTGTAAATTTCTAGGGCTAATCAAGTCGATTTTGAGCTCAACTAAGCTCGAACGTGACTGATTTAGTTGAAAAGTGCACAAAACTCTTTAAACTAAAAAATAAGGGGAGTTAGATTTGGTGTGTTTCAAGTTTGCATGTAACGTATGAAAACCTAATTTTAAAGAGAAAATCCTTAAATCTTATATAGATTGTTCATTTGAAATTTTGAAAATAAATATGTGGTTTACATTAAATCATATTTTTTTTATTTGAATCCCAATTTTTTATTCAATAATGCGGATCACGTATTTATTTTCAAGATTACAAATGAACGGTCCAGATATGCTTTAAAGGTTTTCTTTTTAAGATCAGTTTTTAGTAGGATACAATCCCCATGTGTGTGTATAGATATATATAGTCCCAATATATATAACATGAGAAAAAAATATGCAAGTTATACATATTTAAATTGTATCCAAGAATGATTGATTTTAAAAATATACATTCTTTGTATTATTTTCACCGCCAAATTACAAAATTCGACTGATTGTTTTTTTCTCATTAAGAGAATGTCCCTTAATTTGTTGGTGCAAATTTATTTCATTACCTAAATTTAAACCTTCTTCCATGCATTTGCCTATGAGCTTACTAAATGTATATTTATCATAATTAACACTGAATCCTTCTATTTTTTTTTCAACTCTTTTAGCAAATAATAAAGAAACACCGTTGTAAATTTAAAATTTCCAATTACTAGCAATAGAGTTAAGAGTGCAATAATACTACATAAGAATCCACCTAAAAGATTTAGGGAATAGCACCTTAAGTTTTGTAATAACGTAATGTTATATGATATTTTTAAAATTCTTAATGTAATGTTATATGATATTTTTAAAAATTCTTAGATCATCTGTCTGGAATTTTCCATAAATATTAATTATTAAAGTGTAGATAAATTATGTTGTTGAGTCATGTTCTTTGATAGAGTTAATGATTTTATTTTAATTGAGAAAGATAATTATCCAACCAACCTTTAAATTAACTGAAATCATGTTGTAATCATTTCAACCGTTATCGTTGTCAGAATTATTATTATTTTAACAAATTGTACAAGATGTTAACACTTTTTATGAACAGTATTTTAAATTTTATCAATTCTATCTACTTTAGTACAAGGCTAAAGAGTAAAGTCATAATGTTGAAACACAAACTATGACTGAAACTAAATAACCAACCACCATCATGTATTCAAGTGTATGACAGACAAGTTTTTACGATCCAAAATGTTTGATTTGGGTCAACAAAAGTCAGCCTTTTTTTCCCCAACAGATTCAATGAAAGCTTGTTTTTGAGGCAAATGTGGTTCAGATTGGTCCAGTTTAAGTTGCATCATTTTGAAACAGGTTTTAACATATCAGGTTTGGTACTAATATCAGACGGTTTTAACATATCAGGTTTGGAACGGTTTTACCCCAAACACGTTTGTTAATCAGGTTGTATGCTTCTGTTTTCAGACTGGCTTTTTATTTGCCCATCTCTACTTGGGCACTGACAGTGGCGGAGCTTGAGCAAAATGAGAGGGGGGCGGAAATTTTTAAAACCCAAAATACATTTCAATTTTTTGAAGCGAGGGGGCGAAACCGTAATTTTTAACTAAATATAACATTTCGACCGAAAAACTTACACTACGGACCCCCCGGGGGCCTGGGCATTGACAACGTGAAACATTTCGTCCAATTGTTAAATGCATCACAATCCACTTATGTTACACCATGGTGATATCTCAAAGATTAACTTATTGCCATTTCAATGATAAATGGTATCGAGAAATTGAAAAGAAAAATCAAACACACACAATTGGAAATCGATCCTTTGATTTCACTCTAGTCTGCTTGTAATTACAAATGCAGAACAACAGCTATTTATAGCTGATTATTACAACTAAAAAGAAACAGAAAACTGAACTGTAACAAACTTTACTAACAAACTCAATTACAAGATTAGTAACTAAGCTAACATTTCACCCCCCTAAGCTTGTAATTTCCTTCATACCAAGCTTATCCTTCATTTCTTCAAATTTTACCCTGGGAAGTGCTTTAGTCAAAACATCAGCTTTCTGATTTTCTCCTTCTACAAACTCTATTCTGATCTGCTCCTTTTCAACAGTTTCACGAATAAAGTGATACCTTGTATCAATATGCTTACTACGAGCATGAAAAACTGGATTCTTTATAAGTGCAATAGCAGATTTATTATCTACTTTTAAATCCACCTGCTGCTCACTTCCTCCTGTAATTTCTGCCAGCAATCTTCTCAGCCAAATAGCTTGACATGCAGCAGTGGAAGCGGCCATAAACTCTGCTTCACAAGATGATAATGCCACAGTAGATTGCTTCTGAGAATTCCAAGTGATTGGTCTATTCCCATAAAAGAATACCATTCCAGTAGTACTTCTACCATCATCTCTATCAGTAGAATAGCTACTATCACTGAACCCAAGCAGTTTGTCATCTCCTTTTCTTTGATAGACCAAACCCAAATGAGTTGTGCCCTTTACATATCTCAGAATCTGCTTTAAAGCCTGAGCATGAACCACCTTAGGTGCCTGCATATATCTGCTGATATATCCCACAGAGAAGCTTAAATCTGGTCTTGTGTGGGTTAAATACCTCAAGCATCCTACCCATTTTCTGAACTGAGTAGGATCAGCATCTCCTCCTTCATCATTTTTTGATAATCTTAGCCCTGGCTCCATTGGAATCTTGGTTGAGTTGCACTCCTTTAAACCAGCTTCTTCCAAAATCTTCTTTGCATAGCTGGTCTGCTGCAGTTTAATTTCCCCTTCACTTTGTGTGACTTGGATTCCCAAATAGTAGGACAACAATCCCAAATCCACCATTTCGAATCTTTCTTCCATCTTTCTCTTCATCTCTTTAATTTTCTCAGGACTTGCCCCTGTTATTAACAGATCATCAACATAGACTCCTATGAGTAGGACTTCCTCTTTCACTCCTTTCCTGTATACTGCAGGCTCATACTTGCATTTCTTAAATCCCAGCTCCTTCAACACACTATCCAACTTTAAGTTCCAGGCCCTAGGGGCCTGTTTAAGCCCATACAAAGCCTTTATCAGTTTGTATACTTTCTGCTCAGCTCCTTTTTTCACAAATCCTTCAGGCTGAGTCACATATACCACTTCTTGAAGGTCACCATGTAAAAATGCTGATTTTACATCCATGTGATGGACCCACCATCCTTTCTGAGCAGCCACAGCCAGCATCAACCTTACTGTTTCAAGTCTAGCCACCGGAGCAAATACTTCTTCAAAGTCAATCCCATATCTTTGCACATATCCCTTAGCAACCAACCGGGCTTTGTATTTTGTGATAGTTCCTGTGGCATCTCTTTTGACCTTAAAGACCCACTTCAAACCAATTGGGACAATACCCTTTGGTCTTTCAGTGAGTTCCCAGGTCTTATTCTTCTCAATGGACTTGATTTCAACAGCCATGGCCTCTTCCCATTCTTTTATTCCTTTTGCTTCCTTGTAGCTAGCAGGCTCTCCTTCTAGCAGAAGCAAATGAGATTCCTGTTCCTGGTCATAAATGTCATTCAGGCTCCTTGAACCCCTTAGAGGTGTGTGATCATACCTGTCATTTGGAGCAACAGTTGGATCACCTGGTCCATCTACATCCGTAGGCAGCCTGCCTAAGTTTGGTCCTCTTCCTTTGACTGTGGATTCTGGACTACTCCATATTGGCTCGTCCTCCATATCCATGTCATCTTGTCCTCCTACATTCACCTGATCATAGCTGGTTGAAGCTTGATCACTATAAACCTGGTTTTGATTCCTGGTTTCTGTATTAACCAGAAACTCAATCCATTCAGCACCCCTGGCTTCTTCATCCTTTTCCCATTCCCACGGTCTTGTTTCATCAAACTTTACATCCCTTGTAACATGAATCCTTCCAGTTTCTGGATCCAACATCCTGTAGGCCTTGGTCTTGGGTTGACAGCCTAAGTGCACCAGCTTCTGGCTTCTATCATCCAGCTTTTTCAAATTAACACCAAGGACCTTTGCATACCCAACACAGCCGAACACTTTCACATGGTCCAGCCTTGGTTTCCTGCCTTTAGCAGCTTCATAAGGAGTAACTTCCAATGCTTTAGTGGGAGACCTATTCAGTATATAGACTACATGCCTGGCTGCTTCTCCCCACAAGTCTTGAGGGAGATTCATAGCCTTTAAAAGGCATCTAGTCATACTCATGACAGATCTGTTTCTCCTCTCTACAACCCCATTTTGCTGTGGGGAGTATGGTGAAGTCAGCTGGTGATACATACCAGTTTTGGAGCATAACAATTTGAAGTCATTGGAGGTGAACTCACCTCCATTGTCTGTCCTTAGAGCCTTTATTTTTCTTCCATGCTCCAACTCCACTTCTTCCTTAAACTGCTTGAATCGAACGAAGACTTCAGATTTTCTTTGAATAAAGTACACCCACATGTATCTGCTATGATCATCAACAATCATGAGCAGGTACTTGTTGCCTCCTTTAGTTTCTGGTGTTATGGGTCCGCAGACATCAGCATACACTAGATCCAGCAACTGCTCTGCCTTGAATGGTGTCTCCTTTGGGAAGGGGGCTCTGGAGTGTTTTCCAGCCATGCAACAATCACACACCTGAGAAGGATGTGTTATGTTTGGCACCCCCTGAGCCATATCTTTCTTGGACAATCTCTGAATTGACTCAAAGTTAAGGTGGCCCAGCCGAGCATGCCATAGCCAAGCTGTGCTCACCCCGACCTGAGCCAATAGACATGCTGGTGCAGCTACTTTGAGCTCGATTCTGTACAGTCTGTTTGGGGATCTTGGCACTTTCATCAGCAAGGACCCGCTTGCTTCAGCAACCCACAGATGATCATTCTTCATCCTTACTTCATAACCAATCTCAGTAAGTTGTCCGAGGCTTATTATATTACTTCTCAAAGTGGGAATGTAATATACCTCAGTTAGCACTTTCTGGTCCTTGTTCTTGCATTCAAGAACAATGTCTCCTTTGCCTTCAATGCTCACACATGAGCCATCTCCAAATCTCACCCTCCCGCTTATACTCTGATCTAGTTTTGCAAACAGTTCCTTATTACCAGTCATGTGGTTGCTAGCCCCATTGTCTAGGAACCACACCCCTGTTTCCTCACTTGAGTATTTCTTCGGAAGGACTCTTTCTTCATTAAGAAAAACAGCAAGAGTCATCAGCAGGGCTGGCCCATCTTCCCTAGCATCTGCCAGGTTTGATTCTTCCTTCTTTGGGTTTGTAGGACACTCAGAAGCATAGTGTCCCATTGCATCACACCTGAAGCATTTGATCTTGGTCTTGTCTTTATTCTTTCTTGACTGATAACTTGTGGAGGGTTTGTCTTGAGCCTTTCCTCTGCCCGCAAGCCCTCTGCCCCTGCCTCTGCCTCTAGGCCCTTGTCTCCCGGCACCCCTGCCTGCTCCTTGGCCAGCCTCAGGTTTCTTCTTTGCTTGCCATTCATCGTAACTCAGGAGCAGTTGGTCCGACTTACTTGAGGTCTGTTTTTCTTTCATCTTGGTTCGCTCTTCGAATGCTTTTAACCTGCCAATTGCCTCTTGAAATGACATTGCATTCAAATCTGCAAATTGCTCTATCGAGGCCACAATGGCCAAGAATCTTTCTGGAACCGAGCCTAGGAGCTTCCTTACCACTGTTCTGTCATCGATCGTGGATCCTAAACCATTGGCTTTTGAGACCAGATGGCTTAGTCTTTCGGCAAAGTCGTCTATTCCTTCATTCTCATTCATTTTCATCGCCTCCAATTCAGACTGTAGCGTTTGCAGTCTTGCTTCTCTAACCCGATCGGCACCAACAAATCTGACCTTCAGAGCCTCCCATATCTGTTTGGCCGTTTGATATTGCGCAACTTGTAGAATCAATTCCTCCGATAGACTTTTAGTGGCGATGGTTGCTGTTCTTCGTCTTCGATAGACTTTTAGTGGCGATTCCTGATCCAGCCCTTCGAATCAGTCGATCGAAGGTTTGATTCCTCCTCGAATTCACCCACCGATCTTGATTTTTTCCGCCAATTTCTTCGATTCGGAGGATCTGAGCACCGCGACTCTGATACCACTTGATAAATGGTATCGAGAAATTGAAAAGAAAAATCAAACACACACAATTGGAAATCGATCCTTTGATTTCACTCTAGTCTGCTTGTAATTACAAATGCAGAACAACAGCTATTTATAGCTGATTATTACAACTAAAAAGAAACAGAAAACTGAACTGTAACAAACTTTACTAACAAACTCAATTACAAGATTAGTAACTAAGCTAACATTCAATGTTAAGAACGTCTTTTTTACGTACGTAACAATCACTGGAATTTGTTGATCTTGATCCATTGTAATTTTAATAAAGTGTGTGTAAACATGTAAAAATACGGATCTTCCAAGTCACCAAATTCTGGTTGGAGGTCCAAAATGTGCCTAAACATGTGAACCTCCACCAGAGCGATTGGACTGTAAAAAAAATGAGCTGAAGCTTGAAATTCGATATCTAAAGGCCAACAATTTAACGAGCTTTTAAAGTTGTGTACAAGAGAGCAATGATCAGCATGCTTTGAAAAAGACTTGTTTATTATAGCTTTAAAGATTGTTTAGTCCAAGATTAGAATTAGAGCGTTCTTATCATTTATGAAAACAAACAAACAAACAAACCAACCCGGTATATTCCCAGTAGGGTATGGGGGAAAGGATAGACACAAACCTACCCCTATCCTAGTTGGGATAGAAAGGCTGCTCCGAAGGAGTCCCCGACTCAAAGTTAGCGTTTGAAGTTGATCATCCCAACATTTTTAACGTTATTTTCACAAAATAAGTAAAATAACGTTAAAATTAATGCAATTTTACTTTGCCTCCTTGACAGCCACACATATATATATTATATATGTGCACCGCAAATGGGACGTTTATCATTATACAATTTGTGTCAGTTTTTAACCAAACTCGACATTTTAATTTAATATCAGGGAATGTTAATTAAAAAGCTAACAACAGAAACAGGGTTAACAATTTTAATTTAATAATAAAATATTTATGACTTTAAAAGTTAATCACACTCGACATTTCCAACATCAAAAGTCACAACGCATGAACAACACGACAAGGTAATCAGGACTCACATTTACATAACACCCAAAAAATTACATCCATATATCTATATGTATGTATGTATACATATTATTGTATCTCCCTTCTTTTTTCCCTATTATATACTCATTTTATAAACATGGGAGGTGGATGAACAAATAACCTAAACATTACCCGGCTGATCAATTTGTGAAGCAGCAGCCAGCCGCTGCAATGGCTTTAGGGCTACTGTTAATTGCGCAAATGAAGGCCTTAGATTTGGGTCCCTGTTAGCAATCAATTAGTCAGCTGAACCGCATACACTTTTTTGTCTTTTTCCTCTTGATTGGATTTAAAACATAATTAAAGATGCAAATATCATACATTTATATCTACTTTTGAGATAAATTAATTTAGGTGTTTTTGAATATATTTTGTATGTATTTGTCACCCTTTTAACCAATTTTTTTATAAATTTTACCCATTTAACTCGTCAGAGAGAAAGTATAACCCAACTCTTTAACAGGTTTAACAATGTGTCAAAAGAATGGAACATACGTTTGCCAGCACTCCCATATTATTCTTCCCACTAATGGGTCAACATCCTTGGGGATATCCAATCGGCGATTTTGAAAGCCAACAGCTCCCACAACCTGCATTGGGTTCATACCACTCCAAGGCAATCTTAGGGTTGCAAGCTCCCACAGTATAACACCAAAACTATACACGTCACACCTGTGTGCATATAAACAAACACGCAAATAAATAAATAAATAAATAAATAAATAATTAAATAAGTGTGTATGTGTGCGCGCGCACGCCCATTTGCGGTGCACGCATATAATGTATATATGTGTGGGCCCTTAAGGGCAAAAGTAAAAGTGCACTAATTTTAACGTTATTTTAATTATTTTGTGTAAATAACGTTAAAATCATTGGGATGATCAACTTCAAACGATAACTTTGAGCCGGGGACTCTTTCGGAGCAGCCTCTCTATCCCAATTGGGATAGGGGTAAGGTTTGTATCTATCCTTCCCCCCCAGACCCTACTGAAAAGTGGGAATATACTGGGTAAGGTTGTTGTTGTTGTGTGCGCGCGCGTGCGTGGGTGGTGTGTGCGCCTCTCCCCGAAAGCAGCCTCTATCCTCCGAGATATAGGTATGGTTTGCCTATGTCTTAGCATCCCCATACCCTACCAATAGCTTTGCTATAGGTAGGATTCTACTAGGTTTGGTCCGTTTGGTAGTGGTAGTTGTTTATTTATATGTATGTGTGAGTATGCACGCGTGTGCATTATTTGACAAAAACCAACAGTTTCTCTTTTGGCAACAGAAATATCATATTTTACTATTAATATATTTAAAAATTGAATAGCATTGATCTTGACCCAAAGATTCTCTCAAACTTTTCAATATTGAAAGGTATCTTAGTCCATAATAATTATCATACTTACTTTTCATTTGAATTTTCATTCCGCAGAACTTCAGGTGCCATCCACTCAGGCTATGACATCAATGATATGTTAAAGGAACAAAAAACTGATGAAAGCAGATCAACAAACAGAAAACATACTTAACATGAGCATGCTTCTTACCGTTCCTGCTGTTGACTTGGATGATAAAAATGTGTTGTGTTTCAAGCGTGACAACCCAAAATCGCATACCTGCAGCATTTAAGATTTCGCAACTTATTAGAATTATATATATACACACACACAAAGGCAGGCCTTGAACCAACTAACAAGGTTGCTGCTTTGTGACCTTGAGGTCATGGGTTCAAGCAACTAGCAAGGCTACATACATTAGATCGCAAAGCGATCCTGCCCCTCCCCAACCCCTACACAAAGCGGGAACTGAGTCAAGCACCGGATACGCCCTTACACACATGTGCGCACACATGCATCTTAAAGCAAGCACAACTCAGAGCACAAATATCCTTACAGATTATATCCCTTATCTAGTAATTTGAAGAAATGGAGATTATTTTTTAATGCTGGAAAGCAAGTTAAAACAACATAAAAATAAACATGAGGATGAACCATCTAAAAATAGATCTAACTAACAATATTTAAAATCATTAAGGAATAAGGATGTGTCCCCTATAGTAAGTGAAGGCATAGTGAGATGGGTTTGATACAAAAAAGAAGAGGGCCATATTTACCTTGACGTTCCAATCTTCATCAACCAACAAATTTGGTGACTTTAAGTCACGGTGAACTATTGTTGGAATGCTTGTATGCAGGCAATTCATCCCTTTTGCCTACAGAAGGAGTCGTTCAAATAATGATAGACACAACAATAAACATGTAAATTTGTATATGAAAACTTCTTACAACATCAAGAGCCATTTTTATTCTACGCTTTTCATCGATTTGGCACTGTGGGCGATGAATAATCCTGTATAAGCTTCCTCTGAAAAGAACAGTTTTTTTATCATAAACCGTGTTAACATATATGCGATGTGCATCCAAATGTGTTTACAATTACAAGTGTATGCGTCCACATATACATGGTGAATATGTATGACTAGTATTATAACAAGAACTAGTAAATATTAAATACACACAAATTAAAGCCAATCTAAAGTTTAACTAAAAGCTAAAATAAACAAATAAATATACTAAACAAACAACATACCCAGTAAAATCCTACTATTTAAAGATGTTTGACAAAAAGCCTCTTGATGAGTAAGAGATCTGAATGATTTAGCAAGTGTTTTCAGCTTAATCATTAAGAGGCTTGCTGACCGATTTAGAGGCGTCGTTAAGAGGCTACCAAAAAGCTAAATCTCTAACTGATTAGGATGTATCATGTTAATGGAATCATTAAAAGGCTATCAAACAGCCCCTTAATCAGATGTATCCTATTAATGGAATCATTAATAGAATAATAGGAAGGTTCATAAGGAAACTCCTTATTTTTGAGAAAACCAAGGAAACTCATACAAACCAATAACATTTTTGTTAATTTTTATCTTTTTTTTTTTACATTTCTTACCTTATAAATAAAGAAATAAAAAATGAAAAAAAATTATTGGTAATGATTATAGTTAGTTTTCTTACTTTATCCAAAATGAAAGTTTTCGTAGGAACTCTCCCAGGGGATGGAAGTAAAAATAACCCTCTTTATTGCATTAACTCGAAATAACCCGTCAATATCAAGCCAAATCTTGGATTTTTTTTGTTAACATCATTGTAAACACATTTAGAACACTCTCTTATTTCATGAGTTTGCGTAAATTAATCACCGTTTGAGAGTTAACATCATTATAAGTTTTGGGTCAAAAACACTTAAAGTGTTGTAAGTTAAATCCTTACAACGATGTTAATTTTAGTCATCATTAATTTGCATTAGTTTCATGTATTATAATGTATTCTTGGAGGGTTGTACATGTAACTTGTATTATTATTTATAACAGTGTTCCTAACCCAAATGTGTAAGGAGATTAATCATTCACATGGTATCATACGCCATTCACTCCTGGTGACCTATCCATTCCTCTCCCATCCCATCCCTTGCGTTGCCATTGTTCTTCTTATGCCATTCCCTGTTCATCTCCCACCCTTTCTTTCTCATGGCTGCCTTCTCCAATCAGGATTCTACCTTTCCCATGAACACTCTAATGCATATGATCATGATCCGATTATCCTCTACCAACTATCTTCTCTGGAAGAACCAGCTTCTCCCTTTCCTTGCCTACCAGAATCATGTCCGGTTGAAATCATCAATGAAGGAAAATGTGCTCCCAATCCAGCCTACTCGGCTTGGCTGTCGGCTGATCAACGTGCTGTAATTCTCCTTCAAGCATCCCTTACTGAAGAGTGCTTTGCTGAAATCGTGGGGTTAACTACTGCTCGTCAGATCTGGATGGCCCTAGAGACTGCTTATAGTTGTTCTTCAATTGAGCGCATCCAAAACCTAAGAGACCAACTCAAATAAAATCACCAAAGGTACCTCTTCTGTCTCAAAATTAGGCCGCAAATTTAAACTTATATGTGGTCAATTATCTGCCATTGGTCATCCGGTGGACAAATCTGATAAGGCCCATATGTTCTTACGTGGGCTTGGTGCCTCGTTTGAAAATTTCTCCACTGCAATTCGTGCTACCCGCACCCCTATCATGTTTCGGGATCTTCTTGTCCAAGCAGAATCACATGAATTGTTTCTTCATTCCATCCATGGCAACACTATACCCACTGTTGCATATTCAGTCCAGACTCGATCAAATAGTTATAACAGGGGGCGAAGAGGAAGGTTTTTTCGGGGTGACCGGGGCCGGGGCCGTCGATCGCCACACTGCCTGTTATGTCGCCACACAACATCGCGCATTAAGGCCTCTTTTGAAGTATGGCACTCGAGACTCAGACATGTGTCTTTTGATACTCTTTTGTTTTTAAATAAAGTCAGACATATGGAAGTTATTTCTCTTTTGCCTAAACCCATTATGTGTTCTTCTTGTCAATTAGCTAAGGCACATCAATTACCTTTTGAAACAAATGAAAAATGAGCTTTACACATATTAGATTTGATTCATTGTGATTTGTGGGGGCCATCCCCCATTAAATCTGTTGATGGCTACCGTTATTATGTGATATTTGTGGACAACTATTCTCGCTTTACATGGTTTTATCCACTAAAAACCAAATCTAGGTTTTATACTATTTTCCAAACGTTTATTCAACTCGTCCAAACACAATTTTCTAGCAAAGTAAAAGTTTTTCAAAGTGATGATGGTGGTACCGAGTTCTTAAACCACAACGTTAAACGAATTCTTTCCGATAATGGAACATTTCATCGGATCCGTGTCCCTACACTCCCCAACAAAACGGCCGAGCGGAAAGGAAACATCGTCACATTGTTGAGACAGGTATCGCCATGCTTTTTAATGGCCACATCCCTTCTACATATTGGGTTCATGCTTTTAGTTCTGTGTTTTATATCATTAATCGATTACCCACCAAAGTTTTGCAACATAAATCACTATTTGAACTTGCTTTCAACCAAGTTCCCACATATGACAAATTTCGTACCTTTGGGTACCGGGTGTATCCTTATTTACGGGATCATGTTGATCATAGACTTGCCCCAAGAAGTCTTCCATGCATTTTCATCGGTTATTCATCACAATATAAAGGATACCACTGTCTTGCTCCAAGTACGTCTCGCATTTATATCACTAGACATGCCGGTTTGATGAAAACTCCTTCCCTTTTACAAGCAGTACATCACAATCTCCACTCTCTGTTATGGAATTAACCACTTTTTTGGATGAAAAATCTGGCCTTCATGTCCCTCCACCAACCCTCCCATCTCCTACACAAGTCATCACTTCAGTTTCTCCTTGTGGGCTTTGTGAAGAGTTCCCCTTGGCTCAACCCACAATTTCCCCTACTGTCCAACATCTCATTTCATTAGATGAAACATCTACTACGGCTCATGACACTTCTCCTGACAATACTTTGCCACTTTCAGCACCACTACTTTCTCCACAAGCCCAACCGAATCTCTATGGACCCAACTCCCACCACCTCCAGACATCCTATGATTACACGTGCTAAAGCAGGCATTTTTAAACCCAAACTTAAAGCTAGTTTGACCCATTCTATGACTCATAAATTATTCTCAGCCTTATTCGCATCCACTGAGCCAAAAGGATTCAAAACAGCTGCCAAAGAACCTCATTGGGTCATTGCCATGCAAAAAGAAATGGAAGCCCTTATTCTTAATAATACTTGGACATTGGTCCCTAGTCCACAAGATCATAACAATGTTGGGTGCAAATGGCTTTTTTGTACTAAGTATAATGCTGATGGATCAATTGAACGTCACAAAGCCCGACTCGTAGCCCAAGGATTCACTCATATACCGGGCCTAGACTTCACACGTACCTTTAGCTCGGTTGTCAAATCCGAGACTGTTCGCGTTGTGCTCTCCTTGGCTATTATCAATAACTCGCAGTTACATCAATTAGAGTTTCCAATGCATTTCTTCATGGTCATCTCAATGAGCTGGTCTTTATGGAACGGCCTCCTGGATTTCATGATCCTAAATTCCCAAATCATGTGTGTCGTCTCAACAAAGCTCTTTATGGACTCAAGCAGGCCCCACGAGCATGGTTTCCCCGTCTCAGCACTTTTCTCATTGCAAATGACTTTCTATGCAGTAAAGCGGATCCCTCCTTGTTTGTGTTTAAACGTGACACCTGCATTTTGTACTTGCTTGTCTATGTCGATGACTTGATTTTGACAGGAAACAATGAACAACTCATCAAATCCTTTTACGGCAGAGTGACATTCATTGCGACATATTTTATGTGTTTTAATATTCGAGATCGTGTCAGAGTTGTCGCAGCGCACGATGCATGTGTTCAACTAAGTGATAGCTCCATCTTTTTCATAATTCAAATTTGCATGAGCATATCAAAGAAGCTTACCTCATATTCATTCAATTGTAATGTTTTGTATTTATAAATTGTCAATTTCGCAATAATAATTTAAATATAAAGAGTTTATTCAAACTCAAAGTGAACCTATATTAACTCACATTTCAGAAAAAAATGAGATGGATATTTGCTATAAAACAAATTAACAAACTTACCTGGGCAAAAATTCGGTAATAATTGAAAGGTTTGGAGGACGAGTTACAGCACCCATGAATAGTACAACATTTGGATGGCGTAATCTTTGCATGATCCGCACCTATGATGAAAGTACACATGCTTAGAACAACAATATTGTTTGATGATATGTGATAGTTAAAATAAAAGTATACTCCAATTAATTAGTTTTTAAAGAAGAAGAAAAACAGAAAGTAGTACCGCTTTTCCTATAAATGCATCTTAAAGACTATAGATGAAAAAATAAATTAGTGTTGGGATTTCATAGGCCTTTAGGATTGGGGCAAATCAGGATTGTCAGCCCTAAGCCGAGCTCGTTCTTTGTAACCCAACTTGTATTCTCTACATATTTTCAATCATGTAAATGTAATTTTTCAGCACCTTGAGTAATAAAAAATAAACCGTAGATACAGCCAGTGTTGTAAAAATCGCTAATCGCTAGTCGGTCGGCGAGGTAGGGACTAGGGATTAATCGGATTGGAATTTTATATATAATTTTCAAAATTATATACATATATACAATTTTATTATATATAATTTTTTAAATACCTACAAATTTTAACAAACTAATTCATGATTTATAAGGTAATAAATACCTACTTTAAATTTCTTCCTTTTTAAAAAGCCAAAAAGAATAAAAAAAAAGCCCATAAATAATAAAACTTTCCATTTTTTCCTTCTAAAAACCCAAAAAAAATAAAAAGCCCATAAATACTAAAACTATTAATAACCAACACCATGACCGAATTAAAGCCCATAAGCTGATTCCGTTCTTCGTCATCTTCTTCGGTCGTTCTCAGCTAGGGCACAGGCAAGCAGCACCATTCTTCTTCTCGCCACCATCATGTCTCACTAAATTGGAGTCAGAGTTGGCCGGAATCTCAGGTGAGTAAGTTCTATTTTTGTTCTTGGTGGTTAAATCGAAGGATTTGATGGGAAATTGGCTCGAATCGCTGGAATCTCAGGTGCACCGATTAGTCCGATTTTCCCGACTAGAGCCGACTAGCTCCGATGTTGACCGATTTTGACCGACTACCGATTAATTGGGCGACTAGGCTAAAATTAATCTATTAGGGACCGATTACCGATTAATCCCGATTAATCGGCCGCCTAATCGCGATTTTTACAACAGATACAGCTTGTGAACGACACCTCAACCAAACCACGTTAAATCATTGTGTTGTTTCCTTTATGTTTTATGCGTGTTAATTGTTTGTGTGTGCATTGTTTCCTCTACGTACCATTTTGAACTTGACACACTAATTCCACACTGCGATTAAGACTTCGCATGATAGAGGTCTTGAAGGAGAGACCTGCGATTACGTTTCGGTATTCGAACCATTTGATTCATCATTGTCTGTTGCCGCCATCAGATCTTCCCATTGCCACCGCAAATAGGGTTCCGCTCTTGGGTCATTGTCGTCGTTGCAATTAGGATTCTACCCTTGAGTCTCTTGTTATTGCCAATACTACCACTATTTGTTTTCGTCTTTTCGAACACAGAACCGTCGTCTACAACCATTTTTTCGATCATGATATGAAGGGATGAGTTTCTTGTTTTCTGATTGGGTTGTTGATTTGGGTCTAGGCGTTTGGGATTTGGTTCTACTTTGATTCGTGGTTGGGTTTTTTACTCAAGTTTTGGCGTTTTGATTCAAGCCCAGGCCGAGTAGTGTTGCTGCAACTCGGAAGATTAGAATAAAGTCTTAGCTTGTTTATGGGAACTGGAGGCATGGAAAACTGTGTGACAAAAATTATTGGAGTTATTGATGACTAAGTGGCTTCACGCTTGGATGGCGGGTTGGAGTTTATAGCAAGTCCTTCGAGTGGGATATTATTAAATTTTTGTAGGCCTTTAGGTTAGGGTAGATTAGGGTAGCCAATCCTAAGCCTACCTTGTTTTGTGGTTTAACCTAATTTGCATTCTCTATATATCCATTCATGTAATTGTAATCTTTGAGCACCTTGAATGATATAAGATAAACCCTATTTTCAACTTCTTGATGCTAGGGTCACCTCTGCCAAGTCACGTTAAATCATTGTCATTTACTTTATGTATTCTGCGTGTTAATCTTTTGTACGTGTGTGTTGTTTCTGTTGCATACCACTCTGAATTTAACACACTGGTTCTGCATTGTTAACGATTTTGTAAAATTACTTGTTTTTGTGCATCTGCATTTGTGGGGCCTGCATTTTCCCACTTCATATTCATTTTCCCAGTCACTATATTATATTTCTAGTATTCTATGTGACTCACTACAAAACATTTCTAGCTGCTAGATTCTATGCTCAACAAACAGTCTCAGGTAAGAAACATTCTCCTACTTCTCCATTCCTAATTTTTCTTTTCACTCCTTTCAACTCTTTCTTACACCAAAGCCATGGCAGAGGAAAGATTTCACTTTCACTCTTAGCTTGACTTTTGATTAGTTGAGTCGATGTTCTCCATATATCAAGCAGAATACTTCAATGAACAAGTGTACAGATATACATAAAGACCCTATGTAGATTTCCAAAATGCCAACCAATTTCAAAGAAAATACATAGAATTAGTTACCTATTAGGACCAACAGTTTACAGTTTTAATGAGGGTGTTTGTTAAGAAATGATTTTAAAGCACTTGTGGTTTTGATTCCAATTATGTTAGAAGTATTAAGGCAACTTGACCTTATTTTTTGATCCCTATGTTTGTAACGATTAAGGCATAAGCCCGTTCATACAACTCATGGTTTTATCAAACTTTAGATTAGAGTAGATTAAAAAGACTATAGGTGGTTAATAGGAGTAGATTAGGAGTTGTTCACAAAAAAATAAAAATAAAAAAAAGAAGATGCTAATCAAACTTTAGAAGTCAAACCCTACATGTGCATTTTTAATCTACTATTTAAGGCACTTAACTTACTTCTCTTCTGAACTCTGCTAAAGCAGCACCTGAAAAATCCTGATCAAGGAACTTCTTAACAGCCACTTCCTGTTCACATATATATCAAAATATTAGGCAACTCAATGGTCTCTGTAAATGGATGGACAAATGTGGCTTTGTATTCAGTGACAATCTTTATGTTTAAAGCAGTCAGTAAGAAACTTAGGTAGTTAGGTGCGCTAGTTGCACATACATAAAAATTCCCCCTGACTACCATAAATTCATTTTTAGTAAGAAGATAACGAAACTTACAGTGCCATTCCAATCAGCATTATAAACCTCACCATATGAACCTGCATAGAGATATTTATGCGAAGTATAAGAGAAAGGAAGCTAAAACTCAGAAGGGATACATCCTAAATCTGAAAGGTAATATCTGGGTTGTAAAAGTGGAAATTTGCAAGCTTGAATGTAAAAGTCCTTAAACCAATAAACTTACAGCATGATGCAGGGAAGAACACAATATAATTAATATTATAGTCATACTGTATTATATTGTTACCTAGTCCAATTCTTTCACCAATAACCAGATCTTCCCATGGAATTTCACAATCTCCAACATCATCCATTACAGGATCAATTTGAGATGGAACTGATGAGGATGAGCTTTCAGGAAGAGTCAATTTTTGGTTTGAATATTCTGAGGTTTTTATAACATCTTGCCCACTGATTGCATGCACTTTTTCTTGGCCCAACTTCTTATTCTTGGGGAAGGCATTGCTAGTATTACCTACCACCTCTAAAGACAATCTATAGTTTTTCCATTCAGTCCATGCAGCTTCAGACTCAGCTGCATTTGAAGAGGTCTTCTCATTATTTTCAACAATGTTATCACTTGACCTCAAAACATCAAAACTGGTGGAGGCTGGCATCGTAAAATCATTAGTTACATGTTTGTATTCTTCATTCTCCTTTTTCCTAGGCACCTGATTAATAGCATTACGGTTTTTCGCCACCAACGGTATGGGAGGTCGACCAGACACTTGGTTGTTTTTCGTCCTCTCATTTTTATTTTCTGCAGAATTACTCTGCATCAAAGCCTTCCCAGATCCTTTAATCTGGAATGGATTAAGCTCTGTGAAAAGATTTTTATTATCCTCCATGTTGTTCTGAGTATTATTATTGTTGTTATTATAAGGGACTATATTAACATTCATTCTTAAGCCACCACCAACTGCATTTGGCCCACGACCCCCTTTATACAGAGAACTGCCAATTGCTGATGAGGGAATATGATCCAACTGATTAAAAGGCAACATTTTTTTCCCTGCTGCTGGAGACACACTAACACCAGTGTCACCTGTGTTTGTTATTGATATCAAAGGTTCTTCCCCAACACCATTTTGCACTTCAATGTTTTGGCCATATTTAACATTGTTTGAAGGAAGTCCGAAATCTTTATTAGGCCCGTAACCTGGAAGTTTGCTGGATTTTGGCATATATGGTTTCATGGAAGAATCCTTCGACGTGCTGAAGATATCTGCAGGTATAAGTGTTCCAGGGGCTGCCATCAGATCAACCAGAAACTCCCTGAAGGTAAGAGAAGACCTTTATTTAGAAGCAAAAAGGGTGTATCCTAACATTTAGGCATAATTATTGTGTAGTACATCACGAGAATTAGTTCATTGTAGTATTTTGTAGATTGTTAAAATTCTCAGAAAATAAAGTTGGGTTGGATACATGATAGTTTTAAGTGATGTATGTATGTATCATTTAGACACATATGGTAACATGGCAGCAAAAGGAAAAACAAAAGAGCAAGTAAAAAGATAAAAAACATAGCATGGATGTATGAGAACAGTTGAAAAATATAAGAATGATAATATTGCAAGGCAAATATAACAGATTTTTGATAAATTGTTTTAAAATGGCTTAGCACATATAAGACTACTGCGAGTAACAGTGCTAGAAGCAAAAATTCTATATAAGACTACTGCGAGTAACAGCTGTATTCTAAGTCTAAACAAGAAAATATTCGAATAAATGTCAGAAAAGAAACAAAGAAAAATGTGCTAAGAGAGTATGCACAATTGTTACAATACTATAAAATTTATGCATTCAAATGATGGTTCCTGAAAGCTGACTATGATGGCATCAATAAGAAGATAAAGTTAGACAGAAAAAGTACAATCATGAGATTGTAAATTTGAGAGAGAGAATAAAATGACTACATGTAACCTTTCATTATCTAACTTAATGATGTTGACTGCATCATCCTCCACACCAGTATAGTGACTACCCTTGACAAGCCTACAGGCTATTCCAATACTTTCAGCCAGTACCTGCAGTTCGCCACAGTAAAAATAAAAGATAAATGCCAATGCTACGCCTTCTCATATAGATTAAAAAATGAACCACAACAGATCAAAAGTACTGAAACCTGTAAACTGTTACTACTAGTAAAGGCTATCTTGTATATTGTAAGGTACGCTGAGGTTAAAGCCCCTCCCCATGCTTAGAAACTTGCTATTTAAACTGTATGACATTCATCAACAGGGGTTCTTTTCACACTTTCTAGCTAGTTTATACTTTATACTAAATAAAAGATAAGAAACTCAGTGATATTGGGCTGCAGCTTCCAGTATATTGTGGAACATTGTACTAGTTACAAATGCAGCAGCTGAAACATAGAATGTTGTCGTTTGATCGAAAAAATAGCCAAATATTGTTATAAAAACTATTAGTAATTTAGTATCACACTATCAACATTAACTGGATCATTCATCTTGACTCTTCAATTCACAAATAATCTTACTCAGGTGTTTTAATGTTTTGAAAAAGAACGTTCATCTAACCATATCTGCACATTTGTGTCATTTATATACCATATTGACTAACATATGCTTTAATCATAATCTAGCAATAAATGTTCCTACTTAACATAAAATGATGGTAAAACATGATGTTACTATATTAACTACAGAGGTTAGAAGACATAATCTGATGTCTAACATATTAGGCAGCAACTGAACGGGGCTTTTCTCCATTACATACATAATTATATATTTTTATATGTAATCATCACAACCTGACTTGATTAAAAGGAAGTAAGGGTTTTAATTCAACAATAACAACAGACATTTCCTATAAGGCATATACAACTATCTTCAGTAATCCGTGTTTCTAACTTTCTGTTTGGACAGGAAATTTCTTCCTTGCATGTTCACCTAGAAAAACTGTGTCAGATTTAATATAATAGCCCAGTCACAATTAGAAATCTACTAAGAAAATGTCATGACTCAGTAACTTAAGGTAAGCTGATAATTGAAAATGACTATTTTATTCTGTTGTCTGCTAAATAGAGAGAGAGAGAGAGAGAGAGAGAGAGAGAACCCAAAAATACTAAAAAAATCAAGTAATTCAAATGGATACTGATTCTTGAAAATGATTTTTTATTTTGTTTGTCTGCTAAATTTAAAGAACTCAAATAGATATCCTTATGAGCATATACAGTAAGATTTTGTAGTATGCAAGTTACTTTATGGCTCTGGCCCTACCAAGTAGGAAAGTAAAATAGCCAACCTACATGTGTAACTATGTAAGTAACTGAAACCAAATAATGGCTGTCTCAATGACAAAAGACTGAAACGAACATCTCACCTTGAAAAGCAAAGCACGATGACGTGACAGGCCAACTCTTAAGGAACCAATAGGGTATATACTGGTATGGAGGGATGTCCTCAACTCTGTGCTTCTTTCAACCCATCTTGCCAAAATAATACTAGCATCCCGCACAGACCCACCCATGTGCTCTGTCACAAGTTCAGCAAGCCTCTGCACTAACAGATTTACCTCAGCAGGAGGGCAGTCTAATGAAATGCAATGGGCTACCTGCAGCAGCTCTTCTAAGGCAGGATCAATGGTTCTGTTAACTACAATTACTTCAAAACCTGAACTACCAGGGTTTGTTTCAAGATCCAACAGTGAAGGCATTTTCCCTATCTCTGTTGAATGTCCATATACGTCATAGAAACCGTCCACAACTTTCTCATCATAATCAAGGAGACCATAATCCTAGACAACCAAAAAACACAAGTCAACACATGTAGAAAGAATCAAAATAAATCATACCAGACCAAGGTTAAACTCATACAAGTGCAGGAAATATTTGTATCCTCCTCAATCTATAAGGCATGTCAGACTGCCTAAACGTGACTCTTGATCACAAAATAAGAAGAATGTTCTTTTATTGTATAATACAACCAGACTAAATACTTTCTTACATGATATAACCTTAACTATGGCTTTATACAACCACGGTGAAATGTGATACACATTAACTATCAAATTTGTTTTATGTTCCCTAAACAGTCCTTGTTCTTTGATTTGAAGTAACATAGAATAATGCAGATAAAAAGAGCATCATAATACCACTAGTGATTACCGATTGGGGTTATCAGAAGGGATGGTAGTAGCATCATTCCATTGTAACCAAATGTTAAGATCGGAAGAGAATGATCAATCTGAAGTTGTAAACACAATGGAGAAAATGATACAAGAATATTTGGGTAGAAACAACACAGATGTCAGCAGTTTGCTACATCTGATGCCGCCTTTCGATTAGTGACTAGGATTGTAGAGATTCATCAAATTAAAATTCCTCTCATATTGTAGTTCGACTTTAATGCATTTTTCTAAAATTTGAACTATCATTACTTTTTAATTCAAATGCATTGATGGAGAAAGATAATATGACACAAAATTGGCCAAGACAATAATAAAAAATATTACACCTCATTAAAAGAAATTTCATCATTTCAGTAATGCAGGTATTCCAGTAACCTATCTGAATTCTTTAAAAAAAATTGCAAAACTCACATGGAAATGCTAATAACTTGTTAGTTCTTATTTGAATGAGCATAGAACCTAAGACAATAACATATACATATAGTCTACGGTGTAAAATTCTTTAAACCTGGATATATGATCATCACTACAAAAAGTTCATCGATTACCAAAAAAAAGATAGCATGATTCTTCAACTGTGTACCAACAAAACATCATCTGCATCTATTAAGGACATTCAACTCACCCAGTACTGCCGAGACAGCTTATCAGCTGCGGCATCACCTCTATCAGGTACATGGCTATTACCAGACTGTTGCCCTAAACTCAGCAACTTCGCCGCACGGATCTGATCGCTATCAGAATCACCTCTCGACTCCGAATTTGACACGCTCAAAGCTAGGGCTAGCTGGACCTGGTACTCCTCTTCCGACGAATAGTAGTCTTGCTGTTGACGCATCGTTACATTGACGGTGGGAGACGCCGGAGGAGGACTTGCGGCAGCAGACGGAGACTGAACCGACGGTTGACCGGTAGAAGTTATAGATGCACGCTGATCGGCGGTGGCACAAGATGATGATGATGACGATGATGATGTTGAAGATGATGATGCTGGATCGCTGGATGATCGATTGGGATCGTGATTGCTTCCTATGTGAAGCTTCTTGAAGATGTTCTTCATGCCCTTCTTCTTCTCCATGTTAAATGAACTGTTGTAATTTCTCAGTTATTCTTCTTCACCCAGCGAGGGAAAGTGGAAAACTTAACATTGTTGGTTTTATACGGAAGTTTCTTTTCTTTTTCTTTTTTGAAACAAACACGAACAAACTATATTTTTATTTTTTTTATTTTTTTGAACGATATTTGATCTCAACGTGTAAACTGCTGATTTTCAGGTCTAGTTATCATGACCTCCGTTGAGACCCCACCACCTCAGGAGGAAATCGCACCAGAAAACCCTCTAACCTCTTAAAGACCCTATCTCACCTTAGGAACAGAAATTCTTGTTTATTCGTTAATAAATTGAATTTTTACATCAAAGGTTTACAAACGCAAACAAACGTGTATTTACAAATGAACGCTATCAAACACGAAAACATGTTTAAAATAAATAAGTGAAATATATCGTATTTGACCTGTATTGTTTTAAAATGTAATTTAGTTTGATTTTGAATTAAAACTTTTTATAAGTATTTTTTTAAAAATATAATCTAAGTCATAATGACATATTTGAAGTAATATTAAATTTTATATGGTATTTTATTAATTATTTAAGTGTTATCGTCAATTTTAATAGGAGAATTTTATAAAGTGTTTTTTTAATTATTTAAATGTTATGATCCATTTTGATTACTATGAAGTGTCGCTACAAAATAGCTAAACTAAAACAAAAAACCATTAAACCCATCATATCCTCCCTGCCAATCGAGCGGGATAACCATTAAACTCATACTGGCGGGGAGGGTATGCTGGGTGGGAGTGAGCTGACACACCGCCCCTACCCCGACGGTGTCCAAATGACCTGGGTTCAGTTAAATAAACGATTGAGGACTATGTTCATAAGAAGAATTCAATCATAATTTTTATATCATTTTTAAATATAATTTTATAATTTTTAAATATATTATTCATTACTTATGTTTGAGGACTTGTTGAGGATTATTAAAAACTACTGAGGACTATGATTACTTATTTGTTAGGCTAGTATGACTTTTGATGGATTATTTGATTATTATGTTATAAATTATTCCTTAAAACTTGTAAGAGCATATACTTTAGAACAATGTCTTTTAGGTTTTGAATTTGCATCCTTTTTTTATGTATTATATAAATTTTTGTGTGTGCTCGCCAACTATGCAAATAATTGACAGAAATCTATTTTACATGTGTAACAGGATAGGTGAAAATGATGAAGACTTAGGCTAGGGTTTAGTTGGCCTAGTTAATACTTAAAACGATGTATTGAGTTTCAATTGTATTTGTTTGGAGTTGGATATTGTAATGTAATTTATTTGAGTTATTGAATATTTGTTTATGATTATTAATAATGATACATTAACTATCAAAACATTATAATATCACCATAAGCTAATGAACAGTCGAAACTCGCGTCCCGACGTATTCCGCTGTCGATAGGGGCGCGTCAATTTGGGGATATGAACTCGCCGTTTTGAAATGAGGTTATTGTCTACTTGTCTTATCATTTGTTTGAATTATTGTCTTCTATCACTAACCTAAAGGTGATACAATTACAAAATTGTCTCCATTTTTGTTTATCATATTACTCGATTTATAAACGTTTAACCTATTGTGTAATTGTTCATAACATAGCAATTTGTCACACAAAATAGATGATACATGTAATATGATATTTACATAGTTTTGTGTCAAAAATTGTATCTTTAACCATTTTGTTGGGTGTAACGAAAAATTAAATCGATCTCTTCTATCTTTATGGGATATCTGGACAACAATTGTCATGTTGACATCTTGAATCCATATGCACCAACTTTATTTCTTAATTTGTTGATCACTAACTCACAATTTTAAGTTTTCAGTTTGTAACACCCGTCAGATTTAAATAAACGATTCGTTTTTAACGAGACCAAATGAACTATGTCCAGTTAAGCTAGAGGTGCGCAAATCGGGTTTTTTATTGAACCGAGTCCGGTTCGGGTTTTGGCCGGGTATAGGTTGAACCAGTTCCGGTTTTCCCGGTTCTGGTTTTGGTACTAATTTGTCTGAAAAACCGGACCCGTTTTACCCACCAGTTCGGGTATGACCGGTTACGGTTCGGGTTGCCGGTTCCGGGTCCCTTATTTTGCCCACCTCTAAGTTAAGCCAGAAAAGTCCAATTATAATTAGGCCCACCTAAGGGCCAGTGCATAAAGTTCGAGCCCATTTAGCCTGACAAGTGTTGCGTAACAAGTTGTTATATAATTTATTGATAAGACGATTAACCGATTAACGCGATGATCGATTATTATAAAGAACATGATAATTAAGTTTAGCATAATACAATATTAATTATTATTATTATTAAAACCCAATTAGGGAGTCTATTCATACATCTAAACACAAAGTACGCATAAGACGTGTAAATCAGTTAAATGGTTGAGCACACATTTGACAATTCAATTTTTTTTCAGGTTAGAATCATAACTCGGAAATGAAGAAAATGAGTGTAAGCGGAATCACGAAACGAGGCTCTGATTTCAAGATACGCTGAGTTGAAGATAACGTTAAATAAGAGATCATATATTTTTATTTTTTTCAGGTCTTGAAATTATAACCATTGGAAAGATCTCGAAAAATCGTGAACGTAAGCGAAAACCGTGCGCAAAACGGAGTTCGTATGCTCCCGGAATCGCGAAACGAAGAAAACCAAAATATCTGTGAACTGGCATCCGCGCGGTACGCCCCAACCCAGCATCCCAGTTGGGGCGATGCGCCCGGGGTGTCTGGCGGCTGAAAAACGAGTTTTTAAGATCAGATCGCGAAGAAAACTCAATTTTTCATCTTATCTCGTCATTTTACACTCAAAAACACCTTTAGATCACATTTTTATCATCCAATCTTCATTTTGAAAGCTTCTAAACGTCCGGATCGCACTAGGGATCGTATCTACAAGTTCTGATCGTCATTTCTGTCCGAGAAATCCGTCAGATTAGGTAACGGTTTGTTTTAAACCTTTTAGCTTGATTTTGATTGGTTAAATCTTGTTTTTGAACGTATTGAGATAGTTAGGGTTGTTGATTATTGCCTAGATGATGGCTAGGAATGATTATAAACAAAGAACACGATGTTCTACCGGTTAAATCCTTGTTTTGAGCCGTTGTAATGCCCGGTTTTCATGAAACCATAATAATGGTTGTAATGGTATAAACCATTTGATTGTAACAATGATTGTGATTGTCTTGATCATTTCTTGAAATGCTAGGTTTCATCCAAGTGTTTCAAACTAATGATAAGCATACAGATAATCACCGGAATAACGATCTGATGTTTATGATAACAGTCAGATGAGTACATTGAGCATGGTTATTAAACATATTTTAATATCACATTCTCATGTTTCATGATACCTAAATGATCAATAACAAGGATTGACTATTCCTAAGCCAGAAATTCATCTAGGAAATCGTTAGTGAAATAATCAACAATCAACATCTATTTGATTAATCCGAGAATGCCGTGATTAATCCAGTTAGTCATTAACTCCTTAATAGGAGCCTAAATCATTATAGGTTCCTTGTTTATCGCACTTTTTGCAATATTAACTTAAGGAGGCTGATTAAGGATTAAGATCAACTTGATGACTTAAACAACGATTCCTTGTTATCAAAATTCAAGAAATATTCTGATAATTCAATTCAAATACAAGGAACTCATAAAACATTAATAAATTGCAGAACTCTCTTCGAATCTTGAGTGATACTTCGATATCAAAACACTTCGGTGAAACAGGTGAGTTTCATAGTCCCCTTTTAATGTTTGGTTTTCCAAAACTCGGGGTGGAACATGTAGATACATTTTCATAACATATTTTATCAATCATCGTGAAATCTCATATCATTATCATGAGGAACTTCATGATAAACGTTTATCAAATACCATGAAATCATATATCATTATCATGAGGAACGTAATGATAAACATTTATCAACTTATTAAAAACAAGCGTATCACGGTTATGACAAGGGCTGGTGCGCCACTCCGGCATGGCTGGCTAAGTCACCCATAACCAACGAAACGCGTTCAAATGAATATTTTATCAAATCATTAAAAACAAGCGTATCACTTGGGAACTTTGGTTATGTGGAGGCTATTTGGGCGCATTCTTATGTGAACATCATTAACTTGTTATCAAGCCCTTGTTAGTACTGGTATGATCATATTCGGGAACTCAAGTATCATTATCACGGCGTTCTAGCGGGTAGCTAGACGTTAGCATTATCACGGCGTTTAGCGGGTAGCTAAACGTTAGCATTTATCAGTAGGATTGATGATTTACATGCCCAGGTGGATTCAATTTCAAAGTACCTACTTGATCACTTGTGAATACTATATCATGAAAATCAATGCTTGAACAATCATTTTAATCAACAAAACATATGATTCTCACTCAACTATTCGTAGTTGACTTTTTATGCTACATGTTCCAGGTTACAAATCACCCACCAGCGCAAGAACGGTGGATCAAGTATCTATGTAAACCAGAAATCAAGGGGGAATCTTTAACTATGGCTATGCAATCATTACGTCACGCGCCGTGGATTCCGCACTCGGCGTGGGGTGTGACAACACAACTTTAATCTGTTTTAGATCTGATTATTCATCAGATCAGTATAAATTTACAATATTATTTTAGTCAAAAATTTTTCATGTGGCTAGACTACTAAGTTTTCGAAGCTTTTAGTAAAAATAGAACAACCCAAATCCACTTATGTCGTAATCTAAAGCAAAATAACTTGGCAACTTTAACCATAAAGAAGACAATGGTATTCAAGAGGAACCCATATGTCGAAAACACCTTAAATCTTGTTAAAGATGGGAGATAGAATCTACAAAGATTTTTCTTAAAATAGCTAATTCAAGACTTGGAGTGATTTGAATCCTTATTTCACAAACCAAAAAAAAAAGGGAGGTCCAAATGCATGCCTTTTTTTTTATTTTACACGTTATTATATACTTTTGTATTATTATTTTTTTTGTCTAATTCATAAACCTTTTCCAGAACATAGATATGTTGTTATAATTATAGGGGTTGGTTCTAGTGACAAGAGATTTTTACTTAAAAAGAATAAGAAGTAATAGTATAAAAACATGTGACATGCTAATAATATAAAAACAAAAATCCAGCACGAAAGACAAAATCCAGTACAAATAAAATTAAAATCTAGTACAAAAAATCAAAAATCATGTACAAAAAATTAAAATCCGGTAAAAAAATAAAAATCCGGTACAAAAAAAACAAAAATCCAGCACAAAAAATCTAGTACAAAAAAATACAGAACAAAAAAAAATTCAGTACAAAAATCCATTTTTAGGCATTACTACATGTCAAACTTATATTGGTTCTTACCCTTCTTAAACAATAATCTCTTCTTATTTGATCTTTCCCCTATAAATTATAACTATATAAGATGTAATTATCTATGCATGCAGTGTGAAGATTATCTGATTGTATAAACATGTCTAATTCTTCAAGATTTTATGCGATATAGCATGTCATTGAATGATACCTCTTATAGATTAACTTTTTAATAGCTTATTTCATTATTTTATTTTTCATCCATCCGTATTTTTAAAACTGTTTGTAGTACTTTTTTGCAATCATTACCCAAATCTTTTATCAATACCAAAAGGCAAAAACACAACTTTATAGATGGACCGTTAAGATGGAGATACGAGGGAAGTAATAAGAGACCCAGGTCATGGGTTCGATCCTTGATCCCATCCGGTTTTACCGGCCTTTCATCGTCGTGCCTTTGGGCGGGTGTTTGGATCGGGTTTTCCCCTGGAATTGGTGGCTGGTGGGCTAGGGGATCCGTCCGTCTGGAATAGTGGCCAGCTTGAGCATCCTTTAGCCATTGGGAGCCGCGTACGGAGTACCCGGCAATTGATTAGTTGGCCGTTAAAAAAAACAATCATGACCACGTTTGGACTATCTTGGAAAATTCAACTTATTTGTGAGAATGAAATATATTAGGAAAAACTTCTCTTTTACTTAATGTGGTTTGACAATTTTAACCATTTTGCTTCAAACTTTTCAAAATGATCATTATGCTCCCTGTGATTTGACAGTTTTACCATTTTGCTCCATGTGTTTTAACAGTTATAACCCTTTTGCTCCCTATGGTTTAAAAAAAATTGGAATATAAGGGAGACATGTTGAAAAGTTTGGAGCAAAATTGTTCAACTGTATATTATTTAAGTCAAGGCTCGAAGACCATGGTTGATCAACATTGTTGAACTTTTTTTATCTATTATGGTTTTTAAATATGTTGACAATTCCACTATTAAAATGACCTTTTATCACCATGATCAATCAATGCAAGTTGGTTGCTCATTCTTTCATATAATGATAATCAATACCCTGTGATTATATTGTACTTACATTTTCATATAACATTTTTATAATTATTTGTGTTTCATTAATTAAATTCACACATTATTTTGTTTCTTTGTTTTTATATCAACTTCCTAAATATTTCTTCATTGCTAATTTTGATAACAAGGTATCAAATCAGAATGTCACAGTTGCCTTAGGTCAAACATGTTCTTGGGATATGCAAACTAGGAAAGTTAAAGAAGTATATTGTTTGCATGGTTGGAAGGAAGTTGGAGAAGGCATTTCTTTCATGTTTGATGATCTTAAAAATATTTGAGAGAGGCATTGCCTCAATGGTACCCCCAAGATTTTTCCAAATGGAAGACTTGGGTTCAAATCCTTCTCGCAGCGAAATAGGGGTATGAGGTGGGTCAGGGGGTTTTCCCAGTGGGGTTTCCTCCTAAGGTGGTTGTGGTGGCTAGGAATGTGCATAAAACCGAAAAAACCGACCCAAAACCCAAAAACCGAAAAATCCAGCCCGAAAAAATCGAACCCAAATAAAAACGATGGGTTTGGTGTAAGTTTTTTAAAAACCGAAAGTTTGGGTTTGGTTTAAAGAAAAACCGAAAAAACCGAATACATAGTGTATATGCATATATATATATTACATTTGAAAATTTTTAACAATTTATAAACCGTCTATTTTTATTTTCTTAGTTCTTAATATCAAAAGTCAAATAAGAATCGTATATTTTATTATTATTATTGGCTTAGGATACCAAAAACACGTATAATTTTTGCTAAATTTAAATATTTTTGTATTTATTTTTAAATTTTAAGTAGTGTTGTACTTAAAATATTTTTAGTAGAAATATAATATTTTAGTTTATTTTTTTATAAGCATAATTTAAAGCTTAAGTAGAAAGAACCCAAACCCAAACCGAACCCAAATGGGTTTTGAAAAAATAAAAACCGAACCCAAACAGGTTTAAAAACCGAAATTTTGGTTTTGGGTTTGGACTAAGCCAAAAACCGACCCAAACCGACCCAGGCACACCCCTAGTGTTGGCTCATGGAAGGCCCAGGCAACTAGACCTTGGTGACATGGCCTGGAAACAGTGGGCTCACACGATTGAGACCTTAGCCGTTCAAAAAAATGTATATAAATATTTGAGTTTTTTTTCCTCGAAGAACAAGGTCTTTTTCGAATAAGCCAATTCGTCCCTTGCCCCTCATTCTTCGAGGATCTCTTATAAATATCTAGGTTTTTTCCTCCTTTATCACTCAAACTTATTGTTAATTTATAACCCAGATGAAATGAAAATGTTATTAAATGAGGATGGTCGGTATTTTGGAAATGTTCAGAATGATCATATCTATACTACTATATAATACATATTAGAAGGACAATATTGTAATTTGCTTAAATCTCTTAAAATTAAGAGTTTTACAACTCTTATAGCATATGATACGACTAAATAATTCTTATCTAAATTTTTGTTTGTTATCACTTTGTCCCACATTGGTACCTTTTAAGAATTTATATGAGATAGAGTGATTATAAAAGAAAACTCTTCAAAACAACTTAATTACTTCTTAACATTTTTGGTGCATTTGGCCTTCTATGTTAGTAGTTAAGGTCACTTTTAGTTAACTACAAAGTTAAAAAAAATTGTTTTTGTTATGGTTATGATTCAACAATAAACCATGCAAACCTTTAGAACATCCAACTTAAGTGTTATGTTTTCCGCTGTAACGCGCGGGTAGTAGACTAGTATTCATATAACATTCATTTCAAAGGTTAAAACATGATTGGTAAGTTTGTTTATCACATTCATTTACTTACATAGTGATTTGTTGATTTGTAACTTATATTCTAAAAGATTTTCTATTCTTTGTTGCGAGCATATCCCTGTTAGCATTGTTAAATTTCCTTATTTGGAAACTTTGATGACATTGAGAATTATCATGAAGGTGATGTAAAAAAATTCAAAGTTGGAACAAAGAAATCAACTAGAAAAAGGTATTTTAAACAATATACTTTAAATACAATTTCTATTTTATTATATTCAATAACTATTTTGCAATTGTCAGGTTTTGGGATGGATAGATTTCATGGATCGAAATACTACAACACAAGGTGGTTTGTGTGTTTTTCAATACATGAAGAATGAAAGGATAATGATTGTAAAGAAAAAACATTAGGTGAAAACATACTTTTATGAAAGATTTCACCTAATGTGCTTTCTTCACAACCATTCCATATTCTTTTATTAAAGGGGGAAAATCTAATAAGTACTTCGTAAATAGGCTAACTTGTTTAAATGCAACCTGTTACATAAACAATTCATAGAATTTATTTAATAGAATAGACAAAAGTCAAATCATCCCATTACAAGTTCTCGTTCTGTCACTAACCCATTACCAGATCCAGTGTATCTGTTCAAAAACTGAAAACTAACACTAATATATGAAGATCTATTACTCCAAAACATGTACTAAGAAGTCTGGCAGAACTGATAGAGAATTAATACATAAATTTGACCTAAAACTATAAAACTCAGTGGATATACTTACAATGAGATAATGAATTGTGGGTCATAATTAGAAAGGACTCGTTTGTACATCTGACTGACTGGCTAACCACCGGCAGAACAACCATGCTGCACCGACCACTGACAAAAGAGAAAGCATCGCCAGAAATCCAAAATGTGATATGTCGTTTGCAATTATAACGACACCCAATGTTATTGATTCTGCTAAGCTGGCAATTGCAACCTCGGTTGCCCCGATAAGATTTGCTTTAGAAGGTGGGACTCCAGTTTGTAGAATTTGTGCTCCGACCACCTCGTATGACATATGTCCCAATCTTGATAAAACCTGAATACAGAGTTGTTCACTTTTATATGATCATTGTAATTTCTATGGGTTAAAGGGAGTATTAATCTATTAAAATGTCAATGTCACACCCACACATAGTGGTTGCTTGATCATTAGAGGTGGCAATTTTAAGCTTTTAGTATGCAATTGGGTCAAATTGGGTTATATATTTAGAGATAACATGTCAAATGGGTCAATGGTTAACCAAAAATTGTTTACAACATCCTGTATTGAAACGTTAAACTGTTCAAAATTTCAATAGTATTCACAGAATTGGATCGCAATCATATCTAATGTCTTCATTAATAATGACATCTAAAAACGGACAAAACATGTTGCCAGTTCAATCCAATTTGTTTTCACCTATAACCCAATGCATAAAATATCAAGAAACAAACAAACACACACACATGTAAGAAAAAGAAGACTTACAATAAAACCAAGAAAAAATAGAAGTGCGGTCTGCTTTGTAAGAGCTCCACTCCAATAGACACCAACTGCCATTGTAAGAAGTGAAGCTTGCAATATGAGTCCAGCTGCTCCAGCCTGCAACAAGAGAGCCATTACTATTTCATAGTATTATTTGCCTTTTGCAGTTATACTGTTTTACACAGATGATGCATTTCAACTTTTTACCAATAAATGGGTCAATTAATTCATGTTTCTATCTCCAAAGGGTTATTCTAAAACATTAAACTTGAAACGAAAAGAATGAAATGGGTCAAAGGTTATCAAAGCATATTGAGATGCATAAATCTTCCTATATCACTTCTATCATAAATATGTAAAGATTTTTATTGTAATAACCTAGTTTTTTTAACTAAATTTAAATGAAAAGTTACTGTAAAATACTAAAATATATAAAAAATGGAAGGAGAGAGAGAGAGAGAAAGTGTGGGCCCTTAAGGGGCAAAAGTAAAAGTGCACTAATTTTAACGTTATTTTAGTTATTTGTGAAAATAACGTTAAAATCATTGGGATGATCAACTTCAAACGATAACTTAGAGCCGGGGACTCTTTCGGAGCAGCCTCTCTATCCAAATTGGGATAGGGGTAAGGTTTGTATCTATCATTCCCCCCCAGACCCTACTGAAAAGTGGGAATATACTGGGTAAGGTTGTTGTTGTTGTTATTTTAAGAAGTCTTCAGAGATGTATGAAAGGGAATACAACTGTATTTATATATATTACGTAACAAAGATGCTTGCCTTTAAAATGCCAAGTCGTTTGACCATTTGAGCAGACATGAACGTTGCTCCAACACCCATAAAAGCACATAAGCAACTAAAGCCTCCTATAAGAGACGGGCTTAAACCTGAAGAAGATTTTGAAAGAAACACATCCATAACTTAAAACCGGCAGTTTGACATACACCAATAAGCATGGAATAATAGGTTTCCTGTTGCTAATATCAAAGTAAAAGCAGAAATAACATAGAAGTTCAAAGACTTCTAGTGGTACAAGGTGTCTTGGCCTCAATACTAAGCTATGATATAAAGAAGCATAAATGGATTATTTATTTGTTTGTATCAAGAACATGCTTTTCCATAGCCAAAATCAAAAAGATATACAATGTGACTAAACATATACTTTGTAGTGAACAAGTTTATATGACACTAAAACTTTCCAAGTTCACAATGATACTCTACAACCTTTGTTATCTGCTGCTACCGTTGTGGCAGGGAGGCACTTTAGCTCATTTGTTGTGTTAGAACACCCAAAGAATTTACCATTGATGGTTAAATGCTGATATATGCCCTAATGAATAGTGGGATTTATTGGTATGTTTGTTTGGTTACATGTTGATATATTTATATTTACTTGAATCATATCAATTGTTTTATAAAATACATATGCAACAAAGCACCTTTTGAAGAGCTTGTCACCATAGATATGACAAGATAGACACCATGACTCTCCAGGATGCAATGAGTATAATAGCACTCAATATTTATACAAAGGAAACTGATCATGATCCTTCGGGGATGTTTGGATGTGCGTTTTAAGTGATTATTGTAATATCAAGTTGGAACACTCATTTTTGAGTGCTTGGGAACAAAGTGATTTAAGGCTATATTTTTCAAATTGTTAGATCTGAAGATGCATTTGCAATCTTGAAATAAACGTAAAATTATCTATCTACCAAATGATAGTTGTGCATCCAAACACCCCCTTAAATGGTGGTTTTGAAAAAAGAAGATGGGAACATAACTATACCATGTTGTGTGAGGAAAGCTGTCATTAAACCACCCGGGGCTAGAACAACATTAAAGCAAAGAAGTACATAGGCTAGGCTGGCAGGAAGAACAGGCAGCTGCATGTATTCATCCCATCCGTGTTTAATAGCAGCCTTACTGATATCCACTGATCAGCAGAGAACCACAAGATTGATAAGAATAAATACAAATGAAAACTGAAATTAGAGATGTTAGTAACGTTGACCTAAATTATCAACATGTGGCACTGGTTCTCTGGAGGAAGTTCTACAGCATGTTTGTGGACACTTAGCACGGTCAAGAACACCAGAGGAAAGCTTGTTGGTTAACCAAGTGAGACCAGTCTAAAAATATTCGGAATAAACTAGTGATTCTAAAAAAAATGCAATATATGACAATTAAAAACCGAAAAAATTATATTTCATTACCACAACAGGTAATGACCACATCATCAAAGCTATAGCAAGCTTCAAGCAGGTTACAGTTTCATATTTGGACAGAAGAATGCAAAACAGTGATGCTCCAGCAATCTGCAATTAGTGTAAAGCTCAAAATTTGTATCTATCAGCTAAATTTCAAAAACCGCATCAATCATATATTAATACATATAAAACAAGGGTAGTGTCAAATAATTAGTGTACCCAAATTATGCACATGCTAATCAAAAGCTTAAGGCACACTCAAGGCACAAGACACTTAAAAAGTAAGAACTTTTTCAAGCAAGGCGTACAGCATAAACATGTCATTTTAAGGGGTTTAAGACATTTTAAGGCTTGTATTAGGCTGATATAGGCTTGCGTTAGGCTGGTATAGGCTAGTTTAGACATGTTCAAGTCCAGACCACTTTTAGGTGTTTCAGATCATTTTTTTGCCAGAATCTTCACTTGAGCGCCTTGATGGGCGAGGGTGAGCTAACTCCAAAAACCCGTCCTCAGTTCGGATTGCAGGCTGCAACTCGCCTGCATGAAGCCGGAATCGCTAGTAATCGCCAGTCAGCCATACGGCGGTGAATCCGTTCCCGGGCCTTGTACACACCGCCCGTCACACTATGGGAGCTGGCCATGCCCGAAGTCGTTACCTTAACCGCAAGGAGGGGATGCCGAAGGCAGGGCTAGTGAGATACCTGAAGAAGGTATTAGTTGGTTCTCGCCTTCTTGAATCGAGTCGAGTGGGATGATGATTCTATTTCTTCGCCTCTTTGCCAATAAATCAGAATTCCCGTCGAGAATGCCCCGATATCTGAGATTAGAACGACCAGTACATGTCATTCGATTCAGTTCTGAATAATCAGGAATCCTATCTCCTTTTTGATTTTTACCGTGAAGCGGCATGGCAATGCCTCACATCGCGTCACTTGAGTGCCTAGGCACGTGACTTGTGCGCCTTTGAAAACAATGGTTATGCATAAGAGAAGTACATGTTTTGAGTTACAACTTCATGCTTATTTTCTTTTCTTTTACAATAGGAGAAATATAGAAACTTGTATTAAAGAATAGGAGCACAGTCACCTCACAAAGGAGATCAATACGACTCAGAATAGCATTTGCTTGAGCAAGTGCAATTGGCCGGTTCGTTCCTGCTAACTGAACATAAAACTTTACATTAATAGAACGGCTCAAAATAATGCATCCTGTATCACTTGAGAAGATGAAGCCCAACAAAAGGAAAGCTGATGTTCCCAAGTTGTCACAGGAGCTGCAGCTAATAAAGAAGTGTTTGAATAGTTGTTTTGAACCGATTATTTGGAAAAATAATTAACTGTGAGTATGTAATTTCTGCTGTTAACTAATTAGAGGAAATATGAAATTTTACAAGTTTAGAGTTATATGTATGAGACTGCCCCGTATTTAATAGACAAATGATTAGGGTTGAATGCCCATGGTCTATCACCTAGTGGCTTTGCTGATTTCCCTCCACAATAGTGGCAGGATAGGTTCAAATTCTTGCAAGGGCAGGATTAAGTAGTATTTAGGAGTATCAATTATTGTTCAAAAAAATATATATTAATAAATAATTAGTGTTGAATCATCATTTTTATCATCAACTGCAACGAAACTGATTATCTAAGGGTGAATAGTCTATTAATTTATTAGAATTGACAAAAAATTTAGTAGTCTTATTTTTACTGCTACAAACAACAAAAGCATATCCAAACACTAGGACTTGTTACAACTGAATAATTCTATTAAAGGCTTCAGTATCACTTGATCATTTTAACAACGTACGGCCAAACACCCCGTAAACATAAATGTAGGACAACAGAAAAGGTTAAGTAAAGGATAAATACCAGCACAACCCAATCACGTTCGACTGCTACCCCAAGAGCGAGTCCAGATAGCCTCTCAACAGCCCCAGCTAATACTAATACGATAAACCAGGGACGGATGAGTACTGAGGTTTCAAGTGAGACATGTGACATATGTGCTTGCATTATCATCCCAGCTGATAACAGTTGAGCAGATGCCTGGTATGCCCCCAAACAGGTTATTAATCAGGTTATTAATAACTATAAGGAAATTTCATGCCAAATATGACTAGATATGCTCAATTATGGAATAACCTGGACAGTAGTCATAAAATTATATGCCGGTACTCGGGGAAATAGATCCATAAGTTTGCCAACTAACGGGCCACCAGCAATAACAGCAACCTGTTGCAAAAGAAAAATAAGCAAAGATAAGGTGAAAGGTCTTTTCACCTGGAATTGATTATAGGAGCCATATATACATACACATACACATATACGTAATATGTGTGTATACACATACATGTATATGTGTGTGTGTGAATTGCAGCTCATAGGAGTTGAAACCTTGGTGCAGAAACCCATGACTGCAACCGGAAGAAGGCTTGGATGAAGCAATGCAATAGCAGCAGGCCAAGCAAAATTCCATAGCTGTTCCACCAAGTTCCCAGCAAGGCAACTAGCATATAATGCTAATAATCATATATCATGATTATGTTAGGAACAGATGATGTGATATATACAGAAGGCTATGCTACATAAGCTTGTTTGTTGAAGTCAGAATTGTCAAATTTTATGATACTTGAGCTTAAATTCTCGTAAATGCTTGCTAGAACTGAAAATTTTAGCTTACCATATAGTCCTGCTGGATGGGCAGGCCTTGCAGCAATGGCATCCTGTTCTTCCTCTGAAAGAATCTAAAGAAGAAATGAACACAAAATTATATAAACTGCAAGGAAAGTAGATAAGATAGAAGGTGGGTAATAAATATAATGTTACCGGCAATGTTGTCAAAATCATGTCTACAAAAGTGCCTTCCACTAGTAAGTTTGTTGATTCAGTATCATGGATTTCAGAATTAAGATGAACAACAGGAACTGAACAGCTTGATGCATCTGGTGAAGGGTCATGAACTACTTCTTCAGTCACAATGTTATTCAAGACTTCAGTATTAGTCATAGAGCATCTTGTATACAAACTGTTCAGAGGCTTCAACCTGCAGAGAATTTATGAATTGTACAACTTCTACATTTAAAATAGTAGCTCTGATACTTATGTGTATACGTATACCGTATACATGTAATAACCAGACTTTTGTACTACATCGTATTGGCCCAATTATTTTTGTAAATAAGTAGCTTCCTTGTTTCACTTATATAATTACCCCTGATACTGTAACAGTCTAATAGATTGAAAAATTACCTTGCAGTTTAGAAAAATTGACTAATTAAAGGCAGATGGGAATAAGCAATTACACTTGTTTGTTAGGCAACAAACAAATCAAAAAAATAATAGCTTAATATGTACCATTGGTTTCAAAATAGCTCAGTTTCACCAACTCCAACATCAAACACTCCAAAAATAAAATACAATTTATGATTAAGTGCACCTTTGGGCAGCCTTACTTACGATGCAAGAAAATTTGTGAATGACCCGTTCATTCTATGTGATATATAGCTGAGAGCTCAATCAGTTTTGCAGGAGCCAAAAAGTAGGTGCGTGTCAGTTTTTGCTATTACATGGTAATTAATATTTCACAGATTCCTTTGCAGTACAAAATACTTGAATAGTGATTCAAAGCAAACACATATCTTAGACAAGATAAAAATATCTTCTTGATGGGATCGTGTGCATTAGAATCTTTTGACATGGCCCCTATCACCAAGTGTGTCATATATGGTGGTGACCAAGCACGTCTTATAAACAAATCAAAGTATAAGAGATAATCAAATAACGCACTAGAGAAAATGTTTCATCCAAATTATAGAAGGTTTAGGTGATAAGAGTTCTTGGAGACGGCATATAAAGATTAGAGATTTCGAGGCTAGAAGATAGGCTTAGCTTTTTGTTGGGGAGTTGTCGTGTGACCGTCGGTTGATGGTGTAGTTAGTAGGTTCATCCTAAACTTTGCCAATTGTCCTAGGTGAGCAGTTTTATAACCAAAGGGTCAAAGAAGCGTCATTACTGTTGACTTTGAATCATCAACTAGTTTTCACAGGATAAAACATCCTACGACTTCAAACAATATAGAGGCCAAAATACGTATAAAGTTATAAACCAAACAAAACTGAATACTAGGCGCCATGATAAATCTCATTTTCTTCTGGTTACCTGAAATCCTCAAGCTTGATCTGTTTAATAAATATCAAATCTCAAACCTAGACTGTTAAATTAGTCAATTTGCTCTCGTTATACCAGCCCAGGAATACAGGATTATCAACCAAATAATTCAAAACCAACAAAGAATCTAAGTTTAACTGAGCACGAAACGCCTGTGAAATCAACAAATAAGATAAAGAACGAACACTAACGAAATTACCTTAAATTAGGAAACCGTGGGATCAATCGCCGACGAGAAGAACGTAACGCAGTAGACGAATAACTAAAAGAGTCATACTGACGAAGAGACAATGAAGAAACCAACTCAATTGAAGAAGCCCTAGTGGTTGGAGAAACAAAAACCATATCCATGATTGATTTAGCTTAAAACACACTGCTTCCTCCTTGAAGCAGCTCGTAGTTCCCGTTATCAGTTGAATCACTGGACTACTCATGCAGCTGATTAAAAACTGTAGAAATTGGCTATCATGGAGGAATTGAACGATGGATTTTCAGTCCACAAAATTGGGGAAGATGAAATTAGGGATTAGTGAAATGAATCTTATCTTTGAATTTGTAGGTTGGATGGCGGATTAAGCAACGGAAGATTGAAAATATGACGTGCCGTGCTATTCGCCAGTATTTAAGATGCTTTCTACTCTTACCTCCACGTCCTCTAAACCATTTTTTCTCACAAGAACTTCTAAGATTTATGAGTTGACATGTGCGTAGATCATGCGCAAACGTTGATATTTTTTCGAAGACGTTTCGTTAGAAAACGTCTGCGTGAGGTCTTCTTAGTACAGATGTTGACCACCCGCTTCTAGTATATTATAAGGTATGCAAAGGTACCCACACCACCCACCACCGCCATTTTTATTTATTATTGTTATAGCATAAAGAAAACAGAGTGAGAGGTGATAAATGCAAACACAAAAACAACATGAAACTGTAGGGGTGTTCAGTTTTCGAATATGACTCGAAATAATCGAAATTCGATTCGATTTCAATTCGAATATCGAATTTCGAATTTCATATTTTTAATTCGATTCGATTCGAAATTCGAATTTAAATTATCTATATTTTTTATTTTATATATACAAGTAGTTACTATATTTAAAAATTAGGCTTTTTAGTTAGTTAGTTACTTTAGTTTATAAAAACTGAAAGCCTATTACACAAATGTTAATTTAATTATAAAATAACCATAATTTTAACACTTTTAAGTACACTAAACCTAAACATTTACAACAAAAGCATCAATCGTGAAGCTAGAAAAATTGATCATTTTGGTTAATTTCTAATATTTTGATTATTTGTCACTTTATGTTTTATATATGTTATCATTGGTATTATATATTAAATTTTTATCATTTTATTAGTTTAAATGATATATCTAATATTACAACTTAGATGTTGATTATTTGATATTTGGATGTTAAAGGTTTTGATTATTTGATATTTTGAATATATAAAGATAGCAAGTGTAAACAATTTTTTAATTAAATTCAAATCAAACTAATTCGAATTCTAGTCGAATTCGATTCGAATTCGGATCGAATTCGAATTCCGAATTCAATAGAATCGAATTTCGAATTTGAAAACGAATTCGAATTGGATTTTTCGAATAAATTTCGAATTCGAATGCTCATAAAAAATTCAAAATTCGAAATCATTCGATTCGAAATATTCGAGTTATTCGAAATTCGATTCGATGAACACCACTACATGAAAGAGTCAACAGACGTTAAAAAACAAACACTCAAATGTGGTCCGTATACTGCAGACATTTGGTTCATCTCCTCTCCTACAGATGTCTGCAGATGTTGTCCGTATACTGCAGACATTTTACGTCTTTAAAAACAAACACCACCTTACTCTCAAAGCAGTGTTTTAGTAATCCAACCAGACATTAAACAGGAGTGTATTGGTTGGATCGGTAATAATAGAAAATTTTAATATAAACATATATATAATTTAAATAATTTATTTTTAATATGAGTTTACAATTTTAATAAAATATATAAAATGTAAAACTTAAAATAATAAACGAATAATAATACAAGAGATAAAACTATTATCACAAAAGGGTAAAACAAATACGTAAATAATAATATAATTAAACATAAATAATTAAAAATAAGAAATGATAATAACTTTAAACAACAAAGCTAATCATCAGATTTTCCTACACTTACACGCTTCACTCTTTATAAATTATAACAAATCCAACTATTATCATTTCCTATAGTATAGTACTGTTTACTTTCTCAAGACATTTTTATTAATTATTCTCTTTAATTTTACTCAATATATATCTTTTCCTACATACATCATGTCACACCTCCAAATTATCATGTGCGGTGTCAGACTGCTGGGTGTGACGTGGCCAGGATCAAAGCTTGGGTCATATAGAACGACTCTATATGAGTTCGAAAACACGTGGATATTACCTTAAATATCCAAATTAAATAAAACATGTTTGACAGTGAACAAATAATGTAATGTGAAAGCTAGTACAAAAGTAATATTAAAACAATATGAAATGTTCACACTATCTAAAATGCATGCATCCTTCTTTGTGAGTCCCCTTAGGTGCATCCCTAACTCTTAGTTGTGTTGTTTACCTGAGAATTACATGTTAAATCGTGTCAACATTAAAGTTGGTGAGTTCACATGTTTAGTTCAAAAGTAAAGTAGAGAAAACCAGATTTTCGTATGACATGTTGTTTATTAATGTTAGTTCCGAGCCCTAGGCTATGACAATTGCAGTTGAGAATTACGTCATCAATGGCAAGAGCACATGTGATCGTTCTAGAAATCCATGTTGATTTGATGATTGTAATTATTACAAGTTGATAGTATGCGAAAAATGGTGAACGTGGGCGAAAACCGTGCGCGAAACGGAGTTACGGATTGTTCGGAATCGCGAAACGAAGATAAGAACAAAAATTGGACGAAAAGAGGCTGGGGCGGTACGCCCCGGGCCAAACCTTGGGTTGGGGCGGTACGCCCGGCGGCTCCAGAGTCGGCAAAATGAGATTTAAGGATGAGATTGCATGGGAAGTCACACACTTTCTTCTATCTCGAACTTCTTTCACTTCCAGACGTCCAAACACATACTTTTTCATCCCAAACTCCATTTCAAAGCCTTTCAAACATCTGGATCACACCCAGGAACGTTTCTACAAGCCTAGATCGTTGTTCTGCAGCTGAAACTCCTTCTGGTTAGGTAACGGTTCGTTTTAACCTTATAGCTTCATAATGATTGATTTTGATTGATTAGATCTTGTTTTTGAACGTAATGAGATAGTTAGGGTTGTTGATTATTTGTGACACCCCGTAATTTCCAGGCAAGCTTTGATTTTATTTAAATATTTATTTAAATGATTTTGTACACGTGGCACTAGAATTAGCTTAATTTAGTGTGACACGTGGCACGACAGTACGAACACTGACACACAACAGGATGATTCGAGAAACAGCACACACGTGTCAAAACACACGAACGTTGGTAAACGTTTAGCACATCGTGTAACCCAACACTCGAAACCTCACGAAACACTCACACATTGAACTTGGAAGTTCAAACAAGGCCAAACGATAGTTCAGAAACGCGAAAACGTTAACGAACGGATCAAACGCATTGAATTGGGCCTATTGGGCTCCCTGTGGACTCATCGCGGTACGCGATGGACCTCAAGAAGCCCTGTCGCGATACGCGACGAGTTTCGGGAAATTTGAATCCCGAAATCCGTCGCGCTACGCGAAGAATATTTTTGCCTTTGACCGCGGTACGCAGCAACATCCAGACGCCAAATCTTTATAAAACCAAGAAAATTATGGCTAGTCTACCCCCACCATCATTTTGTTCGATCTTGCACGCGATAATCCGGCTCCATCTTCCTCTTTTACCTCTAATACACTCAAGAACACCATTTGGAAGCCACTGGAAGAGAACTTGAATCTCAAGAACCTTGGAAGGAGCTTCCTAGACCACCATCCATCATCACCACCTTCTTATTCTTAACGAATCCAACAAACCAGGGGTGAAGAGGCTGACTAGAGACCACCTCAGTGATTCAAGGAATCTCTAGAAGGTAGTCATACACTCCTTGTATCTTTATATCACCAATACACACACATGCAAGTGTTAAATCACACATGCAAGCCCACTAGACCCACATGCACGAATTTCTCTATGTTTTAATCTGGGTTTGATGATTTAAATGTGTTTTATGATGATCTATGATGATTTGAATGCATCTTATGATGATCCATGATGTTGTGTATGTATGGGATGCATGATTTGGCCTTGATATGGTGAAAAACCCACATGCATGTATGATCCATGACATGTGGGATGATTTTTAATATTTGCATATGCTTCTTGATGATATTGGAAGATGATGTCATGATTAGATGATGTTGAAATGGTCAAAAAATGGGTTATTTATGATTATTTCAATTTTTAGTAACTTTTTGGTTATAAAATGGTGCTATGGATGATATGGTGAACTTGCATGTATGTGGATTTGCTATTAGAATGTTAATAGGATGAGTTGGATGCTTGAAATGTGATTTTGATAATGTTTATGGGCATTTTTGACATAGTTACTATATTTAGTAACTTTTCGGGTCAAAATAATGATAGGTGATGATTTGGGCTATGTTGGTATGTTTAAATGTTGTTAAATGCTTTATTATGATGATTTGTAACATAAAAATGGATTAGGAATGTTTAGATGGTCATTTTTATGCAAAAACTACAAAGTTACTATTTATAGTAACTTTTTTTTAGAAAAACCAATTTATAAACATGTTGTATGATTTAAGCATGCTAAGTGGTCTAGTATGTTATAACATGATGATTAGATGCTAAGTTAGATGGTTTCCGACATCACGTATGCTATAAATGGAAACTTTCCATTTTAGGAAACTTTTGTGTGTTAACATGATGAAAATGACTTATATGATTCCGCATGATAATGTGCCATGTGTTATTATGATCACGTAGGACTAACGAGCATGCTAGAACTATAAAACCGTTATGCTTTGTGAACTTTCCATAAATAGAAACTTACTAATAGTATGTTGTCCATAAACGCGACTTGCGTGTTTTACACACGACGAGCACTTACACGATTGCTACATGATTCACAACTGTCACATGGTTCACCAACGGGTCGTTGACTTGACATGGTCAACTCTGGTCAAACACGGTCAACTTAGGTCAAACACGGTCATTGTGGACCGACACGGACAAACATGAACAATCGAGGGTTGTTGAGCAATAACACGAGCACTAACACAAACACAAACACAGTCGTTACACAAACTCACGTATGGTATACGATATAGGTCACCGGTGACCGACACACCTTTCGACGCAGGAGCTTACGCTTGCTTATTACTTTCTTCATTAAGGTGAGTTTACGGCCCCTCTTTACTCTTTTCAAACGCTTTTAAATAGGGGGAGAATACTAGTTACATCGAGTCAAACATTATTACTATGACAAACATTTTTGGTGTATGCTGGTTTATTGGACAAACATTAAGTGTCGAACTCGTATTAAGCCCTCACAAAGTCTTACCGTTAATGTACGAACAACGTGGTTAATTTGAATGGATCCGTTTGGGAGTGACTAACCCCACGGGGCACAATATTGACTGAGTGTCATAACCCGTGAAATTCTGACCTAACTTACCGTGTGCACGAGACACAGTGGAGGCAAGGACAAACAAGTCTAGTTCGGTAGTGACGCACTGACACTTGGAGCCTAGGGCTCGGTACTAACATATGATAAACAACATGACACATGTTTTCTTACTATATATTGATGTGTTGCAAAACACATCTGTTTTTCTATTTGTTTTTAATTAATTTGTGTACAGTTTTAGTCAGTTTTAGAGTCGATTGATGCTGGTTCTTCACAAATCCACAAATTGTTTCTTGCAGGTAATAAACATGCTATTTTGGCACAAAAGATCAAGAAATAGAGCTGCCGGTTGGTCGAGAACAAATCCAAGACACAAGAAGATAAATTCTGGAAAAATACTTTGTCGCGTATCGCGACAACAACTTGAAACCCTGTCGCGTAGCGCGACAGGTAGAAAATGTCTGTTTTGCCCTTTTAATGATTGCGGGTTTGACCTGACTAATTTGTCGGGTAATGAGGCCTGTCGCGTAGCGCGACAGGGTTAGTTTTTCAGAATTTCGACTTTTATGTTTTTGAAACGGCTGGAGGCGAGGATATTCGATTTTTGGGACGATCAGAGACGACTGGGGAGGCGACTAGAAGCAAGGATACAAGATTGGAGTCGAGTTTGACCATCGGGAAGCCCTAAGCGAGTGATCCGAAGGGTGTAACGTGATCGGTTCTTCTTTCTTTTTTGTTATTCTCCTTTTACTGATGTTTGAGATGTGTTTTAACATTGATTGCTACTGTTTATCTGGTATGAGTCGTGGCTAAACATTCTAGACCACCTAGGGTTTTATGAATATGCATGTTTGATATTGATAACGATTGATTGTGGAAAAAGTTTGGATTTTTAATGGTTTAACGATTTGGTTTGAATTCTTGGATGTCGATGAATGTTTATGATGTTTGTGATTGAGTTGTTGTTTCCTCATATGCTTTGGCGAATGTCTTTCGTGTAATGAGCATGTGTTAGGTCATTTACTTTGTGTTTATGATTTGTGGATGCGTTACTAGACGTAGTAATTCATAGGAGCAATAATTAGGTCACAAATGATTTAAATGTTTAACCAAATTCAACAGCCGTGAGGTGAGGATTTGTTAGCATGTCTTGCATGTTTGAAAACTAGTTAAAGTCTTTGTGAAAAGACTAAGATTAGGTTAAAAAAACATAGTCTTGTATGTTAAGTCCAAGATGAATTTCCTTATTGTCCTTACATTTGATGTATTGAAACTATCATTTCCGTGAGGAAGATGGTTTTTCGGACATACCATTAATGGGTTGGTTAACTTGTGAGAGTAATTAACATAAACCGGTGCTTAAAATACTTGTAGGCATTTTAGTTGAAATCTTTAAAAAGGGTTAAAGAATCTCTAATCTGTTAATGAGTTAATATTCAAAGATCCCGGTTCCATAACAAGTTCCATAATCAATCTAAACATTTCAAACATGTATAAAGTAAACCCTAGGTAGTCTTTTCATCATTATTAAATTCTAGTTGAACTTTCTCATTTGAGCTTTGATTTGTTTTCAGAATCTTATTAGTTTCAGTTTAATTAGTTAATTATAAAACCCCCCTTTTAAAACAATCATTTTAATTCAAGTCTTTTGTGTAGATAAGTCCTTGATTTTATTTTGCACTTTCTATAGGAGTCTGTGGGTTCGATATCCGGACTTGCTTTTCTGTACTATTTCTCGATAGGTTCACTTGCCTGTTAGTAGTTTAGTTTAGGGAGTCTAGAGTATTACTTAGTGTCTAGGTTAGTTTTGATTTTTGTTAAGTTTTAATTGAACTACTTTGCACACATCATATATGTATATTAAAACATGTGAACTCACCAACCATTGTGTTGACACTTTTCAAACTTGTATTCTCAGGTAACAGACAGGATGATGGACATCCAGGAATGCACATTTAAGGAACCGAGCATAGGGACATTCATGCATTTCTGTTTATGTTTAACTTTTGAAAACAATTACACTTGGATTATGTATTATGAAATGTTTTTTCTGACAATTTAATTTCCGCTGCGTGTATCAAACATATTTATTTTCCGCTGCTATAATTATCAATTCCCCTGCAAACTATTTTGTTAAGTGTATGTGTCGAACATTGTAATTTTAAATGCTTATAGAGGTGTTCTATATGACCTTGAGCTGTGATTCTGGCCACGTCAGACCCACGTGGACTGACACCAAGAGTGTGAATTTGGGGGTGTGACATTATTGCCTAGATCATGGCTAGGATTGATTATAAACGAAGAACATGATGTTTTAACAGGTAAATCCTTGTTTTGATCCGTTATCATGCCCGGTTTGCATGAAATCATAACAGTGGTTATAATGGTTTAAACCATTTGATTATGACAATGTAGGTGATTAGTTTGATTAATCTTTGAAATGCAAGGTTAAATCCAAGAGTTTCAAACTAATCACAATCATTAACATACTCATTGGAACGATTATCTAATGTTTATGATAACAATCAGATTAGTATGTTAAACATGGTTATTAAACCTATTCTAATGCAACATTGTGATATTTCATGATACTTGGGTAATCAATAACAAGGATTGATCATTCCTAAGCCATTAATCTGTCTATAAATTGTTTTAGCATTATAATCAACAACATTAACTATTTGATTGATCGGCAGGGGCCGGGGGTTGGGTTTGGGCGTACCGCCTGGTCCTCCGGGTAAGCCCAATAGGCCCATTTTCATAGTTTGATCTTGTTTTTGCCCGATTCTCGACTGTAACATGTTGTTTTCACATCGTTTGAACTCTAATCATCAACTATTAGTCATATTTGACTTGTGAAGTGTTTTTGTGCTTAGTTTTTATGACGTTCACCAACGTTCGTGACTTCTGACACGTGTGTGCGGTTTTTCGATAATTCCTCAAATTATCCTGTTGTGTGGCTGTGTTTGTACTGTCGTGCCACGTGTCATACTAAATTACCTAATTATAGTGTCACGTATGCAAATTTCAATTAAATAAATATTTAATTAACATAAAAGCTGACCTGAAAAATACGGCGTGTCACACCTCATCTTCTTATTTTTTACATTTTTTCTCTTTTCTTCAACCTTGGCTCCGATGGCTACATAAACACCCTCAAATCTACTAACATTTCTTCTTTTACATTGCGAGCTATGACATTGATTCAACTTGAAGCTCTATGAGCAAGTGTTAACCGTACAACTTTGGTTTTCGTTTTTTAATCAGAGATGGCTTCTGAAACACACGAAGGAAAAACAAAACTAAAAGCCTAGATATGGTCCGGTCATACTCCCGGCCAACCGGTTCATCCGGTGATCGTCAAAACCGGATGGTAAATTGAAAAACGGTTAAACTGACCTAACCGAACCACTACCTACGTCGGGTCCTGGTCGCACCAGTCTAGTCGTGGAAACCTTGAAATAAAGTGAATGGAAGTAAATGTTTGTGTTTTTGAGTTTCATTTAATGAAAGAAGGAAAAATAAAACAAAACAAAACATGTTGTGTTCCTGAGTTTCGTTTAAGAAAGAAAAAATGAGAGAAGTTAAAGGCAAACTAGGCAAAATTATCTACATTTCTTCTCTTTTCTTTTTATTTACTCTCATTTTTTTCCCTTCCATTTCATTTCAATTAGTGGGTTCTACGTGTTTATGTCATAAATTTGAGTATTAGAACCAACACATTGTCTCGTATATTAAAATACATGTATAAAAATACATTACAACGATTATCGCTATGACATAAAAACCCGAAATTGTCTTTTTGTACACGTGTCTATCACACCATAACAAAATAAATGCCGTGCTTATTCGTAAAATTTAATATCATTAATAGTGAACATATATCAACAAATAAAACAAAAATAAATTAATTGTTATTGTTGTTGTTGTTATTATTTCTCAGATTAAGTAAGGGAAGGAAGATTGAGATGGTTCGATCATGTGAGGCGAAGAGACGTGTCAGCTCCGGTTCGAAGCGTAGAGAACTTAAGTGTGAACGGGAGGAGGTACAGGGGAAGACTGTAACATCAGTGCCGGAATTGTACCGGAACAGTGATCGCAACAGTGACATGAACAGTAATCAGGTACAAACTCTATGCATTTCAGTGTATTTCATATTCATAGCATATATCATTATCATTTTGTAACTGTGACACCTCGTAATTTCCAGGTCAGCAACTCTATTATTTTAATAATAATGTTTATTATTATTTCATACGTGGCACTAGAATAAATATATTTAGTGTGACACGTGGCACAACAGTCTGAACACGCCGATAATTCAAGGAATTATCGCACAACACTCGCACGTGTCTTGAATAACGAACGTTGGTGAACGGATCAAGCGGTAACACGAAAACACTGCACTTAGGTTCGATGAACCTAAATTAGCTAGAACAAGACCAATAGAACGAGAAACGATGATCGTATTCGAGAAATACGAAAGATTCGGTTCAAAACAATGAATTGGGCCTATTGGGCTCAGCCGAAACCCATCGCGGCACGCGATGGGCAATCAATTGGGCTTTCGCGGTACGCGAAGCTTGAGCGGGGAAATTTAAATTCTCCGAAAAGCGTCGCGGTACGCGACGACCGATCATTTTCCACCATCGCGGTACGCGATGTGTTTCGGGAACCAGACGATTATTTTAATCATCGCGTGTCGCGGAGCTTCTTTTTGGGCGGTGTCGCGGTACGCGACAGGTCTAGTTCGCAGAAATCTTTATATATCCAAGATGAAATCATTCTGTCGACCCTACTCCATCTCTCTCGACTGAAATCACCATACTCGACCATTTTAGCACTGTTACACCCATTTCCAGCAGTAGGAAGTCAACTAGAGCCATTAGAAGACCATCTTTGGAGATTCAAGGTGTTGTGGAAGCTCCAAGAACGTCCTACTTGCTTGTTCCTTGCTTTGAATCGATTCCAGCCCCTTAGAGCGGTTCCAGAAGCTGCTCAAGCATCATTACGTGGATTAGGAGCTTGTAAGGTAGTTTCCTTGTTCAATCTAGTCACAATATCACTAGAAATCACACATGCAAGGGGGAATACCCACATGCATCACCACCACTACCATTGTCACGAATTTTGATGCTAATAATCTGTTAATAAATGTGTTTGCTACTGATTTGATGAAATGATGGTGATCTATGATGATACTATTAAGATTTAATGGCTATTTGTTGATTTAACTAAGAAATGGTTACTTTGATCCACATGCATGCACGATCCATGATGTGTTTGACGATTTTTGATATTGAAATGTTGCTAGATGTGTTATTGATGATGTCCTACATGATTTAGGATGTTTGATCATGTCAAAAATGGTCATTTGATGATTATTACTAAAAATAGTAACTTTTATGTTACATATTGGTGATTTTTGATGAAATGACCACATGCATGTGTTTAGATCTATATGTTATGCTAGGAAATGATGTTTAGAAGTTAATATGATGATTATTGATGCATTGAGATGATGAGAATTATTGAAAATATGATTTTTATGGTTATTACTATAAATAGAAACTTTTTGTTACAATGTTGCTAGAGAATGATGAATTTGAGGGATGTTGTATGTTTGGTATGCATAACTAACCTTGTTATGATGTTGATAAATGATTTTAAGTCCTAAAATGATTGAAAGATGTGTTTTATCAAAAGTTACTATAAATAGTAACTTTATTTTACAAAGTCTATGAATAGCAATATGTTTGTTGTAACGAATATGATTTTATGATAATTTAGGACTAGGGTAATGATCTTTAGAAAAGGCTTGTTACTAATCTTGGTTAAACATGCTTATTTTAGTAACTTTCCATAAATGGAAACTTTTACGCGCAAACTATGTTAAACCGGCTATGTGTAACTATGTGCTATGTGATAACATGCTCATTTAGGATAAATATGCATGTTAGAATAATCGGAATATGATCTTATGCATAACTTGCCAAATATGGAAACTTTCCTAAAATAGAAACTTGCCATAAATAGTAAGTTTCTTCATGGGAATGATTTTTGGTATCCGTACACTTCACACGACACAAAAACCGCACGATACACGAACACTTGATCCAAACCGTCACCAACGGGTCGTTAGGTCAAACACGATCGACACGGTCAAACACGGTCAACTCGACCTACGTAACCACTTAGTGTTATTGAACACTAACACGGTCCGGTGAGACCCACATATGTGAACACGAACTCATAATACCTATGTGATATAGGTGACTACTAGCCGGCGAGCTACACGTACTCTTTTGAGCTAACGCATATCTAAACTCAGGTGAGTTTACGGCCCCACTTTTACTCTTTAACTGTTTTTACTAAACTTTTGGGGTGAGAATACAATGCAACTGTTTTAGATGTATGACTGGTATGTTGTGAAAACCATTTTCGAGTGTAACTATTATCGCATAAAGCCCTCACTTATCCTTACCGTTAGTTGAAACGAACGAGTCGTTATTACGTAGTACTACTGGGTTTGACTAACCCCACTCGGCAACAACGTTGACTGGAGGTCATAACGAGTGTAATATCGATGTGAATTGCGAGCTCAGCGATGGCTCGCGGAGGCAAACGAGAACAGTCTAGTTTCGGTAAGATGACATGACACACTCCACGGATCGTAGTATCCAACAAACAACTTAACATACCCAGTATATGTCTGTTTATTTTTCTGTCTGTCTAAACCTGTGAACTCACCAACTTTTTAGTTGACACTTTTCGCATGTATTCTCAGGTAACTAATGGAGCACACGCTAGGACGCTCACAAGGATACACTAAGGAGTCAAGCTTACATTTAGACTCATGTCCTAGGCTTGTGTGCATTTGCTACGTTTTTAAAACAATTTAATCATTTGTAGTGTTTCTTTCAAACAATTACTTTCCGCTGCGATTATATGTAATTCTGATGCTTAACATTTTCCGCTGCATACTTATATAAACTTGTTTGGTTTTACAAACTGTGTGAATGTGTAACTCATATAGAGTCGTTCTATATGACCATGAGCTATGATTCTGGCCACGTCACACCCACGTGGACTGACACCACGAGTGGGAATTTGGGGGTGTGACAGACTGGTATCAGAGCCTTGGTTATAGGGAACTAGGTTTGCATTTAGTGAACTTAGACTATAGCCACTGCTCTACAATAGACACTACACTAGAATTTGCACACTGATGTTAATTCTTTTATTGAAGTATTATGTACTAACATGAGAACTTACAGGATGGCCGACAACAATAGGGACGCTGGCAGGAACCCGGGCAAACGCCCAGCCATCGATGACTTGACCGAGGACAGTCGACGTAGGATCGACAGTATTGTAGCACAGGTGGACGCGGAAATGGAGAGGAGGACCCAGATGTTGGCGCGGGAGCGTTACTGGGGATGGCTGCCTAGCCTCTTATTACGGTGGATAGAGACTGAGCGGGTACCTACCCCGCGATACAGAGGTGATACCTCTGAGGGTCCGCGACTACCGGCACTTGGGATGCCGATGGAGAGAGCCTTCGCGGCTCATGTGGCCGTAACCCGGCGGGAGTTTCGGAGGAGTGCCGAGCTATCCGACGAGGTGCGTGTTCTTCGCGAGAAGAACGATCGCCTGGAAAGGCGAAGTGACCGGCTGGAGGAGGAGAAGGATCGTCTAGAGGAGACGGTGGAGACACTACGTCTCCAAGTGGCTCAGCTCATGTCCCAGCATGGGCAGATAGTTGATGTTGTGCAGGAGCACGACGGGCGTATTACCGAGAACCGGACGGACATCGTCGAGACGCAGGCGATGGTGCAGGCGAGCGACGCCATGCTTAACGCATGGGCGGCGCAATTTATCGAGGAACCACCAGCCGAGGACGATGAGCCACAGTTCGAGGCCGAGGACCTCGAGGGTCCCGACGAAGATCCGGACGAGGACCCGGAAGAGGACGAGGATGATGATGAGGACGCAGCTAGCAACATCTCCCATGTCTCCATGGACTCGGATTAGTGGGTTTTATTATTTTGGTATTGTTTGTTTCATTTTATTTTTTTTTGGCCTAGACGAGCGGGATGTGCTCGGAAAATTTGCATTGTACTTTCCTTTCAAATTGTTGTACTTCAAATTGGATATTAATGAAAATTATGATTTGCTATTATCTGCCTTATTATTGTTAACACTGTTAGTGAAATCTTGCTATGATATCTAACTTGACATTTGACATGACAACCATTCCAACTTTGGCTAACACTTAACATATGATGACTAACATTCTAACCCCTCTATATAGAAACATGTCTGCAAGAGGAAACAACGCTCTACGACTCAAACGCAAGGCCGAAAAGGCACGGATCGACATGATGGTCGAGCGGAAATTTAACAAGGTACTCGCGGAGTACGAAGCCAACCGTCACACCAGTGAGACGAGTGGCACTAACAACGGTATTAGCTTTTGCCTAACGTAACTAGCATAGAATAGACAGCCTAGATACTAACACGTTGTATTGAACTACCGATGCACAGGACCCCAGGGAGGAGCGGCAAAGGGATGCTCATTTAAGGCATTCCTAAGCTGTCATCCTCACAAGTTTCAGGGCACTGAAGGGGCAGTGGGACTGCTCCGATGGATAGAGAAGGTGGAATCGGTTTTCTCTATGGCCGAATGCTCTGACGGGAATCGAGTGAAATATGCCACAGGAGTACTGGAGGGACCGGCCCTCACCTGGTGGAATACTCATGTCCAGACACTCGGACTGGATACTGCAAACTCCATCCCATGGGAGAACTTTACGAGAATGCTCCACGAGGAGTATTGTCCTCGGGACGAAATTCGGAAGCTGGAAGAAGAATTCTGGACGCACAAAATGGTGGGATCCGAGATCGAGAAATACTGTACTCGATTTCACGAACTGTGCAAGTTGTGCCCGGCAATGGTGACGCCGGAGTACAAAAAGATAGAGCAATTCATTAGTGGATTGCCCGAGCAAATACAGAGCACGGTGACAGCAGCCGATCACACCACCATCCAACCACTGATTCGCTTGGCGCACAAGCTGACTGACCAGGCGGTAGCCCAAGGGAAACTGCCAAAAAGGGGTGAACACCTAAAACCCCAAGAGCCCAAGCGAAAGTGGGAACCCAACAACAACCGTGTTTTCTCACCACCACCACCAGCTCAGCACCGGCCAGCTCCGGCAAAGGTTTTCACTGCCACCCAACCAAATAATCAGGACAAGGGGGGATATCGGGGCAACAACCCCAAATGCAACAACTGCTCATACCACCATCACGGCCCATGCCGAAGAGTTCGGTGCACCAACTGTGGCAGGAACGGACACCTGGCCAAGGAATGCCGATCAAACCCCAACCCTAACCCCAACAAGGATAATACATTGAAGGGATGCTTTACTTGCGGAAAGCCGGGGCACATGCGCCGAGATTGCCCGCAAAACAAGAACACAGGAGGCAACCCGGCAAGGGGTCGGGCATTCGTGATTGGATCGGGTGAAGCCAAAGATGATCCGAACGTCGTCACCGGTACGTTTCTTTTAAATAATGTCTACGCTAGTATATTATTTGATACCGGTGCCGATAGGAGTTTTATCTCTAGTGAATTTAGCAAATTGCTTGACATGACACCAACACCACTAGATTATAAGTATACCGTAGAGTTAGCGGATGGAAAACTTATCGAAACACAACACATCATCAAAGGATGCGTTCTGACACTGGCAGACCATCCGTTGGTAATCGACCTGATGCCAGTAACTCTCGGAAGCTTCGACGTGGTGATTGGAATGGATTGGTTATCTGCAAACCATGCCGAGATCGTGTGCAACGAGAAGATCGTACGAGTTACGTTGCCAAGTGGTGAGCAGATTTCAATTCAAGGGGAACGACGCGGGATACCACTAAACATCATGTCTTGCATGAAGGCTAACAAATACCTAAAGAAAGGATACACGGCTATTCTGGCTCTTATCTCCGAACAACCAAAGAAGGAACGAAAGATTGAAGACATTGCTGTTGTCCGCGATTATCCAGAGGTCTTTCCTGACGATCTACCGGGACTACCACCGGCACGACAAGTGGAGTTTCAGATAGATCTAACGCCAGGAGCAGCACCGATAGCCAAGGCACCATATCGACTGGCTCCTACTGAAATGCAGGAACTATCTAATCAACTGCAAGAGTTATTAGATAAGGGATTCATTAGACCGAGTTTCTCACCATGGGGAGCTCCGGTCTTGTTTGTGAAAAAGAAAGACGGTTCATTCCGTATGTGCATAGATTACCGAGAATTGAACAAGGTAACGATCAAGAACCGATACCCTCTACCTCGAATAGACGATCTGTTTGACCAGTTGCAAGGGTCAAGCTTCTATTCGAAAATCGATCTGAGATCGGGTTACCATCAACTCAGGATACAAGAGGACGATATACCAAAGACCGCATTCAGGACGCGGTACGGACATTACGAATTTCTGGTCATGCCATTTGGGTTGACTAACGCACCGGCCGTATTTATGGATCTCATGAATCGGGTGTGTAAACCGTATCTCGACAAGTTCGTAATCGTATTCATAGATGACATCCTGATCTATTCCAAGACTCAGGAGGAACATGCCGATCACTTGAGACGTGTCCTAGAACTGTTAAGGAAGGAGCAACTATACGCGAAATTCTCCAAATGTGATTTTTGGATTCGCGAAGTTCAGTTCCTTGGACATGTGGTAAACGAAAAAGGGATACATGTAGACCCAGCCAAAATCGAGGCAATCAAGAGTTGGGCAGCACCTAAGACTCCAACTGAAGTGCGACAATTCTTAGGGTTGGCCGGGTACTACAGGCGGTTTATCGAAGGGTTCTCGAAGATCGCACAATCGTTGACGTCCCTTACGCATAAAGACAAGAAGTTCGAATGGGGAGAAAAACAGGAAACTGCTTTCGACCTATTGAAACAGAAGTTGTGCAGTGCACCAATCTTATCGCTACCAGACGGGTGCGAGGACTTTGTGGTATACTGTGACGCCTCAAAGCAAGGGCTCGGATGCGTACTGATGCAACGCGAGAAAGTTATAGCCTATGCGTCACGACAATTGAAAGTGCACGAAAAGAACTACACAACTCACGATCTAGAGTTGGGAGCCGTAGTGTTCGCACTAAAGATTTGGCGACACTATCTATACGGCACCAAGTGTACGATATTCACTGATCATAAGAGCCTACAACACATCTTCGACCAGAAAGAGTTAAACATGAGACAACGCAGGTGGGTCGAGCTAATAGGCGATTATGACTGTGCAATCAAGTATCATCCCGGTAAAGCCAATGTTGTAGCCGACGCACTAAGCCGGAAGGAAACAACCGAACGCGTACGTGCACTACAACTTACCATCCACTCCGAGCTACCAAACCAAATTCGGATCGCACAACAAGAAGCATTGAAAACCGAAAACCTCACTCTCGAAGCCATGAGAGGGATGGACAAACAGATGAAACAAAAGGATGACGGAGCTTACTACCTAATGGATCGAATTTGGATTCCACGCTACGGAGAATTGAGAGAAGTAGTGATGGATGAAGCTCACAAGAGTCGATACTCAGTACATCCAGGTTCTGACAAGATGTACCACGATTTAAAGACAACATATTGGTGGCCTAACATGAAGTCAGAAGTCGCAACGTATGTGAGTAAGTGCCTGACTTGCTCAAAGGTCAAGGTTGAATACCAGAAGCCATCCGGACTACTCCAACAACCGGAAATCCCAGTATGGAAATGGGAACAGATTTCCATGGATTTTATCACAAAGCTACCAAAGACTACAAGTGGTTGCGATACCATCTGGGTTATCGTCGACCGACTCACAAAATCAGCACACTTCCTACCGATCAAGGAAACCGATAAATTGGAAAAGTTAACCCGGATATACCTGAAGGAAGTTGTATCCAGGCACGGAGTCCCAATCTCCATAATATCAGACCGAGACAGCCGTTTCACGGCACACTTCTGGAAGTCCTTACACAAAGCACTCGGAACGAGACTGAATATGAGTACAGCTTATCATCCACAAACCGATGGTCAAAGTGAAAGAACCATCCAAACCCTAGAGGACATGCTTCGGGCATGTGTAATTGACTTCGGTAATAGCTGGGAGACTCACTTACCTTTGGTAGAGTTCTCGTATAATAATAGCTACCACACTAGCATTGGAGCTGCACCGTTTGAAGCACTTTACGGACGTAAATGCAGATCACCACTCTGTTGGGCGGAAGTTGGGGAAAGCCAACTGACCGGACCAGAACTCGTGCATGAAACAACTGAAAAGATCGTGCAGATACGCAACAGAATGGCAGCAGCTCGGGACCGACAGAAGAGCTACGCCGACAAAAGGCGCAAGCCTTTGGAATTCCAAGTTTGAGACCGAGTACTTCTTAAAGTCTCGCCTTGGAAGGGAGTGATACGATTTGGGAAACGGGGAAAGCTAAACCCTCGCTATATAGGACCATTCGAGATCACTAAACGGATAGGCCCCGTGGCCTACGAACTACAGCTACCACAGGAATTGAGTAGCGTACACAATGTGTTCCACGTTTCAAACCTCAAGAAATGCTTATCAAACGAAACGCTCACAATTCCTTTGGAGGAAATTCAGATTGATGAACAACTACACTTCATAGAGGAACCGGTGGAAATTATGGACCGGGAACTCAAGAAGTTGAAACATAGTAAGATACCTATAGTAAAAGTTCGATGGAACTCACGACGAGGACCGGAATACACCTGGGAACGGGAGGATCAGATGAAGAAGAAATACCCTCATCTATTCGCCGAACAAGCCAACACCGGCACATGAACTGAATTTCGGGACGAAATTCCCAATAACTAGGGGATGATGTGACACCTCGTAATTTCCAGGTCAGCAACTCTATTATTTTAATAATAATGTTTATTATTATTTCATACGTGGCACTAGAATAAATATATTTAGTGTGACACGTGGCACAACAGTCTGAACACGCTGATAATTCAAGGAATTATCGCACAACACTCGCACGTGTCTTGAATAACGAACGTTGGTGAACGGATCAAGCGGTAACACGAAAACACTGCACTTAGGTTCGATGAACCTAAATTAGCTAGAACAAGACCAATAGAACGAGAAACGATGATCGTATTCGAGAAATACGAAAGATTCGGTTCAAAACAATGAATTGGGCCTATTGGGCTCAGCCGAAACCCATCGCGGCACGCGATGGGCAATCAATTGGGCTTTCGCGGTACGCGAAGCTTGAGCGGGGAAATTTAAATTCTCCGAAAAGCGTCGCGGTACGCGACGACCGATCATTTTCCACCATCGCGGTACGCGATGTGTTTCGGGAACCAGACGATTATTTTAATCATCGCGTGTCGCGGAGCTTCTTTTTGGGCGGTGTCGCGGTACGCGACAGGTCTAGTTCGCAGAAATCTTTATATATCCAAGATGAAATCATTCTGTCGACCCTACTCCATCTCTCTCGACTGAAATCACCATACTCGACCATTTTAGCACTGTTACACCCATTTCCAGCAGTAGGAAGTCAACTAGAGCCATTAGAAGACCATCTTTGGAGATTCAAGGTGTTGTGGAAGCTCCAAGAACGTCCTACTTGCTTGTTCCTTGCTTTGAATCGATTCCAGCCCCTTAGAGCGGTTCCAGAAGCTGCTCAAGCATCATTACGTGGATTAGGAGCTTGTAAGGTAGTTTCCTTGTTCAATCTAGTCACAATATCACTAGAAATCACACATGCAAGGGGGAATACTGTCACACCCCGGGCCGGCGGGGTAGGATCGAGTTTCCCCGACGGGCGGAAGGTTCCCGGGGCGCGATATCGTGAGTGATAATCGGAAGTGATCAGATTGTTTACATTGCACATGATACAAATGAGAAATGCTAAATAAAATAGAATTACAATGTTAAATTACATCAGTATAGTTTATAATTTAACAATGTAAATCTATTGTAAAACATCAATATATGACTATCTTGTATTTACACAAGATATACAAAATAATTTATATCATGATGTCTTCAAAAGTATGCAGGTCCAAAATACTAGTCTTCTATCGGAAGTCCTAGTCCAAAAGAAATGACTTCCTAGTTGACCTGTTCGTCACCTGAGAAGTCATGCAAAAATAAAGGTCAACACATGGTTGGTGAGTTCATAAGATTTAGTATTTGAAAATGATTTGAAAATGATTTGAAAACCTCCTTTGGTAAAGACCCTAACCTCATTAACTTCACATGTAATATCCAAATCGATATGCTTATATATAGGGCATATGTAGGGTCGAACTTACCGCCCGCCCAGCCAACATCCCACCACATACTAATTCACATATGACACTGTTGTTAATGATAATTAAGCATTTTTACCCTTAACACAATCCCTTATGTATCTCTGTTTATTGATCCTGTCATTACAATCATTTGAAATCCCTGTTGATTCCTTAAGTTCATCATACAATATGATCAACCACACAATTGTATAAACATTTATAAATGCTTAATTAAACAAGTAAATAAACATTTAAATAAATCTAAGTCCTTATGATTGGGGCCTATGGTCATACTCGAGTAGACTAGTCTGTCAATCTGGGTACTTAGTAGTTAGGGAATTCTGTAAATATCATCAAACATAAGACCTACAAGTCAATCAGTCTAGCTAGGACTTCTTGAAATATAGGATTTCTGAGTTCAATGTGTTGGCAAATGTTATCTCTGATATTTCACATACTACCCCTTAAAAATGATTTAATGATCGTCTGATTTTGTCACAAGATGTACTTGATGTGTTGATCATAGAATACAAGATTCATTGATCGGTTGTACACTTGATTCATTTTCCAACAAACACTTGGTTTGTAGAACATTGAATGTTATCTTTGCAAAGATTGTTTTGTTTGATGTCTTGAAGTCCCACCCTTGTTTTGTCAAACTGTTTGATTTGATTTCTTGAATTCTCCCACTTGATTTCCCAAAATGTTTGATTTGATTCCTTGAATTCACCCACTTGATTTCCCAAAATGTTTGATTTGATTCCCTTGAATTCACCCACTTGATTTCCCAAAATGTTTGATTTGATTCCTTTGAAATGTTTTGACTTATTGAAAGGTTTAGTTTAACTCGTTTATTCACTTAATATATATAAGTGAATAAGCTTAGTAAAACCTGCATAAAATCTTCCTAAACATGGTTCAGGATAACATTTATATATATGAAACATATAAATTTAAAAGCATTTAAAGTAGACAATTTAAGTAAACAGTCTACGCATGCTTCTCAGCCCCGCATTTTAAAACAAAATGTTAGAAAAGGGGCAATGAACTCACCTGTGCTGCTATGTAATTTGATCTACACAAAATGCGTGCTCCTGTATGTAAGCTAAGTTTCTTCGGTTCCTGAGTTATTTTATAAGGATTCGAATATAATAAGTACGCGTAGTAGTCGTTGTGCCTAAGACCTTGAGTCTTGTTGTGCGTGCAACTAAGTGTCCTAGTGCTAAATGTATCTATGATCTAATCTATCTTAATTACCCTTCATATGATCCCACTTCCCATGATCAGTTATAATATCTTACTTTTATATTTTAGAAAATTTCGGCAGAGTTTCCTTTGTTTTTTAAAAATAATTCCAGACAATTAAACTGTCTATTTTATAACAAGTTCCCCATCAATCAATATAAGTAAGTAATTTAAATCAAAACATTACAATTTAACTTCCAATTAAATCAATATTAAGTCAAAATCATTTAATGAAACCTAATAAGTTATAGATAAATGAGATTTTATCAAAATCTCATTACTTGAGTTTACTAAATCGTTTACTACATGATGGGCCTTATTAAGCCTCATTGGGCCCATTTAAGCCCAACTGATAAACCTTTGATTCCCAAAGTGATTATCCAACTGTGATTTCTTGGTTCTTACGGACTTATGATCACTTTAATTTATTTATTAAACGATCTCATATGTTCAACATTTAGTTAAATATAAATGCATGCATGACTAGGGCTTCCTTCTTGTTCATGTATCCACCCATGTATACATGATGTGTTCCATTACAACCATGCACACACATAACTATATAAACCCATACATGTTCATTGTGGGATCAAGTTCTCATCCGACTTAGGTTTTATGGCCAACTGATCTTTCCTTATATTATTAACACTAGTTTTTGTTGATCTTAGTCCCACATCAACCCAATTAAACGACTTTTAGGTTCGATACCCCTCTAGGGCAGCGAACCTTTTAAAAGAGATGGTCTTAGGTTCGGCTAATCCCACCCGTGGTCTTAGGATTCGGCCATCTTCTGACCTTGACGAACCATAATGGTTCGGCTACTGATTCAGTTTAAAGATTCGTGGCTCATGGTTCGTAGGTCAGGGGTTCGTGATTGGCTTGGTTCGCTAAAAGGAAGGGTTCGTGGGTCTAGGGTTTGCATGGGAAATGGTTCGGCAATGACACAGTTAGGCGACCCCTTAAGGTTCGTTGGCTACTAAGGTTCGGTGCAGGTGGTCCAGGGTTCGGCAGCAGGTGGGCACAGGTTCGTGGCATGGGTTGCTGGGTTCGGTACAGACGTGATCACAGGTTCGTTGCAGGGAAAAAGAGTTCGGTGCAGGGTTCGTGGGGTGCCACAAGGGTTCGGCTGGTGATTACGAACCTGTAACAGCCCCTCCCTTCACGAACCTGCATCAAATCTGGTCATTCTCGATCCAATCCTGTTACAATCACATTTCTAACCATACCTATACATGTATACCCTTCCATCTAAGTGCTCTACGTGCTTAATATCGGTCATAATAACTAAACCATAAGATTTCAAGAAAACCCTCTAAAGCCGAATTTAAAGTGAATTATTACCTCAAATTTTCGTGGATGAAAGCTCAGATAAGTTGTACTCCCGTGATCTACGAGATGAGAGGATCAAGATGACGCCAAGTTTGATCGAATCCCACTTGAAATAAGCTTCCAATCTTAGAGAGAAGTTGAAATTTCTAGAGAGAGAGAGAGCTAGAGAGAGAGTGACGAGTTGAGAATGAGGAGGGAGGTTGGTGTAGGTGGTTGGAACATAAATGTTTCATTTAATGTGAGTTATAATACCCACTCGTTCGGTCTCGATCGGTTTCGCGTAAAAGGTCGGATGGTGTAGTTTTCGCGACGGAACGACAAGATCATAAAATTAGAGATCTTTTAATTATTCAAGGTTGTGATTCCTAATAAATTAACTAATATCTTCTATTTATTTTAAATTTAAAACAAAATTAACTGTTTAAATCGAAATGTACGGTCGTCGCGCGTATTCGTTCGAATCGTCACCCGCACGAACACGACGATAACTATGCTTTTCAATCTTGTTTTCTAATTATAGAATATCATTCAGAACGTTAAACTTTCAGATATATTCGTACAGATCGTCACCTATACAAACAACCCGTCCATTTAGCATTCACATAACGTTATTCGTGTGTTTTGTTCTGTAAAGCCTCACATACGTTTATACATAATAAATCCTAAACAAATAATCACATGATGGTTCTGTATTGCCAGATAATTATCAGACTCAAGAACCATTTTTCTGAACTGTGTTTCTGTTAAATGTGTCTGAAATTGTTCTATGACAACTCACCATGATAATGATAAATGATATGAATTTGAAATTACTGAAATGTGTATGATTCATACCTGTTTTACTGTTCCTGTACTGTAGAGATCACTGTTCCGGTTGCGGTTCCGGCACTGATGTTACAGTCTCCCCTTGTTAGAGAAATTTCGTCCCGAAATTTAAGAGTTGTTATCAGGTACAGCTCCCTCTTCAAACAGTTGGGGATACTTTAACTTCATGTGATCTTCACGTTCCCAAGTAAACTCGGGCCCGCGTCTGGAATTCCATCGAACCTTTACAATAGGAATACGGCTTCGCCTCAGTTGTTTAACCTTGCGATCCATAATCTCTAAAGGTTCTTCAATGAAATGTAACTGTTCATCGACTTGAATCTCTTCAATTGGAATGACGAGAGACTCGTCAGCAAGGCATTTCTTTAAGTTTGAGATGTGAAACACATCATGCACACTACTGAGTTCATCTGGTAATCTCAGTCGATAAGCTACAGGACCTATACGTTCGATGATTTCGAACGGTCCCACATATCGTGGTGCTAATTTGCCTTTCTTTCCAAAGCGTACCACGCCTTTCCATGGGGATACCTTTAACATCACTCGGTCTCCCACTTGGAATTCCAACGGCTTGCGCCGTTTATCAGCGTAGCTCTTTTGTCTACTCCTTGTTGCTTGTAGTCTTTTCTGAATCTGGGCTATCTTGTCAGTGGTTTCTTGTATTAGTTCTGGCCCCGTTATTCGGTTGTCTCCAATTTCAGTCCAACAGATCGGTGATCGGCATTTCCGGCCATAAAGAGCCTCGAATGGTGCACATCCGATACTGCTGTGGTAACTGTTATTGTAGGAGAATTCAATCAGTGGCAAATGGGAATCCCAGTTCCCACCGAAATCCAAAATACAGGTTCTCAACATGTCCTCTAGGGTTTGGATAGTACGTTCGCTTTGACCATCCGTTTGTGGGTGGTAAGCTGTACTCAGATTCAACTGTGTCCTTAGAGATCTCTGTAATGATTGCCAGAACCTTGATGTAAATCTGCTGTCTCGGTCAGAAATAATGGACAATGGTACACCGTGGCGTACTACTATCTCATTTATGTATAATCTCGCCAGTTTATCCATCGTGTAAGTTTCACGCATCGGCAAGAAATGAGCAGATTTTGTTAAACGATCAATAATCACCCAAATTGTATCGTGACCACTGGAAGTGCGGGGTAGCTTGGTAATGAAATCCATAGCTATTTGTTCCCACTTCCAGAGCGGAATCTCAGGCTGTTCCAGTAAACCAGACGGTCTCTGGTGCTCCGCCTTTACCTTCGCACACGTTAGACATTGACCGACGTATTCGGTTATGTCCTTCTTCATTCCAGGCCACCAATAAAACCCACGCAAGTCGTGGTACATTTTATCAGCGCCTGGATGGACAGAGTATTTAGTCTTGTGTGCTTCATCAAAGATAAGTTTCCTCAATTCATCTACCGCAGGGATCCATATACGTTCCTTGTAGTAGATCATTCCATCGGACTTTGTGTCAAACTGTTTCTCTGCTCCGCAATCAAGTTCTTTCTTCAGATTATCTCGGTCAAGTGCTTCTTGTTGCGCTTGAATAATCTTGTCACTTAAACTGGTCTGCACGGTTATCCCCATTGCTCTAACACGTAGTGGTTTGACTCGTTCCTTCCGGCTCAAGGCGTCAGCTACAACGTTCGCCTTTCCCGGATGGTATTTGATCACACAATCGTAATCATTTAGAAGTTCAACCCAACGGCGTTGTCGCATGTTGAGCTCCTTCTGATCGAAGATGTGTTGCAGACTCTTGTGATCAGTGAATATGGTACACTTGGTGCCATATAAATAATGTCTCCAAATCTTCAGTGCGAAGATTACAGCTCCCAGTTCAAGATCATGAGTAGTGTAGTTCTTCTCATGAATCTTTAACTGTCTTGATGCATAGGCTATGACTTTATCCCGTTGCATTAATACACAACCGAGTCCCTGATGGGAAGCATCACAGTATACAACAAAATCATCACAGCCTTCTGGGAGAGATAGGATTGGAGCATCACATAATTTCTGTTTCAAGGTCTGCAAAGCATCCTCTTGTTTCTGCTCCCAGACAAACGGTTCACTTTTCTGAGTTAGTTTAGTGAGAGGCAAAGCTATCTTAGAAAAGTTTGAGATAAACCTTCTGTAATAACCCGCCAATCCCAGAAAAGATCGTATCTCCGTCGGTGTCTTCGGAGTGTCCCAATTCTTTATCGCTTCGATCTTGGCAGGGTCTACATGAATTCCCTCACTGTTGACCACATGACCCAGAAATTGAACTTCTCTTAGCCAAAACTCACATTTAGAGAATTTGGCATAGAGTTTCTCTTCTTTCAACAGCTCCAAGATCTTTCTAAGGTGTTGCTCATGTTCTGTTTTGGTCTTGGAATAAATCAGTATGTCATCAATGAAAACAATTACAAACTGATCCAAGTACGGCTTGCACACTCGGTTCATGAGGTCCATGAAAACCGCTGGTGCATTTGTCAATCCGAAGGGCATCACCATAAATTCGTAATGTCCGTATCTGGTTCGGAAGGCCGTCTTCGGTATGTCTTCATCTTGAACTCTCAACTGATGATATCCAGACCGCAAGTCAATCTTAGAGAAGTATTGAGCTCCTTGCAGTTGGTCAAACAAATCATCAATCCTCGGTAATGGATACCGATTCTTGATGGTTAGTTTGTTCAGTTCACGGTAATCTATACACATTCTGAACGATCCGTCTTTCTTCTTCACGAACAAGACCGGAGCTCCCCAAGGTGAGTAGCTCGGTCTGATGAAACCCTTGTCAAGTAGCTCCTGTAATTGATTAGACAATTCCTGCATCTCTGAAGGTGCTAACCTGTAAGGAGATTTAGCAACAGGAGTTGCTCCAGGAATTAAGTCAATACGAAATTCTACCGGTCGCGCAGGTGGCAAACCTGGTAGGTCTTCGGGGAATACTTCAGGATATTCTTTCACTACTGGTACATCTTGAATCTTCTTCTTGTCTTTCTCTTTTTCCAACACATGAGCCAGGAATGCTATGCACCGCTTCTGTAGACACTTACGCGCCTTTATGCAAGAAATGATTTTGACACTTCGCTTTGCTTGATCCCCTTTAACTTCCAATACACGATCACTCGGCAATGGAATTCGAAGCAGCTTCTTAGAACAGATGACTTCCACTCGGTTAGATGAAAGCCAATCCATTCCAACAATGATATCAAAACTACCCAGCTCCATCGGTATCAAATCGATGGTAAATGTAAAATCATTTAGTGTCAATGGGCAGTTCCTATAAACTGTACTAACTGTGATCTGTTTCCCGTTAGCTACTTCTATAATGTAAGGGGAGTCTAACTGTTCCTCTATGGAATCTAGTTGGCACGCAAAGTCGGTAGAGATAAAACTCTGATCCGCACCAGTATCAAATAAGACAGATGCATAAAAGTCATGTAAGAGAAACGTACCAGTGACCACATTTGGGTCCTGGCGTGCAGCTGGTGCTCCGATAGCAAAGGCTCGTCCACGGGGTGCTTGAACTGCTGGTTGAGCCTTCTTTGGGCAGTTCTTCGCAAAGTGGCCTTGTTCGCCACAGTTATAGCATCCACCATTGTTCTGATTTGCTGGTGGAGGAAGAGCCAAAGCAGCATTGTTGACTGCTTGGTTAGGTGTCATCCTACAGTATTGGACCCAATGGCCCTTTCTTCCACATCCTGTGCAATGTTTACACGGAGCGTCAGCAGGGTGATGATACTGACACTTGGCACACAAAGGAAACGTGCCAGTGTAAAGCTTGCGGTTGGGGTTTTGTGGTGCTGCTGTTACTTGTTGGAGAGGTGTGGCCACCGTGTAGTTCTTGATGGTCTTCTGTTTCTTCTTTGGATGGTGGTGGGGTTTCTTGGAAGACTCAGCCTTGTTCTTGCTGGGTTCAGCCTCTTTCTTTAAAACTCCAGAGGCTACCATGAGGTCAGTGAGTTTCCCAGACAGTCTCACTGCAGATTCAACAGTAGTAGGGTTGGCTGAAACAACCATGCCCTGAATGCAGGCGGGAAGTCCACCCACATAACGGTCTATCCTTTTCTCCAGAGTTGGTACCATGTCTGGCACCAAAGCAACTAACTCGTGGTAACGAGTAGTGTAACCCATGTGATCAGCCCCCTTCATCACATGGTTAGATAATTCGACCTCCAATTTCTGCAGCTCGTTCTTGGGACAGAACTCTGTTCGCAGCAGTGTCTTGAAATCTTCCCATGGCATGGCCATGGCTTCTTCTCTTCCTCGAGCATTAATCTGACCGTTCCACCAGGTCAGAGCCCGTTTGTTGAATGTTCCCGCTGAGTAACGGACCTTGTGGTGTTCGGGGCAGCTGCAAAGATCCAATGTTGCCTCAATCTTCTCAATCCATTGGATTAATCCAACGGCGCCTTCAGACCCACTAAAACTGGGTGGTTTACATCCTACGAAGGACTTGTAGGAGTAATGAGATGAATCTCCAGTATTCCCACTGGCTTCTCCTGATGTGTTGCCAGTGTTGAGGATCTCATTACGAAGACGAAGGAACATCTCCGGTATTGCCTCTTTCATCTGATTCGTCATCTGGCTACTCAGTAACGTCACCAGAGCGATAGTAGCAGGATCCACGGTCGGTGTTGTGCCTGAACCAGATGCTTGAGTAATCAATGGAGGAGGGGGAGGAGGAGGTGGAGGAGGTGGTGGTGGAGAGTCATTCGGAGACGGTGTTGAGGAGTGTGGAGCCAAGTCTTGAGGTGGTAGCTGTATCAAGGGAGGTTGTCTTCGTGGAGGCATTCTGATCATAACCAATAAAGTCACCGGTTAGTGCAATGATCGAATACGGAAGACAATATGCAAATAAGTCTTAAGTCCTATGTTCTCTATATGCAGGGTCCCTAGGTTATAGTCTAGGTCAAACCATTTAAATAAGTGACCTATATTTCTCTATAACCATGGCTCTGATACCAATCTGTCACACCCCGGGCCGGCGGGGTAGGATCGAGTTTCCCCGACGGGCGGAAGGTTCCCGGGGCGCGATATCGTGAGTGATAATCGGAAGTGATCAGATTGTTTACATTGCACATGATACAAATGAGAAATGCTAAATAAAATAGAATTACAATGTTAAATTACATCAGTATAGTTTATAATTTAACAATGTAAATCTATTGTAAAACATCAATATATGACTATCTTGTATTTACACAAGATATACAAAATAATTTATATCATGATGTCTTCAAAAGTATGCAGGTCCAAAATACTAGTCTTCTATCGGAAGTCCTAGTCCAAAAGAAATGACTTCCTAGTTGACCTGTTCGTCACCTGAGAAGTCATGCAAAAATAAAGGTCAACACATGGTTGGTGAGTTCATAAGATTTAGTATTTGAAAATGATTTGAAAATGATTTGAAAACCTCCTTTGGTAAAGACCCTAACCTCATTAACTTCACATGTAATATCCAAATCGGTATGCTTATATATAGGGCATATGTAGGGTCGAACTTACCGCCCGCCCAGCCAACATCCCACCACATACTAATTCACATATGACACTGTTGTTAATGATAATTAAGCATTTTTACCCTTAACACAATCCCTTATGTATCTCTGTTTATTGATCCTGTCATTACAATCATTTGAAATCCCTGTTGATTCCTTAAGTTCATCATACAATATGATCAACCACACAATTGTATAAACATTTATAAATGCTTAATTAAACAAGTAAATAAACATTTAAATAAATCTAAGTCCTTATGATTGGGGCCTATGGTCATACTCGAGTAGACTAGTCTGTCAATCTGGGTACTTAGTAGTTAGGGAATTCTGTAAATATCATCAAACATAAGACCTACAAGTCAATCAGTCTAGCTAGGACTTCTTGAAATATAGGATTTCTGAGTTCAATGTGTTGGCAAATGTTATCTCTGATATTTCACATACTACCCCTTAAAAATGATTTAATGATCGTCTGATTTTGTCACAAGATGTACTTGATGTGTTGATCATAGAATACAAGATTCATTGATCGGTTGTACACTTGATTCATTTTCCAACAAACACTTGGTTTGTAGAACATTGAATGTTATCTTTGCAAAGATTGTTTTGTTTGATGTCTTGAAGTCCCACCCTTGTTTTGTCAAACTGTTTGATTTGATTTCTTGAATTCTCCCACTTGATTTCCCAAAATGTTTGATTTGATTCCTTGAATTCACCCACTTGATTTCCCAAAATGTTTGATTTGATTCCCTTGAATTCACCCACTTGATTTCCCAAAATGTTTGATTTGATTCCTTTGAAATGTTTTGACTTATTGAAAGGTTTAGTTTAACTCGTTTATTCACTTAATATATATAAGTGAATAAGCTTAGTAAAACCTGCATAAAATCTTCCTAAACATGGTTCAGGATAACATTTATATATATGAAACATATAAATTTAAAAGCATTTAAAGTAGACAATTTAAGTAAACAGTCTACGCATGCTTCTCAGCCCCGCATTTTAAAACAAAATGTTAGAAAAGGGGCAATGAACTCACCTGTGCTGCTATGTAATTTGATCTACACAAAATGCGCGCTCCTGTATGTAAGCTAAGTTTCTTCGGTTCCTGAGTTATTTTATAAGGATTCGAATATAATAAGTACGCGTAGTAGTCGTTGTGCCTAAGACCTTGAGTCTTGTTGTGCGTGCAACTAAGTGTCCTAGTGCTAAATGTATCTATGATCTAATCTATCTTAATTACCCTTCATATGATCCCACTTCCCATGATCAGTTATAATATCTTACTTTTATATTTTAGAAAATTTCGGCAGAGTTTCCTTTGTTTTTTAAAAATAATTCCAGACAATTAAACTGTCTATTTTATAACAAGTTCCCCATCAATCAATATAAGTAAGTAATTTAAATCAAAACATTACAATTTAACTTCCAATTAAATCAATATTAAGTCAAAATCATTTAATGAAACCTAATAAGTTATAGATAAATGAGATTTTATCAAAATCTCATTACTTGAGTTTACTAAATCGTTTACTACATGATGGGCCTTATTAAGCCTCATTGGGCCCATTTAAGCCCAACTGATAAACCTTTGATTCCCAAAGTGATTATCCAACTGTGATTTCTTGGTTCTTACGGACTTATGATCACTTTAATTTATTTATTAAACGATCTCATATGTTCAACATTTAGTTAAATATAAATGCATGCATGACTAGGGCTTCCTTCTTGTTCATGTATCCACCCATGTATACATGATGTGTTCCATTACAACCATGCACACACATAACTATATAAACCCATACATGTTCATTGTGGGATCAAGTTCTCATCCGACTTAGGTTTTATGGCCAACTGATCTTTCCTTATATTATTAACACTAGTTTTTGTTGATCTTAGTCCCACATCAACCCAATTAAACGACTTTTAGGTTCGATACCCCTCTAGGGCAGCGAACCTTTTAAAAGAGATGGTCTTAGGTTCGGCTAATCCCACCCGTGGTCTTAGGGTTCGGCCATCTTCTGACCTTGACGAACCATAATGGTTCGGCTACTGATTCAGTTTAAAGATTCGTGGCTCATGGTTCGTAGGTCAGGGGTTCGTGATTGGCTTGGTTCGCTAAAAGGAAGGGTTCGTGGGTCTAGGGTTTGCATGGGAAATGGTTCGGCAATGACACAGTTAGGCGACCCCTTAAGGTTCGTTGGCTACTAAGGTTCGGTGCAGGTGGTCCAGGGTTCGGCAGCAGGTGGGCACAGGTTCGTGGCATGGGTTGCTGGGTTCGGTACAGACGTGATCACAGGTTCGTTGCAGGGAAAAAGAGTTCGGTGCAGGGTTCGTGGGGTGCCACAAGGGTTCGGCTGGTGATTACGAACCTGTAACAGCCCCTCCCTTCACGAACCTGCATCAAATCTGGTCATTCTCGATCCAATCCTGTTACAATCACATTTCTAACCATACCTATACATGTATACCCTTCCATCTAAGTGCTCTACGTGCTTAATATCGGTCATAATAACTAAACCATAAGATTTCAAGAAAACCCTCTAAAGCCGAATTTAAAGTGAATTATTACCTCAAATTTTCGTGGATGAAAGCTCAGATAAGTTGTACTCCCGTGATCTACGAGATGAGAGGATCAAGATGACGCCAAGTTTGATCGAATCCCACTTGAAATAAGCTTCCAATCTTAGAGAGAAGTTGAAATTTCTAGAGAGAGAGAGAGCTAGAGAGAGAGTGACGAGTTGAGAATGAGGAGGGAGGTTGGTGTAGGTGGTTGGAACATAAATGTTTCATTTAATGTGAGTTATAATACCCACTCGTTCGGTCTCGATCGGTTTCGCGTAAAAGGTCGGATGGTGTAGTTTTCGCGACGGAACGACAAGATCATAAAATTAGAGATCTTTTAATTATTCAAGGTTGTGATTCCTAATAAATTAACTAATATCTTCTATTTATTTTAAATTTAAAACAAAATTAACTGTTTAAATCGAAATGTACGGTCGTCGCGCGTATTCGTTCGAATCGTCACCCGCACGAACACGACGATAACTATGCTTTTCAATCTTGTTTTCTAATTATAGAATATCATTCAGAACGTTAAACTTTCAGATATATTCGTACAGATCGTCACCTATACAAACAACCCGTCCATTTAGCATTCACATAACGATATTCGTGTGTTTTGTTCTGTAAAGCCTCACATACGTTTATACATAATAAATCCTAAACAAATAATCACATGATGGTTCTGTATTGCCAGATAATTATCAGACTCAAGAACCATTTTTCTGAACTGTGTTTCTGTTAAATGTGTCTGAAATTGTTCTATGACAACTCACCATGATAATGATAAATGATATGAATTTGAAATTACTGAAATGTGTATGATTCATACCTGTTTTACTGTTCCTGTACTGTAGAGATCACTGTTCCGGTTGCGGTTCCGGCACTGATGTTACAAATACCCACATGCATCACCACCACTACCATTGTCACGAATTTTTGATGCTAATAATCTGTTAATAAATGTGTTTGCTACTGATTTGATGAAATGATGGTGATCTATGATGATACTATTAAGATTTAATGGCTATTTGTTGATTTAACTAAGAAATGGTTACTTTGATCCACATGCATGCACGATCCATGATGTGTTTGACGATTTTTGATATTGAAATGTTGCTAGATGTGTTATTGATGATGTCCTACATGATTTAGGATGTTTGATCATGTCAAAAATGGTCATTTGATGATTATTACTAAAAATAGTAACTTTTATGTTACATATTGGTGATTTTTGATGAAATGACCACATGCATGTGTTTAGATCTATATGTTATGCTAGGAAATGATGTTTAGAAATTAATATGATGATTATTGATGCATTGAGATGATGAGAATTATTGAAAATATGATTTTTATGGTTATTACTATAAATAGAAACTTTTTGTTACAATGTTGCTAGAGAATGATGAATTTGAGGGATGTTGTATGTTTGGTATGCATAACTAACCTTGTTATGATGTTGATAAATGATTTTAAGTCCTAAAATGATTGAAAGATGTGTTTTATCAAAAGTTACTATAAATAGTAACTTTATTTTTACAAAGTCTATGAATAGCAATATGTTTGTTGTAACGAATATGATTTTATGATAATTTAGGACTAGGGTAATGATCTTTAGAAAAGGCTTGTTACTAATCTTGGTTAAACATGCTTATTTTAGTAACTTTCCATAAATGGAAACTTTTACGCGCAAACTATGTTAAACCGGCTATGTGTAACTATGTGCTATGTGATAACATGCTCATTTAGGATAAATATGCATGTTAGAATAATCGGAATATGATCTTATGCATAACTTGCCAAATATGGAAACTTTCCTAAAATAGAAACTTGCCATAAATAGTAAGTTTCTTCATGGGAATGATTTTTGGTATCCGTACACTTCACACGACACAAAAACCGCACGATACACGAACACTTGATCCAAACCGTCACCAACGGGTCGTTAGGTCAAACACGATCGACACGGTCAAACACGGTCAACTCGACCTACGTAACCACTTAGTGTTATTGAACACTAACACGGTCCGGTGAGACCCACATATGTGAACACGAACTCATAATACCTATGTGATATAGGTGACTACTAGCCGGCGAGCTACACGTACTCTTTTGAGCTAACGCATATCTAAACTCAGGTGAGTTTACGGCCCCACTTTTACTCTTTAACTGTTTTTACTAAACTTTTGGGGTGAGAATACAATGCAACTGTTTTAGATGTATGACTGGTATGTTGTGAAAACCATTTTCGAGTGTAACTATTATCGCATAAAGCCCTCACTTATCCTTACCGTTAGTTGAAACGAACGAGTCGTTATTACGTAGTACTACTGGGTTTGACTAACCCCACTCGGCAACAACGTTGACTGGAGGTCATAACGAGTGTAATATCGATGTGAATTGCGAGCTCAGCGATGGCTCGCGGAGGCAAACGAGAACAGTCTAGTTTCGGTAAGATGACATGACACACTCCACGGATCGTAGTATCCAACAAACAACTTAACATACCCAGTATATGTCTGTTTATTTTTCTGTCTGTCTAAACCTGTGAACTCACCAACTTTTTAGTTGACACTTTTCGCATGTATTCTCAGGTAACTAATGGAGCACACGCTAGGACGCTCACAAGGATACACTAAGGAGTCAAGCTTACATTTAGACTCATGTCCTAGGCTTGTGTGCATTTGCTACGTTTTTAAAACAATTTAATCATTTGTAGTGTTTCTTTCAAACAATTACTTTCCGCTGCGATTATATGTAATTCTGATGCTTAACATTTTCCGCTGCATACTTATATAAACTTGTTTGGTTTTACAAACTGTGTGAATGTGTAACTCATATAGAGTCGTTCTATATGACCATGAGCTATGATTCTGGCCACGTCACACCCACGTTGACTGACACCACGAGTGGGAATTTGGGGGTGTGACAGTAACACCCCGACCGATGGCGGAAACGCCGGGATGCCACGAGGGATGTGTAGATTGTTCAAAAGCTCGTGGGCATCTAAATCAAATCATCATATATCATTTAATCAACCAAAATAATTACACAAAAATCATGTCTATCATGAATTAGTTACATCAATTACAAAAGAGACTTAGCTATCTAACTAAATTCTATTCGCCAGAAATTCAGTTATTTAGCTAAGTCCAAGATCCTATATGATGATGTCCAAAAATGTGAGTTCTTCTTCCTCAACCTACTTATCTTCATTACCTGAAACATGTAAAAATCAAGTGTCAACTACAAAGTAGTTGGTGAGTAATCATAAGTTTTATATTTAAAATCTTTTACAAGAGTTTTGAAGAGTTTATATTTTCTTGATAACATCCGTATGAGCATCTGTGTGATCATTCAACGCAATATTCAAATACACAATCCCAACACATAAATTCAATCACCTAATCACATATAATAATAAATCATAGATAATCAATCATATGTTCAATCAACCAATCATAACCCATCAATATTCTCAATTTATATAAGTGACCATACATGTATCATTGTATATGACCGAGGTCAATGACAACGACACACGGAGTTGTGGAAACATCCACGTGACAATACATGCAACCATTGAGGAAGACCGAAGTCAACCACAACGATTACACGGAGTTGTGGAAACATCCACGTGACAATACATGCAATCATTGAGGAAGACCGAAGTCAACCACAACAATTACACGGAGTGTGGAAACATCCACGTGACAATACATGCAGTCATCGCGAATGACACAAAGTCATTAGTAACAACTCATGGAATATGACAATCCATAACTATGGATCTCATACAAGCAAATAAGTATCATCCATGTGTTATCAAGTCAATATGTAAATTGGTATACATGTTTCACCTCCGGGTTTAAAAAAAACAAAATAGTTTAAAAGAAAGGGAGGTTATGAGAACTCACCTGAAGTCCTTAGAATCTGGGTTCTCGTATTATGCGCGCTCGCGTATGTAAACTCAAAGCAACTCAAGGATCTGTAAGTATCGTGTATTTGTGTTCATGAGTATAAGTATTTTTTTGTCATTAAGTGCCCATACTTGTTCATATTTAAAACTCTCAAGTATTCTTTAACTTAGTTAATTCAATCTAAGTTAAAATGTTACACTTAAAATTCTATTATTTATCATCTTGCAAGGATAGTCCAAATTCATTAGTGTTGATTATCTTATACGGGATGATCTTTCAATTGATGTGTCAAGAATCATATAAGTTGTAAACATATCATTCTTATAATCTATACAGAATCATTCATAGTGCATACATGCATGATTACTTACCTACACCACAATTTAAGTTATTGAAAACCCATTTTTAAGTTTAAAGAAATCATGTTTAAATTATCCTCATCAATTATTTTCATTAATTAAAATTCTCATACTTACTCTTATGTGTTTAAATAAAGGTGGTGGCTATGATTTCTCATGCATGCTTACTCGTATATGTGTGTATATGTATACTCATGTTTCTCAATTGCCTTTAACTTCGTAGTTTAATGAAATTTATTTGGGTTTCCCATGAGGGCAGCGAACCTTTTAGCCCAAAAGGAATGGTTCGGCTCAATCTAGCCCAAAGGTTCGGCTTGGGCTGTAGGGGTTCGCCAACTAGTGATGGTTGAGGTTCGTTTAGCCACCTAAAGGTTCGGCCATTCTAGAAGGCTCGGCTACTCATGTAGGGTTTGCGAAAGCTAGGCTCGGCCAAGGGTTCGCTGGTCCTTTAAGGGTTCGTGAGTGCTGCTATAGTTCGGTGAATGCAGCAGCTTCGGCTGGCCATGAAGCCCATAGGTTCGTTTCAAAGAAAAAGGTCATGACCAAAGGTTCGCTCACTGATGGGTTCGGCAGTCATGGTGGGTTCGGCGACCAGAAGAGGTTCGGGTCTCCCTAGGGTTCAGCCACCAACTGAGTTTGTTTCGAGGGGAATGTTCGGCAAAAATCAAATGGTTCGGCCCTCATCACAGGTTCGCCGCCCTGCTTTCTTCCTTCTTCCCCACGAACCGAACCTGTTCTCATCTTCATCATAAGCTCCGATCTGTACAAAGCTCAACCATGGTTTTTCCCACTACTTGTCTTAAGTTGTTTTAGTGTTTTTAAGTGTCTTAGATCGGTTAACACATCACTAATGATTTGGGTTTGGAATCTACTACAAAACTGAAAATGTAACCTTAGATTTACCTCAACATGTAGACTAAACGTTGGGTTTCTTCATATCCTCTTGTTCCTCTCGATCACACGGTCGCGTGTACACCAAGATCTTGCAATTCCGTTGAGAGATGAGGGAGATATCGTAGAGAGAAGTTTTAGAGAGAGAAAATGACGAAAATTAGGTTGTAGAGAGGGAAAGGTGGTCTTGCAAATGAAGAAGAAGGAGAAGTGATGGCTTTTATACTCCGGTCAATCCACGCGTGCTCGGTCTCGTTTTTATCGTGATAACTCATATTAAATGCTCGGTTTTTAATGTAAAACATATTTAATACGTAAAACGTTTAAATAAATCGGTTTCGTTATAATAACATGATTTTACATAAATTGTTTCGTAAACTGATTCCGTTACATTTACGATAATTAATTTATTTAAATAAAACGATCTATTCGATTTTGTTTTATGTTGTGATTCCTAATAAACTTTTTTAACTTATTTTTACCAATTTAACATCGTTAAATATTATTTAATTATCTCGTCGAAACGCGTTACTTACGTACATATTCGCAAAGATCGTCACCTTTGCAAATCCCACGCTCGTATCGTATTTCGATTCGATTTACGATTTATGGAATATCGTTTCAGAATATTATTCTTAATAATTATATTCGTATGAATCGTCACTCACGCGAATACATTATTAAGTTAATATTTCTGAATTAATATTCGCGTTTAAATTGTGTTCGTAACCTCACCATCGCGTAATTGTTTTTATTAAAACTCCCATTATTTTATTAACTTTAATATTGAAATTCCCAATCCAAAACATAACAAATTCCTAATTCCTTTCATTCCAACCCAGAATCCATGATCATCAACAATATAACTGCGATAAACTCTCTGGTTTTGTTTAGTTGGGTTACAACCAAACTTCGCATGGTTTACGCGTATAATATATGTTCTAAATATGTATACCAATAACAGTGATAATCATCAAATAATGCATCCAATAATTAATTATCATTAATAATTATTATATCAGGTCGTAACAGTACAATCGTACGGATGTACGGACGACCTGAGGTACAGTGATGTTACACATTTCGTGTAACAAACAGTGAATTCAAAATCATTTCAGAGAAACTAAACTCAGTACACATGGTTCATCAGTCAGATAATTATCTGCCAACACAGAACCATCATGTGATTACTTGTTAGGATTTTACTATGTATAAACGTATGTGAGGCTTGGTAGAACAAAACAACACGGATGTTGTTACGTGAATGCTAAATTGACGAATTATTCGTATAGGTGACGATCTGTACGAATAAATCTGAAAGTTTAATGTTCCGAATGATATCTGATAATTAGAAAAAACAATATTGAAAAGTATAGTTATCATCTTGTTCGTACGGGTGACGATTTGAACGAATACGCGCGACGACCATACGATTCAATTTTAAACAATAAATCTGATATTTCTAGAAATTTTAAAAAATTTATAAAATATATTTAGTTAATTTACTAGGAATAACCACTTAAATTAATTTAATAAATCCTATTTTATAAACCATGTCGTTTCGTGACAAAAACCACGAGAAACGGTGTGACAATTGCAGTTAAGAAATCACGTCATTGCTGATGTGAGCACATTTGATTGTTCTAGAAATCCGCGCTAATTTGGTAATTGAAATTATTACAGGTTGATAGTACACGAGAAATGATGAACGTGGGCGAAAACCGTGTGCAAAACGGAGTCCTGGATTGTCTGGAATCGAAAAACGAAGAAAATTTTCTAAGTATTGACCTTCTGGCCTCGTCGCGGTACGCGAAGGATGGGATAAGGGTCCTCCGCGGTACGCGATGCATGAAAAATATCTCAGATTCCCGAATTTCTTCGCGGTACGCGAAGCCCTCTTTGGCTTCTTGTCGGGGTACGCGACGGGTGAGGCAGTGGAATAAGGTTATATTTTTCATCAGATTTCATGCAGATCGTAATTCTTTTACATCCTTCGAACTCAGCCGTTCACCAGACGAAAAACCAGTGCTCTAACCCGCCAAAACACCATTTTGGAGCTGCCAAAGTCCATAGATCGTACCAGGGATCATCTCTACAAGCCCTGATCGTTATTTTAACCGCAGATATCCATCAGATTAGGTAATGATCAGTTTTAACCTTCTAGTTTGATTTTGATTGATTAAATATTGATTTTGAACGTAATGACATAGTTAGGATTGTTGATTATTGCCTAGATGACGGCTAGGATTGATTATAAACAAAGAACACGATGTTATAACGGTTAAATCCTTGTTTTGATCCGTTGTAATGCCCGGTTTGCATGAAACCATACCCATGATTATAATGGTTTAACCCATTTGATTATGACAATGTAGGTGATTAGTTGGATTAATCTTTGAAATGCAAGGTTAAATCCAAGTGTTTCAAACTAATCACAATCATTAACATACTTATTGGAACGATTATCTGATGTTTATGATAACAGTCAGATTAGTATGTTAAACATGGTTATTAAACCTATTCTAATGCTACATTGTGATATTTTATGATATTTGGGTAATCAATAACAAGGATTGATCATTCCTAAGCCATTCATCTGTCTAGAAACTGTTTTAGCATTATAATCAACAACATTAACTATTTGGTTAATTCGAGATTATTCTGATTAATCAAGAGTGTCATCAACCTTGTATTAGGAACCTAATTCATTGTAGGCTCCTACATTATCATACATTGTATGATATGACATCAAAATAAATCATTAACTCTTTAATATCGGTTTGATGACTTTCAAAGCAATGCCTTTGACATTGAACGTTCAGAAGGATCTAATCAGTAAGTTAAAACCATAAATAACTCATTAAACATAAATAAATGCAGAATCACCCCTTTATTACCAGTTGTGAGGTATTCTGCTAACAAACTTGTGTGAACTATAAAATGGGTGTTTTTGTGTATCGGTCTGTGTAACGAACCCTAGCTGACCAACGAACCTGGAGCCACGAACCCATTTAGGTTCGCCTGGCGATAGGGAGTTGCCGAACTCTTGAACACCAAGAGGGCGGCGAACCTAGGATATGTTCCTTGTTTCAGCCGGACCAACCATTCTTATCCATGGTTCGCTGGTTACATACAATTAGGATTTAGACACTAATAAAAATGGTGATTCTAGGATTGTGAGTGCATGGGAAATGGCCTAAGGTATATGTTGTGAGCATGAATAAAACAAAGACCCTATTGTGCATGCATGGGGTTGGGGTTAGGGTTACATGGGTATGCATGGAATATAATGTATGTACATGGGACCCTATTAATGCCAATTTAATGATAAAGAGAAAGTAAGTTGATCATGGATTCTTATTTTTTGTTTGTTTGTTATAATAATAGTTTCTAAATCCGATTAACACTTGGGCAATTAGTGGGAACTCATGTGGAAACAAAACCATGATTTAAAAGTGATATGATGGACAATTAATCTATATGGTTGGTTTTCTATTGTTCAAGAATTTCGAGTTATGATCAATGGATAATCAAATGCTATTTATGGGCCTAAGTGAGCCCAATGGGCTGAATCAAGCCCATCCTATGTTGAATGTAATTTAGATAAAGTTAATGATGTTTTCATAAAATAAAATGATTTACAAACTTTATTGAAATAAAAGAAAATGGTTTATAAACTTTGTTAAATTAAATTAAATGATTTTCTAAATTTATGTGTAACTTAAAATGAAATTTATTAAAAACATATTAGTTAAAGACTTGTTGTGACTAATTATGGGATATGGGTTATAAATGGGTATATAAGTTAGACTAGAAGATTAAGACTTAGAAGCACACTAGTACTTAGGACATTTAGTTGCACACCGAGACCAAACCCTAGATACGACGACTAATACATATACTTACCGTATTCGAATTCTTTTAAAACAACTCAGGAACTGAAGAAACCTAAGCTACAACGCATTTTGTGATAGATCATTTGCACAGCAACACAGGTTAGTTCATTGCCCATTTTCTAAACATTTTTGTTTTAAAACGCGGAGCTAAGAAGCATGCGTAAACTGTTTTATTTAAATTGTTTACTTAAATGCTTTTATTTAATATATGTTTTACATATATATATATGTGTGTGTGTGTGTTTGTTTATACTCCTAGACTTCTGTCTAGGTAATTGCTATGCAGAATCAACTAACGAGTTAATAAAAATTACTCTTATGAGTAATACCCAAATTCTAAGACTCTAAACAAACCCTTAGTCCATCAAGCTCAAATTCAAGAATCTAAATTCAAAGTGAAACCAAAAGAACTAAAGTTAAAGATCATGTTCAAGAAATCTAATTTAGTGTGTGATCTGAAAACAAAGGATCCTAATCAAGAATCAATTATCATTATGGAATCATGGAAATTCTAAAGATCAAAATCACGAGACTCAAGAAAATCAGAAATCAAGAATGTGTGTGAATCATTGAAATAATGAGATCATTAAGATCTAATGAAATCATTAATGCTTGTGTAACACATGCATATTTATTTTATAAAATATGTGGTTCAATATTATTATTTTAAATATCTAGTTATTATATACATATATGTGACACTTACATACTAGTAAGCAATGAGTAAAATGATTATTAAAAATTTTTGACACACTTATTCGGTCAGTTAATGTTATAGGAGACCGCTCAAAATTAATAAAATATATTATAATTAAACTTTCTCCGTTTCTAGCGAAACTTTGGTTCGAAACGTAGAGAAAAATGAGCTGATCCCAGCAGTATTTTTAGAATTTTATAAAACGCGATAGTTTAAAAGTTATAAGAGAAAAACAAAATTTAAGTTTAATTAATTATAATAATAATTAATATAAAAAAAAAGATAAATCGTGCACGTGTGCAGTGAGTAAGCCAGAGAAAAGAAATGTGTTTAAAGCTCATGCAATCTTCCATATGAAGCTTTCGAAGTTACATGTAAACTCACAAATATATGAATCGAAAAATTAGGCAGTTGACTTTTTGTATATATATTGAGTTAATTTCTTTCACGAGGAGCAACTTAAAAAGAAACAACATAAATAAGTTCATCGAATGCAGAATCGAAATTCTTCATGAAATTTCCTAAGATCTCTCAAGATTAAGAAATCACACACATGCATACACAGTATACACACACACATTGAGAAAGAAATTAGAAGATCTGGATGCTAGGAGGTGCTGATCAAAATACAAAGTCAAGATTAAGGAGTTGGTTCGTTTAGGTATATTATCTAATTTCTTAATTAATTTAAGGTTTCATAAAATATTAACTTATAGGGTTAGGTTTAAGATCCGACCCTATGTATATATTAAAAATTTTAAGTTTACTTAAAATTAATAATAACAATAATAATAATAATAATAATAAATAAATAAATAAATCTTTCTTGCAGAATAATTATAAGAATAAATTAAGCTGAAACGCTGCCCAAATTTATATTGAGAAGTTCTAAGCTGTCACTCAGCCAACTAAAAATTCAGGTGAATACATTTAACTTATTTTTAAATTTATAAATGAATTTTTTTAGCATTGTATGTTTAACTTTGACGCATAAAAGGATACTATTAGACCATCATTTAGGCCATTAGTATACGTACGATTTGCAAATTGTATCCGCTATGGGTGAAATTCCCATACGTGGCTATTAACGTGGGCTGGAAGGTTATACGTAAGACGCACTTCGCAGGCAACCTAACCAGTGACGGGCTGTGGGCTAGAGGGAACAATTATAAGACGCACTCCGCTGTTGTTCCTAACCAGTGACAATACAAGCCAGGGTATGCAGTGGTTGTATCGATTAGTGAAATAACCTGCTAAATGTGTAGTATTCCCACTATTAATTATGGTTAAAGGATCGAACATGTTATGCTTACATATTGAGTCTGTTATTTGTATTCACCAACATTATGTTGACGTTTTATTTTCAAAAACTTTTCAGGTAATAATGAAATGTAAAAGAAAAGCAAGATTAGAGATTCTTGGCCTATGATGGCTTGAATAGGATCTTGTGGTGAGACCATGGAGCTATTGGAGTTATGCCTCCAAGTCATGTATAAACCGGATACTATAAAATGATTCGAAATTAAAAGTTTGTGAAAATTCGGTTTACAATAATATGAAATGATGATATTCATACCTATGCGTATGAAATTTTATAAAATCCTGAAAAGTTAATTACAAATAACGAAATGTGGTTTTTCATACCTATGAGTATGTTTTACAAAAAGTGACAATGAGGGTTTTCATACCTATGCGTATGAACTTTTTATAAATCATGGAAAATGGTTTTCACATCTATGCATGTGAATTATTTATAAAATTATGAATTCATGAAATAACGCTTCCGCTAAATCATATTAAAATGAATAATAAACTCTGACCGAGACTGTATTTATCTATGAAACCAATCGGGTCGCAGCGCCCGGGCCCCTGAGAGCCCGGGGTGTGACAGCTTGAGTCAAGGTGGATGTCAGTTGTATAGAAATCAAGACCACGTGTAACACACATAAAGTCTCGGCATAAATAGTAGACTCTTGTAGTCAAGCTATATGGGCAATAACGTGAACTATCAAACAAAAATCAAGAGAATCAAAGAAGATCAAGAATCAAAGGATATCCGTAAAGTCCCAGCATGTACAGTAGACCAGGGGGTCAAGCTGATATGGGCATCATTAAAATCCCGGCACACACAGGTAGACTCCTTGCGAGTCATGCCTGATATGGGTTACGTGTGAGAGGGTACAACTTGGACAAACACCAACAACTAAGTCTAATTGATTGAGTCAAATAAGGCCCAATCATCATGTCTTAGTTGTATATAAATGCTTAGTTATTAGTTTAATTAAACATTTAATGTTATATTTCTACAAGTGGTTTTGGGAAATCATGAATACATGGTGAACTCAAGAGATCAAAGGTAAATCTAATTGTGGAAATCAGAATCTAAATTGAAGGTGAATGGAGTGAAACGCTTAATTATCATTAACAACAATATGCTAAGCAGTCAGGTATGTGGTGGGACGGTGGCTGGGCGGGCGGTAAGTTCGACCCTACATATGCCCTATATATAAGCATACTTGATTGGATAGCATAGGTGGTTGTTGATGAGGTTAAGGTTGTCACTTCGGGGGATCAAGGTAAACATTTTCAGGGTAATCAAATGCTATGAATTATACGCTATGGAATCAAAGTAGTGGAATGAAATGCTTAATTATCACCAGGAACAATATATCATGTGGTTTAGTATGTGGTTGGACGGTGGCTGGGCGGACGGTAAGTTCGACCCTATATATGCCCTATATATAAGCATACTGAAGTGGATGGTATATGTGGTTAATGGTGAGGTTAAGGTTGTCATTCGGGTTATTCAAACTCATTTTTATAAAAATTACATGAACTCACCAACCATGTGTTGACTTTATTTTTGCATGACTTCTCAGGTGACGAACATGTCAACTAAGGAGTTATTTCTTTTGGACTAGGATACCAGTTAGTGGACCTAGCTTTTTGGACCTGCATATTTTGAAGCATCATTTTACAGATTTTTTTGTATATCTTGTGCAGATACAAGATAGAAGATTTATGATGTGATAGTAGATTTACATTGTTAAATTATTAACTTAACTGATGTAATTTAACTTTGTAATTCTATTTATTTTAGCAGTTTCTCATTTATATATCATGTTGCTATGTAAACAATGTGATCATTCCGATTATCACTCACGATATCACGCCCCGAGAACCTTCCGCCCGACGGGGAATCCGATCCTACCCCGCTGGCTCGGGGTGTGACAAAGACCTGGGTTGACATGGGATGAGTAGATTCGCCAGGATCTGTTGGCATTGCACCTCTCGGAGGATATGATCAGTGATAAGTGATGTGCGTGAAACTATATATTTTAAATGAGGGATTTTTCACACAGATTTTAGTTTTAAAAGGGGTTTTTACTAAGAACTAAATCACACACAATAGGCAAGTGTACCTATCGTATAGTAATATAGCTAATGGCAAGAACCAGATATCAATCCATGGACACGATATCTCTCAATACTAAACCTCAGTCAATGTTTAGCAAAAACATGAAGAAATCGGGTTTGTGAATTTTTTAAAAATAACAACTAAATAACTAGATTTTAAAATAATCCAAAGTCTAAAGATATTGCTTAGATTATGAATTCACTTAGTCTTGTAATGTGATTAATATGAATTGGTAAATCAAATGTTGACTAGATTCCGGTCAAAGATATCTAATCCTATAATCTTTTGGAAAATCAAAATGATAAACACATTCTATTCACCTAAGATTATTCTATGAAGCCTAAAGTCAAGGTCTATGTCAATATTTAATCAAGAATTCGTCAACCGTCAATACTCTTAATTCTACAACTTAAGGAAAACTAATATGACTTATACACACTAATCACCCTAAGTTGCATAAATTCAACAAAATCATAATTTCTTCCAACTTACAATCTATGAACACAATCATGCAAATGAGGTCATTTGGCCATAATTTCCTAACTTACATGTTAATCATATTCAACAAATCATAATATCACAATGGTTTTTCCAAACTCTAGTGAAAGAAAGTATACTTATGCAAGTTTCATAATATTCAAGAAACCAATTATCATTCCTAATCTCATGGTATAATCTTAAAAACAAGCTGTAAGATTATAAACAAATGTTTGATCATGGTTTTCCAACATAATATGACTAAACATTCATCATTCTTGAAAACTAATCAACCTACACAAGTATACAACATCATTGGAACAAAGTCATAATCTCATCTTGAATCTTGACATAACCCATTCTCACCAATTCATAAAATCAACATCACATGAACATAAGTTTCATCATAATATAAACAATAGAGTAATTAGCCCATAAGGCTTACAAGAACAACAATAAAGTAGGTGAAATTAATAAGAAACATGATTGAAATAATAAATGCAAACCACTAGCAAGCAAGGATTGGAAACAAAATAGTGTTGGATGCTTCTTGGATCTTCAATACCTTCAAAATCTCCCTTGGAAAGCCTTAAGAATTATGATCAGAGGGTATTTTTGCTCCAGGAAGTCCAACCCCTTCAAACGAGGAGAAAAACTCAATTTACAGAAATTTTGGAACTTGGCACGGTCGTGCAAGGTGCTACAGTGCTTCACTTTTTTTCTGGAACGGTTGTCGAAGTTGCCATTTTCAGCTAAGTCTTGAAAATCGACTCGAGGTGTCAGGCACGGTCGTGCCAAAAGTCGCACAGTCATGTGCGTGTCAAGGTGGCCGGCACTATCTCTTCTTTGGCCCGGCACTGGCTAGCTACACGGTCGTGCAAGGGTCATGCACGGTCGTGCACGTGTCAGCACTACCATGCATGGCCCGACACTACCTGGTTGCACGGTCGTGCAAGGTTTATGCACGGTCGTGCGCTTGTCAGCACTGCCATGCAAGGCCTTGGCACTGCCTGTGTTGGGCTCGGAACAAGGTTGCACTGCCAGTGCAATATTTGGCACAGTAGTGCGCATCTTTTGTAGAAATTCCAAATAAGGCTTGATATTTTTCCGAGCAAGGTCGTTTTCCTACAAATTCACAAAAACAATAATTAGGACTATTTGCGAATTAATTTGCATGTTTTTATCGTTAAAACCGGGGGAAATGATGTCGAATAATATGTATATTTTAACGTATATCAATAGGATTGCTTGGAGACGTAGAATAAATGTTAGAGACTACTGGTTAGTTAGGATACATGTTAGAAACCCTAGTTTTTTAGGAACGTTTGTTTCACATGTAGGTATGTTTGCTATATGTGTTCTATGCTCGTTTATGTGGTGTATGTCGGAGATAGTTGTGGCTCTTGATTGTTTGGTATAATTATCTATGCGTGGTTATTGCTCTAGGTTAGTATGCCTTGTTGGTTTATTGCTTTATTTCTATACAAGCTTTGCTTTGTTTATATGTACCCAGTTTGTATTATATTCCTCTCTTATGTTGGCTGAATATAATAATAATAATAATAATAATAATAATAATAATAATAATAATAATAATAAATATCATAATAATAATAAAAAAGAATAAAAAACAAAAAAAAGAGCCGGATGTCTCTTCTGAAGCAGCCTCTTCACCCTTTTTGGGTAGTGGTAAGGTTTGTGTTCATCTCACCCCCATACCCTACCTTTAGTGGGATTTTACTGGGTATGTTTGTTTGTTTTTTGTTGTTATTATTGTTCATATGTATTCATTCAATAATAGTAAGAAAAACAAAAAACAAAAAAAGAGTTAAAACTTGCCTCATACAATGTTGACCAGTTAAAATTGTACAAAAAAAATTGGGTCATATCGCTTTACCGATATGAGTACATGACAGTAGTAATATCATCATGAATATCAAAACACATACTAAAATTTGACTACAATGTGTGTCAATTTGTTCATCTTATTTTTAAATTAGTATTAATGTTTTATAATTATTACTATATATAATTATTATTATCGTATAATTGTTGTTGTTATTTAAATATATGTATTAACCGTCACATTTTTTGACTAAAAATTAGATTATTTATTACAAAAAACTGAGTCATACCACATTTTCGTGATGAAAGCATCACAAATATTAAAAGATATACCATGAAACCAGTCGTAACGTCTGTTAATCAATCCTATATTAATAAATCGAACCATCTATAACAGTTTTGACTGTAAAATTACATTGTGTTGTTATTGTTATTATTATTGTTATATAACTAATGTTAATATGATATAATACATATATTTTTCTGTAGTTTTTTAACTTTGCATTCTTTATTAATTAATTATTGTTATTATTCACATGTAATGATGAAATTTCTTAAACGTATATGTATAAGCGTCTCAGATATCATGACTCATATGAACCAAAATGACGTTAATCAAGGTAATATGTAAGCCCCAAACCCACCAAATAATGCCACGTGTGTTTAAACGACAAATGAAAATAGGTCCCAGATTTTTCAAACCGACACATGTAATTAACACCTTAAACACCCCACTTGAATGGACTTTACAAAATAATTGATGTTAATTAAACATTCAATAGCAAAAACTACATTAGAGTTATTCACCAAAAACCTTTGTTTTAAACCAACAAAGAAAAACCCCAAAAGATGTTTGATCCGAATCCTTGCGAGGCAATCCGATCACGACCGCGTTCAACCCTTCCGTTCACCTGAAAACACCATAATTAAGTCACCATATGAACATATTAAACACCTTAATTCATCAATTTATAAACATCATGGTCATAATATCAAACGATTTACTAACGGGTCGTTTGCACCCAAAACTCCTTTGAAATCTTATTCCACAAGATTTCTCAAGTTAAGTAAACCACACCACTTGTGTTTTACTAACTTGATTACACCCAACAAAGGACATTCACACACCATGTGAATAATCCAATGTCATGATCACACCACATGTGATTCAAAACACCAATTTGAGTTGATTTCAATTACAATTCACACACCTTGTGAACTAATTCAAATCATTCAACACATATACAATTAAACACCAAATCAATCATGAACTAGTATTGAAACACCATGTTTACAATAATCAAGCAACATATATCACCTATTGCTTATCATTGACTAACAACAAGTACTAGTTCATCTATCCACTATAAAGTCAAATCTTCAACAACATTCATACATGTAAACACCTTTACACATAATAAGTAGAAGATTTAGGTGACTTACCTTGTTCCAACGCGCTATCCTCTATAACCAATTCCTTCCCGTGTCGTTTGGTGCCACTTACACCTTCACTATCAATTCCTATTATCACAACTAATAGGTTTAATATAAAGTTTGACTATAATTAGTCAAAATACACCCATTCACCCCAATGTCTCCATTTCAACTTAATTACTTCCAATTGACTCTTTAACCATAACAATTCCCCTTTGTTGAGTTTATGCACCCACCTATTTCATATCACCATAGGTTTTAAACCAATTTTAAGTTAAATACTCTACTTGGCATTTCATCAAACACCATGTATGCACAAGTTCATGTGCTAATGATCATTCATCATTAACACATCTATGTAACTCCATTATTTTGTTTAAAAATGATCAATCTCAATAATTTCCCCACAAACTACAACAATATAGTGATAATCATCAAATCCCCACCTTTTAACACTAACTTTACACACCATAGTCATCAACTCCATGAAAACCCCAATTCACCCATTTTCATAACATGTAAATCATGAAAGAAAACAATCAAAAGTTGTTCCTATATGATTATCAACATCATTAACAACATTTGACACTCTCAAAACACCAAATTTGAGAGTTTTACCCATCAAACCCACACCCCCTATGGAGACCCACGAAAATTCCATCAAAAACACCCAAAAATCTTACCTAGATGTTGTTTGATGCAAGAGGAACTCCAATTTATACTTGCATAAGAGATTGGACTAAGATTATTCAAGAATTTTGCCACAAATCAGAAAACTTGATTTTTCTCCTTCTCCTCCTCTTGATCAACGTTCACAACCCCAAAACAAGTGAGTTTCCCCCAATTGACTAGTCAACACCCTTTTTGTCTATTTCAAGTTCAAGGTAATTACAATTTCAGTCCCCCAACTACTAGTTACAACTAACTAGTTATAACTAATTTATTAATTAGTTTACAACCATCATTCAATTATAATTAACAAATATTGTTAAAACACCCACCGAATAATATTTAAAATAATTAAACGTAATCATACACCAATTATGCTTAATTTATAATATTTCACCAAAATGGGATGTTACATAATACAAGTCAAATGTGCATCCAGCTTAGGGAATTACGCTCACTATTAAGACATGATTCATGTGTACAACCTAATGAATGTATCGAATTACAAGTACAACCTAATGGCGTTGGGACTACCTCATAATGAATATCAAAACTTGTAAATAGAATTATTTTCCTGAGCTGCTTTAGTGGATTTAAACTCATTATTGATCTACTTATTGAAGCTTTATCTTACTTAACTCTTATAAAAAGGATTTTTGAGTGCTTTTTCTTGTAACTTTCTACTATCTTTTCTAAAAACATTTCGAACTCGTCCAATGTCTCCGGTTCAATACCTAGATTATAAGAAAAAATATAAAAATTTAATAGTTTTACTTGCATAAATAATTTTCATTTTACTTATCTATACAAGAACCATTGAATAACAGCTCTTTAAATACAAATGTTGTATGCATTAAGTCATGTGCATGTCTTCTTCTATCTTTGTCACATCTCCGTCTCAAAAACCTTTTGTAAAGGCTAATCTATCTATGTATACATATTTTTGATATGAGGAATGGAATTATGAGGTTACATATTTGGCCCCAACAACGAGTTTCTAAAGTTTCTTTCTTCATTATTGCATAAAATGTCTATCGATCCGTCTTATCATTTTTGGTGATACCCTCTTCTACCTATCTTCTTCAAATCAAAACTATGACACTATTTTTGAAGCCATAACCACCACCATCGTATATAACAACATTTAAACCATTCATATATCTTTTATCACCCTTAAGTTAAAAGGAAAATACAAAAAAGTTGTAATTTTCGTTTCTTCATCACAATATCATCCCGTTTTCAGACGCATAATTTTAGAGAAATATAAAGTGATCCTTAAGTTTAAGGACTTGTTACTCATTACCTATATATTTTTCGATATTACTTATCTATATAAAGCCACTGAATGAATAGTGATTCACAAGCTCTTAAGTTGCCACGTACAAGTGTTATGCACATTAAAGCAAGGTACGCATTTCTTATCCTTTTTTCCCACATCTCCATCGATTCATCTTAAAACCATATGTCAAAGCTATCTACTCTCTCCCGTGAGATTCACCACCAAAGTCATTGCTTTGATCAAAGGAATGGAATTATGTGAGGGTTACATCCCGACACCAACAACATGATGACTTTTCTTTATTGCATAAAAGTGACTCCTCACTCGCCTTACACTGGTCGCTTTTGACAAAATACTCTTATTCTTACCTTCTTAGTTACAAAAATATGCCACTCCTTTGGAAGCTAGAATAATCACCACAACAGTGGCGGAGATTGAGCGTATTGAGAGGGGGCGAGAATTTACGGGACTAGTATACATGTTAATTTTTTGAAACGAAGGGGGTCAAAACTATTATTTTTAACTAAAAATAACATTTCGGCCAAAAAATTAACACTACAGATGGAAAAAGAGGGACACCCTCACTCCCGCCTCCCCTCCCCTCTAAAGAGTTTCACCCATGCACCATAAACCATAAGCCAACCACTATTTACGTTAGATGAATAAGATACCGTTACAGTTTTTACATAGTTATATTTTGTGTTTGATTGCTTGAATTTCATGCCTTCTAGTTTACCAACAAAAGCGTTTTATCACATTGAATTATTTATTCTATAAGATACTTGTTTTCACTCATCACTCATCAAAATATAAAACACAAAAATGGAAATCGTGAAGATATATATTCAGAGGACCAGTTTTGCAACATTACCAATAGTTTCGTGACAATTTCCCAATTCACAAAAACGTTTTAAACCATAACTTCAAGAACACTTGATCCAAAACTCACAATTCCCTCCACGCCATTCACCAATCACCACCACCAACACCAACACACACAATGGCTTTGAAATTGTTAGCCAATCCACTTCATTCATCTCCATCTTCATCCCAATCTCAGTTTACGAGCTTCTTAGCGAGCTCAAGATCGTTCCGTAAGCCTAAAATTCTTCTCCGATGGCAGTCTAAAGTGATCGTACTCTCACGCAGCGGAACCAGTTGTTCGAGATTGATGGCGAGTGTAAAGGAAGATGCGAATGTGGAGGAAAAAGAACGCAGCGATTGGGCGAAGGTATCTGCGGTTTTGTTCGATATGGATGGAGTATTGTGCAACAGTGAAGAGTCGTCAAGGTTGGCTGCAGTTGATGTGTTTGCAGAAATGGGCGTTCAAGTTACTGTTGAAGATTTTGTGCCATTTATGGGTACTGGTAAGGTTTCTGATATTCGACATTTTTGCAAATTAATTAGTAGCTTATCGAGCATCAACCACCCTCAATGCGTTCTAAAGACGATTAATTTCCATTAATTGTAACAAAAACCATTAAACTTCTGCTACTCATTACAGGTTTTCTTTTTCTTCAAATTATCTATGATTAATGGTTCGATGTTATAAGTCAGGTTACTAAATTATGAATGAAGTGAAAATACCCTGTTATTTAGAAGAGTTTTTCCCTTTAATAAAAGTAATTTCCCCCATCGTTTGACAAAATTTGAGTTCTCCCATAGTATAATCAATAATTACTGGCATTTTGATCCAAAAGCTTATTTGGTTTCTTATTAATAAAGAACATCAACAGTCCATCCCTTGTTCATTACTCTATGGGCAGTCGAAAGTTGAGAAAATTTGTTTATTTCAATTTGAAGAAGCATAACATCGATATGAGTTGAAGAACAATCAAAGATTAGTACCTAATAAATCCAAACATTATGCCGTGATGTAAGGAATGGTGCCTCCTATTTGGGTATTTTGGATGACAGATAGAGGTGGCCATGAGTTAAGCCATCAAAATATGATTCTTTTGGCTTTGGATAAAAAAGATCAACAAGACAGTAGCTGGATTAAAATTTGCGAGTACTGTACTGCAAAACAGAAAAATTATGGGTACTGAAAAATGTGACTAGTTGTTTTATTTAAATGGGAAAACTCTAGATTTGAAGTATTTTGCTTTGTGATATATATGTTCTTTTTCTTTACAAGTACTGTCCTGCAAATTCGAAAAAATATGGGTACCAAAAAATGTGACTAGTTGTTTAATTTAAATGGGAAAACTCTAGATTTGAAGTATTTTACTCGTATGAGGTTTTTTAATCCGTAGCTTGTCGTTTCATTGCCCACACTTCTGTTCCATATTCGAGTATTTTAAATTCTGGAGCAGGTGAAGCAAACTTTCTTGGTGGTGTGGCTTCTGTAAAGGGTGTTGTAGATTTTAACCCCGAGGTGGCTAAGAAGCGGTTTTTTGAGATATATCTAGATAAGGTGATTGAACTTCATCATTTTCCTCTCTTTTAACAAGCTTAACCATTTATGGCTTCATCATTTCATCATTTGTCTTTTTTGATTTACATGAGAATATTTTTGTACTTTCTTGGCCAAAAGTCCACACATTTTGTTCAATACTGCTTAGCTGATGCCAAATTCTGATATCTTATGTAGTATGCAAAACCAAATTCTGGAATAGGCTTCCCTGGTGCGCTTGAACTTATTACTGAGGTATTTTTGTACCAACAAATACAAGTTAAATATTATTACCTTCTACTTCATTGTGATATTTTCTATTATGATATTAACAGTGTAAAAAAAAGGGCCTCAAAGTAGCAGTAGCATCTAGTGCTGACAGAATCAAAGTTGATGCAAACTTAGCTGCTGCTGGCTTATCATTGTCAATGTAAGTTTTCTTCAGCAGAACTTATTGTTTTGACTTAAGTTTTACTTGCAACTGCTATCAGCAATGAATTGCCACATTGTGAACAGTGCTTTATTAACCCTTCACTTCATTCCATAAAATTATAGAAAGATATTTTGACTGTTGAAGTAAATTTAGTTCTCAGATTCAACACTGATATGATATATACTTCTACTTTTGAAGTAAAATTAGTGATCGATGCTCTATTGACTATTAATGACTCCCGCACTCCAAAATCCTCAAATAAATTCATGTTAAATCCACCCGTGCTATATTTTGTGATCCGTTCTTTTTTCTTTTGTTATTCTCAGTTTATCCCTTTTTAGGATTAAAATGACTACAGAATGTGAGAAGTTCATTATTACCTGAAGATTTACATTTTTATCGTTTTTTCTATAAATTGCGGCATACATTTTCCAGCTTATTTTAATTTATCCATATCAGGTTTGATGCTATTGTTTCTGCTGATGCGTTTGAAAACTTGAAACCAGCTCCTGACATATTCATAGCTGCCTCGAAGATTTTGAATGTCCCTCCAAGTGAGGTAAACTTGTGTTTTAGGCAATTTTATCTTCTTTTTCTTTTTTCATGGTATTATTTCAAGTTAAAAAATTCTACTCCATTCTATGAGTTTTTGAAAGAATCACTTAAATAAGTTTGAAAGTCTAGATTGATATGTATGATGGTCATGACTCTTGATAATTATAAGCTTTAACTTGAATATATTACATATCTTTTTCTTCTTTTCCTTATTGTCAATAAAGGATTGCTTTTTCTTATCTGCGGCTATTTATTATTCTCACTTATTTTCTCAGTGTATTGTAATTGAAGATGCATTAGCTGGCGTGCAAGCTGCCAAAGCTGCACAAATGAGGTAGAGCTCAAACTTTCTTGAGTTTGAGTTATTAAGTTGATTCATCAGCACATATTCACATAAATGCAAAATTCTATTGCATGTAATTTGATTTGGAATGACCACATAATTTCTTCTAAACAAACAAACATGCCCAGTCAAGTCTCACCAACGGTAGGGACATACTTTCTTGTAAAATACTCTTAATTTATAATGTCTCCTAAATGCATAGGTTTTATGTTACAGGAGGCAACTTTGACCCATCAACCTAAAACTAACTTATTTAAAATATATTTTATCTTCCCTGGTGGGTCATTTGTGTCAAGTGTATTATAATGTTATAACATCTTAATTTCAATATAATTTGATAGTTTATTTTAGCAATCATATATAATATATTAATTATTGCAAACCTAAAGATAAAGAAAAGAATGATGGCTGGTATCCTCAATACGCAATTGATAATCTCAGAAAAACACAAACTTTATTGAATAAGATTGAGGTACAATTAACCCTAAACTCTTAACCCCTATTTATAAGAAAACCAACATATAAAAAGTCAAACTCTTATCCCTAATAATTTGCTAACAAAACAATCTAATTCAAACCTTAAAATACTCAAACAAATCCAAAACTAATTTAAACAAAAACTTCTAACTTAAACCCTTTAACTTTTAACATTACAAGATTAGTCCAACAATCACCCCTCTAATCTTGTAATGCTCATTCCTTATTCAAAGTAATGCTGGCCCAAACTTATCATCTTGAACTAAATTGGCTTCTTCTTCCTTTGGCTTTGACTTTGGACATTCATACGCATCGTGTCCATATTTTTGACAATTGTAGCATCGAATGTAGCTCTTGTCCCTATTTGCACCTCGTTCACCTCGGTCTTCATTAGGTCTAAACCGACCTCGTCCTCGACCACGACCTCTACCTCTTCCATTGTTACTTTGACTTGAGCATCCTCGTCCACAACTTTCACAACAAGTCTCTTCTTTCTTCTCTTGTTCATCGGTTTTAGCAAGTAATAGTTTTTCTTGATCATGAACACTTGTCACTTTAACTCTCTCCTCATAAGCTTTCAACCGACCCACGGCTTCCTCAAAGAGCATATCATCCAAATCAGCAAATTGCTCGATAGCAGCCACAATAGGCATGAATTTTGTTGGAACCGCACTAAGTAGCTTTCTCACCACCACCTCATCTTCGATTGATGAACCAAGCTCTTTAAACTTTGCTACCACCGCCAAGATCTTACCCGAAAACTCATCTATTGTCTCACTTTCTCCCATTTGAAGCTTCTCCAATTCAGTTCTAAGAGTTTGGAGCCTTGCCTTTTGTACCCGATCCGCTCCTAGAAAACGAACCCGAATTGACTCCCACACATCTCTAGCCTCGGTATGCTTTGCTACTTGTAGCAAGATATCTTCGGGTAAGGATTGGAGAATAAAAGCTCTTGCGGTGAACTTTTTCTTTTGATCAACCGTTACTCCGGTTATTGGGTCAATAGCTTCATGCAACTCATTTGCTTGCAAAATCGATTCAACCAAAATCGCCCATGTTGTGTAGTTTGTAGATGTCAATTTTGGACAGTGAAGAGAGAGACTTGACTGTTCTTTAGCTTGCACAATTGCCCCTTCTGCCATTGTCTTCTTTGGTTCACACTTTTTCTCTATTTCTCACACCAAAACAGCCCACACAGGTTCTATTCTTTCCCACACAGGTCTTTTCTACTCCCACACAGGTTTGATTACTCCCACACAGGTCTGATTACTCCCACACAGGTCTTGAGCTGCTTAGAAATCCCACACAGGTAGTTTTATTCTTCCAAACAGGTTGCTCTTCTCCCACACAGGTTTCGATTACTCCCACAAAGGTTGGATTCCTCCCACACAGGCTATGGAATCGCTCAGAAACCCAATCGAGATCTTCACAGCTCCCAATCGAGCCTAATTAAAATTCGATTGAATCTTCCCTGCTCACAATCGAACGCAATTGAACTCCAATTGAAGCTTTAACAGTTGTTAGCCTCAGGTTTGAACCTGTTTACTCCGATCGTTTTACCTTGAATCGTGCAGGGTTCCAACCCAGACCACCACGTCGTTGCCTGGAGTACCTAATTTCGTTGCCTGGGATTCGACTTTCACAGCCTGAGCTTCGTCTTCACCGATCGTCGCTTGCCCTAGAACAGATCGTCTTCACAGAGCCTTCAATCTTGGAATCGAATATCCTCTTGGTCGAACGGGATGAGCCTGTCAGCTCTGATACCAATTGATGGCTGGTATCCTCAATACGCAATTGATAATCTCAGAAAAACACAAACTTTATTGAATAAGATTGAGGTACAATTAACCCTAAACTCTTAACCCCTATTTATAAGAAAACCAACATATAAAAAGTCAAACTCTTATCCCTAATAATTTGCTAACAAAACAATCTAATTCAAAACTTAAAATACTCAAACAAATCCAAAACTAATTTAAACAAAAACTTCTAACTTAAACCCTTTAACTTTTAACATTACAAGATTAGTCCAACAAAGAAAGTGTTGATGGACCAAGCTATACCATGTAGAATTTTCCTGCTTTGACCTGTTATCTAGCCTACCCAATTCATCTCTCTATTTTGATGCATATATGACTTGACTTCTTGAGTGGGCTGTTTTGATTGCAGATGCATAGCTGTGACAACAACATTGTCTGAAGATACTTTAAAGGAAGCTAAACCATCACTAATCAGAAAGAATATAGGAAATGTTTCACTTGGAGATATTCTTGGTGGTGGCTCTAGTTACAGTAGTATGTAGTTCTGAAAATGATATTGTAACTTCATTTTTCATTCAAATCATTAACACTACTTTTCAATGTTGATGACTCTTCATTCAGTAAGCAAGACTTGTTTATGCATTGTAATGGATGTGCGTAACATTTGATATTTTCTTCTTTTCTGCTAAACATAACCTAAGGATTGCATAATTATTCATCAATATGTTTGCTCTGTGATTTGATGATTTTCTTCTAGCTATAGCGCTATACTGTGATACAGTGAGTAATTTGAACAATTATTTGGCCTTATGTGGTCCCTGATGACTGTACATTGCAGATACAAAGATGCAGGGTTCTCAATCCATGAACAATATTGATGATGGCTCATTCAAAGATGCATATTCTAATAATGATATGGTTTTCTCTATTGGTGGGTAAGACAATTTCATAAAAATTAACTGTATTAGGTCAATTTATGATGCTACTTAGATCAACCTTAGTGCATTTTGCTCTTATCTTCACTTTGTTTTCTTTTTTCTTTTTTTTTATTTTTATTAAAGTGTATATATTAAGCCGGTAATGTTGACAAGTAGCATTATGCAATTTATGTTAGTTGTCTGAATTATGCTAGAGGCCAATCAATATAATGGTTGCAGAACTAATCCATAAACAGGTTGCAGGGCACTCGACGACAAATTGTAAGATATGGAAGCTTGGGAATTGCACTATCCTGTCTATATTTTACAGCTACAAATATGAAGGTATGGGCTATGAAGGGAGAAATCAAACCTAGAAGTCTTTATGGTAGTTTTGACCCTTTATGGGTCGATTTGGGTTGTGTTTTAAATGGTGAACGCCACCATTAGGTGCCCCTCACGACTGGTCCCACAGCCAACATGAGGGGGTAAATCACGTGACCCAGGGAAAATTGGGTTGTGTTTTATGTCTAACTGGAACCGTTACCCTAAAAGATTTAACTTTGAAAGAAAGAGGTCAACAGGCTGAAAGGCATTCAAAGAGTAGTTAAGTGTATAAAACCTCCTAAAAATTGCGTTACTAAAAATGCTAAATTTTTATTATTATAAGAATACACTTTTTCTAATCACATTTACACATTAATTATTTAATTTTTATTTTAAAGGAAACAAATGTGTTTGTGGGCTTGTTCCAACCTAACTCATGTTACCCAACCTGCCCATTTTGTCACTTATACGTAACAGGTTCAAAATCACTGCCACTGTTTTGTAACTTGGGGTTGTTGCAGGCTATGCAATATGCGTCTCCAAAGGCAATCTGGAACTTGTTATTTGGGAGCAACAATCCACCCTTTGGACAAGGTGAAGGTTTGAGTCCTTGGATAAAGCTTGATCATATGTAGGGCTGGCAATTTCAGACACGAACACGTTAACACGACACGACACGATCCTAACATGTTTCGTGTTTACCCTTAACATGTTTCGTGTCTAAAACAGGTCGACACGTTAAGACCTGTTTGTTTTTCGTATCTAAACAGGTAAGACCCGCTAAGACTCGTTAAGACCTGTTAAGACATGTTAAGACCTGTTTAAAATTTAAAATTTAAAATAAGTAATATAATAAAATATGTGGGTAACCAATTAGCTTCAAAAAATTTATAATTGTCTAACCCTAGTTCTTTAATGGGTTCCTTAACAGGTTCTTTAGCGGGTTTTAACAGGTCATTTATAGTGTTAACTGTTAACATGTTTAACGGGTCATTTCGTGTTTACGTGTTTTTAACGGGTCGTGTTCGTGTTTGAAAAAACAGTCACAATAATAATTCGTGTCGTGTTCATGTCTAACCAGTTCGTGTTTCGTGTCTTAACGTGTCGTGTCTTAACGGGTCGTGTCTGACCCGTTATGACAGCCCTAAATTCATATGGATTGTTATCTGATGTTGCGATATCAGCATATATACATTCTGATAAAACATAATATAGAAATGCAAATCATTTTAATATCTGAGTTCGTTTCTGTTGTTATGTAGATGGAATTCGCTCTACCAGAATACAACAATTTATTAATTATATATCAGATGTAGAAAACAGGTAAATAAGAATCCCCTTTTGCTAGCTATGTTAATTTCCATTAATTTATTGAAGTTTCCACGTTATAAATTAATAATTCAAAATGATGAATGCTTTTTTTGTGTTTTAAGGGAAAACGCAACACAAGTTCCAGAGTTTCCATCTAAACTTGATTGGTTAAACTCAGCTCCTCTTCAGCTACGTAGGGTAAAAAAAAGTCCTGTTTTTATCAAATGGTTTCAAATGTTTATGCTTTTTTTTATATATTTTAGAAATAACCATTTTTTCTGGGAGTAAGATGCATAACTTTTAAATTCAAAATTCACATGGATCTATTCAGTATATGAGTATTTTGATATGTGCATAAGTACATCAAAGCATAGAAGTACTAGAAATCTTTGGAAAATTGCTGTTTTTTAAATGTGAAACCCTTTGCTTTTATGTTTTTGAATTTCAATTTTTAAAATACAAAATATATGCTTGAAGCCGAAAGGTCTGATAATTACTTTTCAAATGGAGATTCCAATTTAGTCATGAAGACCTAACCCCCCTGCTGTGAATTAATTTGACCAGAAAAACAACCAGGATTTGCGAATATGAAACCAAGAACAAAGCAAAATTTTATTTAATCAAAGAAGTACCAATAAACCTAAACTTCTAACCCTATTTATGCTAAAACAAAACCCAAAAAGTCAAAGTTTTATCCCTACAAAACCTGCTGAAAAAACAAAACTAATCCAAAACCTAATTTAAACTTTAAACTCTATTTAGATAAATCCAAAACAACTAAAAACTAAACTTTCTAGCTTTAACCCTTAAAGTAATTAATATTACAAGATTAGTCCAACAATCACCCCCCTAATCTTGTAATCCCATTCTTCTTTCAAAGCAAAGGTATTGAATCCTCGTCCACCCGGTTCAAATTAACTCTTTCTTTCTTTTCTTCCCAACTAGGACATTCAGCCACATAATGTCCAAGTTCATTGCACTTGAAACACCTTATACGGCTCTTGTCTCTCTCTCTTTGACCTCTGTTTTGTTGAAACTGTCCAGCCCTTTCTTGACCAGCCCTGCGACCTTCACCCCGGTCACTTCCTTGATCATTATGGCTTGAACTTCCTTGACCACCCTGCCCACAATGTTCACAAAACAAGTCTTTTCCTTTCACCTTTGAGAGTAGTAGCTTACCATGTGATTCTCCTCCTTGATCTAGGTCTTTGATGCGTTCCTCATAAGCCTTCAATCTTCCAACAGCTTCATCAAACTTCATTGTTGGACTAATCTTGTAATGTTAAAAGTTAAAGGGTTTAAGTTAGAAGTTTTTGTTTAAATTAGTTTTGGATTTGTTTGAGTATTTTAAGGTTTGGATTAGATTGTTTTGTTAGCAGATTTTTAGGGATAATAGTTTGACTTTTTATATGTTGGTTTTCTTATAAATAGGGGTTAAGAGTTTAGGGTTAATTGTACCTCAATTTGATTTAATAAATAGTTGATTTGTTTATGAGTTTACGATCTGATTATTGAGAGTACCAAGTCTTCAATTGGTATCAGAGCTATTAAGCTCCTCAAAGAGACTGGGTTTCTGCAACAGGCGATAAGGGCGGATCGCATAGGGTGTTGCGGAAGGGTGCAAGTTGCTTGACGTGTTCTGAGCGAATCCGGCGAGACGGGGGAGTTCGATTTTCCATCTGCTCAAAATCTTGCGATAAAAATTTTAGGGGATTGACGGCTGTTGATTTCTACGGAAGCAAGCAAGGTCGTCGATTAATTCAGAGTTTTTACAATTGTCGAGGAAAGCCTGTAAGTAAATTATCGTAATTTGATTTTGGAGGAAGCTTGTAATTCAAGGTGTTGACAGGTGGAGAAGTAGAGTCCACGTGTGGGCTCAACAACCACAAGCTGGTAAACTTGATTTTGAGGCGGTGGTGTTTTTCTTGCATGTGCGTGCGATCAGAAGGCTATCAAAAGAAAAATTTTGATTTGTTCTTAAGATTTTTTTTTGAACAGAAACCAAACCTGTGTGGGAAAAAGAAGAAATTGAACCTGTGTGGGAGAAGAACAGCCTTTGTGGGAGAAGAGAACACCTGTGTGGGAGAAGAGAACCTGTGTGGGCTGAAAAAATACCTTTGTGGGAGAAGAGAACACCTGTGTGGAAGATCTGAGTGCTGCTAGAACCTGTGTGGGAAGTCTTAGAACCTGGGTGGGAATTTAAATCCTGTGTGGGGTGAGCTGCTATTATGGCAGAAGGTGCAATGGTACAGGTTAAAGAACAATCAAGTCTCTCTCTTCAATGTCCAAAATTGACATCTACAAACTACACAACATGGGCAATTTTAGTTGAATCGATTTTGCAAGCGAATGGGTTGCACGAAGCTATTGACCCAATAACCGGAGTAACGGTTGATCAAAAGAAAAAGTTCACCGCAAGAGCTTTTATTCTCCAATCCTTACCCGAAGATATCTTGCTACAAGTAGCAAAGCATACCGAGGCTAGAGATGTGTGGGAGTTGTAAGCCCCAAAACTCCCACATGCCTTACACGCGTTTAAAACGACATCAAAGTTTAGGTCCCAGATTTTTCAAACCGACAATTGTAATTAACACCATAACATCCCATTTACATACGACTTTACAAAATAATTGATGTTAATTAAACATTCAATAACAAAAATTACATTTGAGTTATCACCAAAAACCTTTGTTTAACACCAACAAAGAAATAACCCAAAACGTGTTTGATCCGAATCCTTGCAAGGCAATCCGATCACGACCGTTGTTAACCCTTCCGATCACCTGAAAACATGTTAATTAAGTCACCATTAGTTCATTAGAACTAAGTAAGATCACCATGCCCGCCCCCACGAGCTTACATGACCCAAAAAGTCAATTTTGGTCAAATTCTACACTGGGCGTATGGTTTGGGCGTATTTGAGGCGTATCACAGAAAATTTGTGTGGTGGGCGTATCCATAGGCGTATCCCCCGGCGTATGATACTCCAGCACCACCTGAACGACCAATTTTTCTGTTTTTCGCCATCTCGACCCATTCCACTCAAATACGACCATTCCAATACCCCCATAAACATTATATAACACCATATAATCATAATGAACACCTTAATTCACCAAATTATAACCATCATGGTCATAATATCAAACGATTTACTAACGGGTCGTTTGCACCCAAAACTCCTTTGAAATCTTATTCCACAAGATTTCTCAAGTTAAGTAAACCACACCACTTGTGTTTTACTAACTTGATTACACCCAACAAAGGACATTCACACACCATGTGAATAATCCAATGTCATGATCACACCACTTGTGATTCAAAACACCAAATTAAGTCAATTTCAACTATAAGTTCACACACCTTGTGAACTATTTTCATTCAATCACCACACACACAAATAAACACTAAGTCAATCATGGACTAGCATTAAAGCACCATACCAACAACAATCAAGCAACATATATCACCTATTGCTTATTATTGTATATCAACAAACACCAATATCATCAATTCATCATAAAGTCAATCTTCTACAACATATTCATTTATGCATAACACCATTACACATAATAAATAGAAGATTTAGGTGACTTACCTTGTTCCAACGCGCTATCCTCTATAACAACTTCCTTCCCGGGTCGTTTGGTGCCACTTACACCTTCACTATCAATTCCTATTATCACAACTAATAGGTTTAATATAAAGTTTGACCATAATTAGTCAAAATACACCAATTCACCCCAATGTCACCATTTTAACTTAATTACTTCCAATTGACCCTTAACCATAACAATTCACCTTTGTTAAGTTCATACACCCACCTATTTCATATCACCATAGGTTTTAAACTAATTTTTAAGTTAATTACCCTACTTGGCATTTCATCAAACACCATGTATGCACAATTTCTTCTCCTAATGATCATTCATCATTAACACATCCATGTGACACCCATTATTTTGTTTAAAAATGATCAATCTCAACATTTTCACCACAAACTACAACAATATAGTAATAATCATCAAATCCCCACCTTTAAACACTAACTTTACACACCATAGTCATCAACTCCATGAAAACCCCATTTCCCCCATTTTCATAACATGTAAATCATGAAAGAAAACAATTAAAAGTTGTTCCTACATGATTATCAACATCATTAACAACATTTAACACTCTCAAAACACCAAATTTGAGAGTTTTACCCATCAAACTCACACCCCCCATGGTGACCCACGAAAATCCCATCAAAACCCCCAAAATTTCATACCTAGATGTAGCTTGATGCAAGAAGAACTCCAATTTATGGTTGCATTAGAGTTTAGACCAAAACCCAAGCACCAATTTGATCAAACTTTGAAGTTTCTTGAGTTTTCTCCTCCTCCCTTCCCTTGGTTCACGTTTCCAGCCAAAACACACACACATGAATGTGAAATGTTGACCAAGTCAACATTAAACCCCTCTTTTAAATCAAGTTTCACCTATTGTCAATTCTAGCCCCTCAATTACTAGTTAAATCAAACTAGTTATAACTAACTAAGTTAAGTTAGTAAACACTCACCATATAATTGTAGCTAACAATTATTATTAGAACACCCACCAAATAATATTTAATATAATTAAATCTTATAAAACACCCTTATATTAAAATAAACACAATTCATACACCAATTATGTTTATTTATAATATTTCCCCAAAATGGGTTGTTACAGGAGTCAATTCGGGTTCGTTTTCTTGGAGCGGATCGGGTACAAAAGGCAAGGCTCCAAACTCTTAGAACCGAATTGGAGAAGCTTCACATGGGAGAAAGTGAGACAATAGATGAGTTTTCGGGTAAGATCTTGGCGGTGGTAGCAAAGTTTAAAGAGCTTGGTTCATCAATCGAAGACGAGGTGGTGGTGAGAAAGCTACTTAGTGCGGTTCCAACAAAGTTCATGCCTATTGTGGCTGCTATTGAACAATTTGCTGATTTGGATGATATGTTATTTGAAGAAGCCGTGGGTCGATTGAAAGCTTATGAGGAGAGAGTTAAAGTGACAAGTGTTCATGATCAAGAAAAACTATTACTTGCTAAAACAGATGAACAAGAGAAGAAAGAAGAGACTTGTTGTGAAAGTTGTGGACGAGGATGCTCAAGTCAAAGTAACAATGGAAGAGGTAGAGGTCGTGGTCGAGGACGAGGTCGGTTTAGACCTAATGAAGACCGAGGTGAACGAGGTGCAAATAGGGACAAGAGCTACATTCGATGCTACAATTGTCAAGAATATGGACACTATGCGTATGAGTGTCCAAAGTCAAAGCCAAAGGAAGAAGAAGCCAATCTAGTTCAAGATGATAAGTTTGGGCCAGCATTACTTTGAATAAGGAATGAGCATTACAAGATTAGAGGGGTGATTGTTGGACTAATCTTGTAATGTTAAAAGTTAAAGGGTTTAAGTTAGAAGTTTTTGTTTAAATTAGTTTTGGATTTGTTTGAGTATTTTAAGGTTTGGATTAGATTGTTTTGTTAGCAGATTTTTAGGGATAATAGTTTGACTTTTTATATGTTGGTTTTCTTATAAATAGGGGTTAAGAGTTTAGGGTTAATTGTACCTCAATTTGATTTAATAAATAGTTGATTTGTTTATGAGTTTACGATCTGATTATTGAGAGTACCAAGTCTTCATGCTGTCCAATTCGAAACACTGTTCAATTGATGCTACAATTTGAATGAATGACCTAGGCATCGAGTTCAATAGCTTCCTCACCATTTGTCCCTCTTCAAAAGTAGTTCCAAGACCATTTGCCTTAGACACCAGCCCACTCATCTTTCCTGTGAAATCATCAATTGATTCATCCTCCATCTTAAGATTTTCGAATTCCCTTCTCAATGTTTGTAGTCTTGATGTTCTTACTCGATCCACCCCCAAAAATCTTGTTTTCAAAGCATCCCAAACCTGCTTGGCTTCACCATAACCAGCCAGCTGTAAGACCAGATCTTCTGGTATTGCTTGAAACAGGAATGCAAGTGCCATCTTCGACTTTCTTTGATCCACAACAGCCCCGATTGTAGGTTCCACCGCTTCCCACAACCCGTTTGCATCCATGATCGTTCTCACCCTTACTGACCATACTGGATAATTGGTGTTTGTGAAAAGTGGGCACTGGTAGCTCATAGAGCCTGTCTCTCGTGCTGGAACAATTACTGCATCCTCTTTTCCAGCCATTCTTCCCCGTGTGAATAAGCAAACAAGTATCTACCTTTATCAGATTTCTTGTGAACACCTCCCTGATCAATCTGCCCCTGCTATTGATCACCAACACGACAAGCCACTGCTTTTCTGTCTCCCTAGTTGCTAAACGACCACTTCAACCCCCTGCTGACTCGTCCTCCTGCACCCTGGTTCGTTGGCTTGTTCCTACCGCACAACAGCCCTCCTTTTGTTCACGACTAAGAGATAATCCACACAATCTGATTTTTCCTTCCTGCGCCTTGCTAAATCGAACCGATCAGCTGATTGATTAGCCGATCAAGACCTGCTGTCCTTCCCCAACAGTTGATTGCTGATCGCAAGTATGAGCTTTCCAAGCTCTGATACCAATTGAAGACCCAACCCCCCTGTTGTGAATTAATTTGACCAGAAAAACAACCAGGATTTGCGAATATGAAACCAAGAACAAAGCAGAATTTTATTTAATCAAAGAAGTACCAATAAACCTAAACTTCTAACCCTATTTATGCTAAAACAAAACCCAAAAAGTCAAAGTTTTATCCCTACAAAACCTGCTGAAAAAACAAAACTAATCCAAAACCTAATTTAAACTTTAAACTTTAAACTCTATTTAGATAAATCCAAAACAACTAAAGACTAAACTTTCTAGCTTTAACCCTTAAACTAATTAATATTACAAGATTAGTCCAACAAGTCACAATAATAAATGCACAATCATTATGCAGAATTGTTAAAAAGTGTTGCTTTTGAATAGGATTTGAAAGGAAAGGTGGTTCTCCTCGACTTTTGGACCTATTGTTGTATAAACTGTATGCATGTGCTCCCTGATCTGGAGTTTTTGGAGAAAGAGTACAAAGACAAGCCAGTAAGTTCTGCCAATTCCTTTAGAAGCATTATATTGTATTATATCTGCTGATCAGAGTATTTTAAGGCCCTTGACATTACTTATCATTATGGTTTTACCAAGTACATAATATACTGTAGATAAAAGTAATACCTTTCATATCTTTAACTTATAATTTCATAATTATTACTTTTTCCTTTGCCCAGTTCACTGTCATTGGAGTGCACTCTGCCAAGTTTGACAACGAGAAAGACTTGGATGCAATCCGGAATGCTGTACTACGTTATGGAATAACTCATCCGGTAAGCTGTTGCATAAATTCCAATGTTTATTTCTTCAGCATATTATTTTTCAATTTTTTCTCCTTTCGGTAACTTCACTTGATTTCAAATATTGATAATAACTAATTAACTATATGATTTTAGATTTTGGAAGTAATAGATAATATACGCCGTATATTATAGGACCAATATTTTAGGAGACTTTGTTATGTATCATATCCATCCCAAAAATAGTGGGATCTCTTGTATTATATATACGCGTTAATAATGAATGAGAATACACGATTTGATAGTCTTATAGGAAGTACCATATTACACATGAGTAACTGTTTTATTTTTCTGGTATCTGTACAATTGTTTGATACAAATATCCTTTGATAACAGTATGATTTATGCTTGAGAGTCAGAAATAACATTTTTTCTACATGTATACACTCATAGACTTGAACCAAATTGATGTTTATTACTTTTTTACAAGCGACCCATTTAGACCCAAACTGGTTTTTCTTAAAACCTATCCTGACCGGTACCCATCTTGACCCGCACCTGTTTTGACCCATAACCCAACCCAACTCAACCCTCTCATTTTTCTAGGCATAGTGCCGATTAATTTTCTTGTAATTGGTCGGAAAATTGGTAGTCGGTCAAAATTGGTCAAAGTCGGACCTAATCGGCATAGTTGGTTAACCTTAAAAAGTTGGAAAATCCCATTTTTTGGGTGTTTTAAACTCTTTAGCCTACAGATTCCGACGACTTTCAAAATTCCGGCAACTGGTAACTTTTCAGATTCCAATAAAAATTACGACGGCATTTGAAATTCAGGTGATTTTTCCAGTGACTTTTGGGAATCCGGTGAAAAATTCCGGAAAATTCCGGCGAGTTATATATATATATATATATATAAAAGACTAAACATTTTTATAGAAATTATATAGAAAATTTGGTTATATCTATATAATTTTAAAAAATTACGTATAAAAATTCCAATCTGATTAATTCTAATTAATCCCAACTAATCCTGGTTAATCCCTAGTCCCTACCTCAGTACCTTACCACTCGACTAGGGCCTAGCGATTTCTACAACCATGCTGTCAAAAAATGGTCATCTTAGCTGCTGTATGTTTTTCAGTTTATGTTATGAATCTTCTTCTGTAACAAATACTGCATGTGAATCTGTGACTATCATATTGAATCAGGTTGTTAATGATGGAGATATGTATATGTGGAGAGAGTTAGGAGTAAATTCATGGCCCACATTTGCTATTATTGGGCCAACTGGTAAACTCCTTGCACAGCTGGCAGGTGAAGGTCGACGGAAGGTATCCATTTCTTGTGATGTTAATATATACATGTTTCAATATCCTCATTGTTATGTTTAGATGAGTTAATTTCTTTTTTATGGTAGTCACTTTCTCCTTTTTTTTTGTTTTTTGTTTTTTTTGTTTAGGATAGTCAATTTCTTTAACGTGGTGTAGTTTTGTGTTGGGTGGTGAACTTCCTTTTTGTTTTTCACCTTCAATCCCAACGTTTTTCCCCATCTATATTAGTGCATATAAGATGCATTCTGCTATTAATGAACCTCATATAGAAGCCTCCTCAGCTTTAATGTCTTCAAAAAACTATAAAGTTAGATGCTTGCTCCTGTATATGCTTATGATAATAACAAGAAAGTTCTTTCATAGCATAAACACATAAGATATGTTGTTAAAGTGGGAATTTTATTTTTCATTATGTTTACTTAACCCCATCCCGCAAAGGATCTTGATGATTTGGTGGAGGCAGCGCTGTTATTCTATGGTGAAAGAAAGTTATTGGACAGCACACCAATTCCCCTGAGTTTGGAGAAGGATAATGACCCTAGGTTGTTAAAGTCACCGTTGAAGTTTCCTGGTAAGCTGGCAGTTGACGTATTTAACAAACGTCTCTTCATTTCAGACAGTAACCATAATCGAATAGTAGGCTACCTTTCTCTGTCCATAATAGTGACTGCATTTGGGTATACTTTTCAAATTTAAAAATATAATTTGAACTGAATTCCAGGTGGTAACTGATCTGGATGGGAATTTTCTAGTTCAAGTTGGGAGCACCGGAGAAGGTCTACAAGATGGCAATTTTGACATTGCAATGTTCAACCGCCCACAGGTCAACCTCACAGGCATTTCACTTTCTTAAATTACTTAATTGGATGTGGTTAACTCAATTTTTTTGGGCTTTTGTATTCCATCATGTTTTTGTTGATGCAAAAAGCAATTGTTTTTGTTTCCAATTTTGTGTAGGGTCTTGCATACAATGCCACTAAAAACCTACTATATGTTGCAGATACTGAGAACCATGCTTTGAGGTAGAATAATGTTTTAGCTGTACGTTAATTTTTTCTTATCTATTTTTGGTTCAGAATCTGTTATATGTTGGAAGAGTGGCTTGTAACTTAGGCTGAATTATTTTCCGTGTATTGTTTGGGCATCATAACTCACATTTATATCAAATGAATACCATCATAGAGGGATGTTGTCATGTATTCTAGTTTAAAGACGGTAGTCTTTATTTCCCCTCAACGCCACATAATTATTGTTTTGTAGGGTGATTGATTTCGTAAATGAGCGTGTGGAGACTCTGGCTGGAAATGGTACCAAAGGTTCAGATTATAAAGGGGGAGGAAAAGGAACCAGTCAGGCAAGATTGTTGAGCATTGTCTTATCATAATTACACATCTTATTAGGTTGTTAAAGTTTGTCTTGGTTTCTTATACATAAAACACAATATTTTTCCTTATCATAGCAATTGGAATATTCTTCTGCTTTAACTCTTTGCTTTCATGTTAGATGTACTACATTTTGTTAATGATGCACATGGACATATTTCGTCTGCTTTAACTTTCTTTACTTTGATATCAGATGTACAGTAGACTTCCAAAAAACTGATAAGACCTGGGTCAAATAATAGAACAAAAACATACTAAAATGTAAGGGAAAAAACAGCCTATGTTCGAGAGATATGCTAACTGTTCGATAATGGTTTACATTTTAGGGGTAAACCAACTCTCCCAGTGATATCCAATCACTAGTAGATTGCAAATAAATCAACTTACACTTCTAGTGCCCTATTTATACATAAAACAACCTACTTGTTCCCCAAGCTAATTAGCTCATTAAGCTATAATCTAAGCAAGTACTTATATAATTGAAAACCTATCGACTTATTAAAACAATAACTTCCATAATATTTAATTAACTTGGGGTTTTATAACACATCATCTGTCATATGTGAAAGGGCTAGTATTATAATAGCAGATACATATAGAATATATCTATATGTGTGTGCGTGTTGTAGGCATTCTCTTAAACTGAGTATGATGATTTTCAGCTTTTGAACTCTCCTTGGGATGTCTGCTTTGAGCCTGCAACTCAGACGGTGTACATTGCAATGGCCGGCCAACATCAGATCTGGGTGCATAGTACACTAGATGGTGTTACACGGGCTTTTAGCGGTGATGGTTATGAGAGAAACTTAAACGGTCCAAGGTAATCTACAGCATACCTGTGGGGGTGTCTGGTACTCTGGTTGTCAGTTATGTATCATCTGGGCATAGCTGTTTGTTATAGGTGGAAATATGGATGGGTCAGGTAGTTTTTGAACATGTTGACACTGTGGGCCTGGGTTTGGTTGACCTGCAACACTTTTTGTCCAGTTCTTTCTTTATTCTGTTATAAAAAAAATAGCTTACAAAAGATTATAATATATCATCAATGTTCTATTTTTTTTTTTTAAATAAATTGTTCGTAGGAGTCCTTTCACCTGTTTGGCCTTGTTGACTGGTTTCCTTTTAAGATATTTTTTTCACTTCTTATTACTTCATTCATCCATAAATAAATAAAAATGCTTTCTAATTGATATTTCCCAAACAAATGGTCGTATTAGCATATGGAGAATACATTTATGTATTTTCTCTTTGGTGATCCCCATTTCAACTAACAAATCATCATTATTGCATTAAACACCAAGTAACATGACAGGCATATTCAAAGATATTCAACTTAAAGACTCCTATGGACTTCTTCCGTCTTCACCAAGTGGTTCTGTACATATAGAAAATTAATTTTGTGTTTACATCCACAGGTTTTCTATATTATGTATCAGTTAAGGGTAATCAAACTATGTTTGAAGCCATTTTTTTTGTTTGGGGGGGGGGTGACTTTTTTAAATATAAAAGTCCTTATTTCCAGTTTTTTTATGTTTCTACTTTTAATTGAGACAGCGCTTCAACAACATCGTTTGCTCAGCCATCTGGACTGTCGTTATCGCCTGGTAATTATTTATTGTAAAATTTGTACTTTCTAGTGAAGATTTAGGGAAATCCCAAATTCTAGAATAATTTAGATGGTGGGTGATAGATGTGGCAATGAGGTTGCTTAAATTTAAACGTCATTTCAGGTTTTATATGTTTATCTCTAACAGGTTTAATAAATAAAACAAACAAACAAACCCAGTATATTCCCACTATGTGGGGTCTGGGGTCTGGAAATAACAGGTTTAATAAATAAAGTTAGCTAAAACAGAAACAGGTTGAGTGGGCTGAAAGTCTACTGAATTGAAGTGTATTTCTCCTAAAATATTTATTAAGAAAAGTTTTATCAGTTGCCACCTATACAAGGTGGCTAGATCAAATATTCAAATGAAAAAGAAAAGAAAGCCTGATTCTTAACAGCATGAGTGGGAGATTCAGTTATATTTGTTACCATTCAGAGATGAATTTTGAAGAGAAAAAATGAAGAACACAAACTTTTACAAATGTTCTGAATTGTGATAATTGGAATTACGTTTACAGACATTCACATACGTATATATAACCCTAAATCTATTATTTACACTTTGACCCTTTGACTAATAATATTACAATATGACACTTGACACTTAAACACATCTTAAACTAATGACATAATAACCCCTTTACTTATATAATAATAAGTTTAGTTTAAATAACTTTCATTCTCCCCCTTAAACTAAACTTAGTTTAAGTGAGGTCTTCATCCTTCGAGATCCGATTTGCCATCATAGTAGTGTTGGCTCGTCATCCTCTTTTCGAATAAGGTTTGCTTCTTCCTTCTTTTCCCATTTTGGACATTCATGTTTGAAGTGTCCAAATCCATTACATTTGAAGCATTTGATGTGATCTTTACTTTGTTGGAAGCGGTTCCCATCTTTGTTATTCCAAGACTTCCAATTTTTGCCTCGACCACGTCCTTTGTTTTCTTGGTTTGTGTTTGCATGACCGCATCGTTCACATTTATGTTCCTTGACTTTCGCCTTGTCATTTCCTTTAGTGAATAAGAGTTTGTCATGCATATCATCTTCCTTGATTTGTTTTTTCGTGCGTTCCTCGAAAGCCTTTAGTCTTCCAACGGCTTCTTGGAATGGCATCGTATTAAGATCAGCAAACTGTTCGATTGTTGCAATAATCTGAATGAACTTTGGTGGTACCGAACCAAGTAACTTACGCACCAATCTTTTTTCATTCATTGTATGCCCAAGATTGCTCGCTTGAGATGCAATCTCACTTATTTTCCCGGCATAAACATCGAGTGACTCGTTAACACCCATTTTTAGAGATTCAAAATTTGACTCAAGTGTTTGTAACGGAGCCTCTTTAACTCTCTCAACTCCTACATGCCGAACCTTTAACGCCTCCCAAATTTCTTTGGCTGAAGTAAGATTAGCAATTTGCAAAACCATGTTTTCTGGAATTGCTTGGTATAACAATGCAATTGCTGCGTTGTTTTTCTTTTCATCTACTTCAGTTTCCGTTTTTGGTTCAATGGCTTCCCAAATCCCATGGACATTAAAGATCGACCTGATCTTTACATCCCAAATGGTGTAATTTGTGGAGTTTAACATGGGACATTGAAAACTCATTGATGTCCCTCCTTCCTTTGAAGTTATCTCTTCTTTATCTTTGGTCTCAACCATTTTTCGTGGCTTCTTTTTCCCAATCTTAACAGATTGCTACCACTGCTTCTAATCAAAATATATCACAATGTTCTTTCTATAAGAGTGCACGGGTTATAAAATAACCAACTCTTATTTATCAAGTCAGTACACGACTTTTATCAAAAGAAACTAACTTTAACAGCATACGGGTTATGAAAACCAACTGTTAATTCACCTAGTCAGTACACGGTTTATAAAAAAACAACTGACTTAAACAGTACACGGGTTTCTTCAAAAACCAACTGTTTCAACAACGGTACGCGGGTTTTTTTCGGTCACAAAAGTGAAACAAAAACCAACCGTTAATTACTGAGAATAGTACACGGGTTTTCTAAAAGTAAATTATAACCAACTTTTGTTTCAACCAACAAAAGTACATGGGTTACAATAACGAAACAAACCAACTGTTTCTAATTTAAACAGTACCCGGGTTAACCAATTGATCCTAACAGTGCACAGGTTCACCAACTGATTCTAACAGTACACGGGCAAACCAACCGTTTCTATCAATACACGGGCTAACCAACTGTTTCTACCGACAACAGTGCACGGGTTTATTCCGTTTGCCTAAAATCAAAACCAACTATTCTAAAAAAAACTTTTCTTACTTGTTTTGTGTTTTCTAAAACATATATTATACTAACAAAGATTTGCTTGAAAAAAAAAAAAATTTTAAACAGAGAAAATACTTTTAATCTGTGAAATTTCTATGTAATCTTTGTTAATTCTAAAACTTCAAAGCAAGTAGAAAAAGAAACATAACCTGATGTTATTCACAGTTGTTCTCAAAATTCGAATGATTCTTCTATCACTTTTGATACAATGTTGTTATCAAACCCCTGCAATAAAGAAAACAAATTGCTTTCTTTTGCTTCCTATTGTATCTGACTTTCTGTGGTGAAAACACACCCCAAATTAAGAAAAATGGTTCTTAATTTCTCTCGTGGCTTTTAAATTCCAAACAAAACAATTTATATTTCCTTGAATCGATGAAACCAACACCAATGGTTTGTCAAGAATAAAAAAAATCGTTTTGTTTTCTTCTATGCCACTGCAATACTCGGATAATCAAGTTTGAATACACGTATTGGATATAAGAAATCCTCACGCCTCTTATCCAATCGTCCCTTTTTTTTTTTGTGCAGAACAAACAAAAATGCAATTCAACCGACCTTGTTGATTGTCAGTTCCTAATTTATGACGGTGGACAAAAAAATCCAATAACACGAATTTCCAATACAATATTGAATCGTATTTTTTCTTCTTTCAATTTGAACATAAACCACGAACAAGAAACCCAACGAGTTTGCTTCCGATTGCGTTCTTGTTTCCTTGAATCAACCGAGATCCAATTTTCTTGTCTAGATCGTCTTCTTCAATCAAGCGAAATTCAATTGATGATGATAAACGCCCTTGATCGATTATGTAAACCGCTCTGATGCTAATTGTTACCATTCAGAGATGAATTTTGAAGAGAAAAAATGAACACAAACTTTTACAAATGTTCTGAATTGTGATAATTGGAATTACGTTTACAGACATTCACATACGTATATATAACCCTAAATCTATTATTTACACTTTGACCCTTTGACTAATAATATTACAATATGACACTTGACACTTAAACACATCTTAAACTAATGACATAATAACCCCTTTACTTATATAATAATAAGTTTAGTTTAAATAACTTTCAATATTGTATGCTTATTGGAAGCATCTAAAGCTTGTATGGCAAGTGATTGCAAGTTTATGCAAAGATTCTCAGCCTGAATTGTGGGTTAACCATTTCTGTTGTAGATGTGAAAGAGGCATACATTGCTGACAGTGAGAGTAGCTCCATCCGGGCACTCAATCTTCAAACAGGTGGATCAAGACTACTAGTTGGTGGTGATCCAGTATTTTCAGATAATTTGTTCAAGGTATATCTTCATTGGACTATAGGTGTCATATGTTAAAGGGTCAATGTAATATCTTTTTAGGGGCCAGTCAAAACGAACTGGGTTATCTGTGAACACTTTTCTTTTTCCTATCTTTTATAACTTTTTTCAGTTATATCAAAAATGATTACAAAAACTAGTTTGAGGTTGTAACAGTTGTTTATGCCATGGGTAAGTGGCCAACTTCTAAGCCATTTGACCTGCTTTCTTTTTGTCACGTTCTTTTACCTTTAACAATGATGATGCATATAACCCAAATTGACCCATTGTTACATATATGCATGTTAATTTATTTTATATATCAAGTTGTAAAGGTTTCTTTTCTGAGGTCTACTTTAGATTATTTGACCCCTACCATATACATTACAGTTTCTTGACATATTTTATTCACAAATCACAAATAGCAAATCCCTTTTATGCTCTGATCAACATTATTACTATTATAGTTTGGAGATCATGATGGAATTGGTTCTGAAGTACTTCTTCAACATCCGTTGGGCGTCTTATGTGGAAAAGATGGCCAGATTTACGTTGCAGATTCTTATAACCACAAGGTATGTGCAACTTAAAGAACATAAAAATATTTAAATGCTAAATTTGCTACTGCTGCTGTCCCATTTCATGCAAATTTGACTTTTTTAGTCAACGCTAATAAACTTCAAGGGTGAATATATATGTCAAGTGATAGAAATACTGCCAGATAAATTTATTGTTTATGAGGAACATAGTTTGGACTCGAAAGTTGAAGCTGGAGGATTACTGCTTTTAAATGGTGTAGGCTTATGCCTTGAGCAGCTGCCAGCTGGTTTCAAAAATATGTAAAAGAGTCAAGAAATTTGTCTGCCCTTTCTCATTACTGAATACCGAAATATATAAACAAATTACATTGACTTTTCTCTATCTTTCTATGGTAACAAATCACAAGATATTCTATCTATTTACATTCTGTATATTCTCTAAATATACATATATATTCTCTAAATATACACATATATTCTAATAGACCCCCGCAGTCGAAGCAGGAGGTGGACGAATGTTGAGACTGTCTCTAAAATCCTCGAATAAAACGCGTGATAGTCCTTTTGTGAAAATATCCGCGATCTGATGTCGAGAAGGGATGTGTAGTATACGAACATGACCGCGTGCTACCTTTTCACGTACAAAATGAATATCAAGCTCTATGTGTTTTGTACGTTGATGTTGAACCGGATTACCTGCCAAGTATATGGCACTGACATTATCACAATAAACTAATGTAGCACGAGTTGGAGGCCTGTGGAGTTCTAAGAGAAGATTACGAATCCAGCAGGTCTCGGATACAACATTAGCTACCCTGCGATACTCGGCTTCAGCACTTGAGCGGGATAAGGTCGGTTGGCGTTTAGAGGACCAAGAGATGAGGTTATCACCCAAATAAACGCAATAGCCAGAGGTGGATCGACGAGTGTCTGGACAACCGGCCCAGTCCGCATCAGTGTATGAGACAAGTGAAGTATTTTTTGACTTGCTGATGGTTAACCCAAAAGAGAGCGTGCCTTTGAGATACCTTATAATCCGTTTAAGGGCATTCATATGAGTGGTTCTAGGGGCATGCATGTGCATGCAAATTTGTTGCACTGCATAAGTAATGTCTGGGCGAGTGAATGTAAGGTATTGTAAGGCCCCAACAAGCTTGCGATACTCGGTCCCCCCATCCTGGAGAAGAGTTCCTTCGGTGCTGCTAAGTTTAGATTTTGTGTCTACAGGAGTGATGGCAGGATTACAATTAAGCATGCGAGCCCGCTGAAGAATTTCATATGCATATTTCTCCTGTGATAAGAAAAGTGAGTGAGGATGTCTAGTCACTGAGATGCCAAGGAAATAGTTAACAGGCCCCAAGTCCTTCATGGCGAATTCAGAATTGAGAAAATGCATAAATTTGCGGTGAAGTGCATCTGATGAAGTGACAAGAAGTATGTCATCAACATATAAAAGAATATAGGCGGTGTCTTGGCCATCTTTGTAGACAAATAATGAGTGGTCACAGCGGCTATGTTGAAAACCTAAAGTAAATGCATAGTCTGCAAACCGTTGGTACCAAGCACGCGGTGCTTGTTTAAGACCGTAGAGAGACTTTTCCAACAAGCACACATGATTTGGATATTGTGAGTCACGAAAACCCATTGGTTGGTGCATGTAAACCGTCTCAGAAAGTTGACCATGGAGAAAAGCATTTTTAACGTCGAGTTGATGAACGGTCCATGAATGGGTAACTGCTAGGCTGAGGACAGTGCGAATAGTTGTTGGTTTTACCACCGGGCTAAAAGTTTCCCCGCAATCGATTCCAACTTGCTGTGACCTGCCATCGCATACCAAGCGAGCTTTGTACCTTTCAAGTGTACCATCAGATTTCTTTTTATGGCGAAAAATCCACATACTCCTAACAATGTTCATGTTTGATGCTCGAGGTACTAAAATCCATGTTCTATTATTATTAAGGGCCTGAAACTCGTCAAGCATAGCACCTTTCCAATCAGGATTTTGAAGGGCCTCAGATGGTGATTTTGGTAATGGGGAGATGGTAGTAGAGGTATGAAATGTCAAGGGTTTGATAGTCTTAGAGATACCTGACATGCTTCTAGTGTGAATGGTTCTAGTGGGTTTTGGAGGTGACTGTGGAGGGTGTGGTGGGCTGTTGGAGGGGTTTGGCATAGTAGGGCTGGAGGGTGCTGGAGGGGCTGGTTGAGAGGGCTGTTTGGGACGTCTAGAGTAGGTTTTTAAGGGTGGTGACGTGGGCTGTTGTAGGTTGGAAGCGGTTCTAGTTGGACTGGATTGGGGAGTGTTTGTAGAGGTAGTCTGTGGGCTGGAAGCAGTGGAGGAGGCTGTATTCGAATTTGACCCGATAGGTGAGGTAGAGGACGTCCAAACAGATGGGTGGATATCTGGATTTAGGAAGTTGTATGGCATAGAAGAAGGGTGTTGATGTTGGGAAAACGGAAAAATTGTTTCGTCAAAGACTACATGACGGGAAATTATAATTTTATGGGTAGTCATGTCATAACACTTGTATCCCCGATGATTGGATGGATAGCCAAGGAAGACGCAAGGAGTGGATCGAGGTTGAAGTTTGTGAATTGTAGTAGAAGGAAAAAGTGGATAACATAGGCAGCCAAACACACGAAGATGTGCGTATGTGGGTGACCTGTTATAAAGAATTTGAGTGGGAGTGAGGTTGTTAACAAGTTTAGATGGTGTGATATTGTGTAGGTAAGTAGCATGTTGTAGAGCATGGTGCCAAAAATGGTTAGGGACTGAGGAGTGAGCAAGAATGGAACGCATAATGTTATTAATTGAACGTATTTTGCGTTCCGCTTGGCCGTTTTGAGATGAGGTATAAGGGCAAGAAAAACGAAAAAGAGTACCAGTTTGTTGAAAAAATTGTTGAAAGGAATTATTATCATACTCTTTTCCATTGTCACACTGGATGGATTTTATGGTGTGATTAAATTGTGTTTTTATTAGGTTAAAGAATTGAATAAAAATAGAGAAAACTTGAGATTTCTGTGCAAGTGGATATGTCCATAGAAAATTTGTTTTGTCATCTAAAAACAGGACATAGTATCGGTGTCCACCTGAGCTTAAGACTGGAGATGTCCAGAGATCGCTATGAATAATATCAAAAGGTAAGCATGTGTAATTTACTGAATCATGAAATGGTAATCTAATATGTTTTCCAAACACACAAGATGAACATAGTTTAGAATGATTAACATTAGAATTAACAAAAGAGAAATTGTTCTTTAATGCAGAAAAAATAAATGATCCAGGATGTCCGAGACGTTGATGCCAAAGATCTTTGGTGATGGTGTTGAAAGCTGAGTGGCCATTGACTTGGGAGGAAGAAGAGAATGTAAGCGGGTACAAGTCTCCTTGGCTATTGCATCGAAGAATGGGTATCCGCGTTGGGAAGTCCTTCACATCAAAACCAAAAGGGTCAAATTCGATAGAAATGTGGTTATCACGGGTTAGTTTTCTAACAGAAATTAGGTTTTTAATCAGATTTGGAGCATGTAAAACATTTTTGAGGTGTAAAGGAGGGAAAGGTTTTGGGAGTGTTTGATGCCCTGATCCGTGAATTGGAATTTGGGTACCATCCCCAACGGTAATGTTTCGTTTTAGACCTTTATTAAATATAGAATAGGAAGAGTAGTTACCTGACGAGTTGGTCATGTGGGATGTAGCACCGGTGTCTAGGTACCAATTTGGATCTGGTTGAGATAAAGACATGGTGTTGAACGCCTGCTCCAAGTCAGTTGGGGTGTAGCTGGCTTCAGAGGCTGCATAAGCCTGTTGTGGTCGAGCACCAAGAATTCCTGGGGCAGCAGTGGGTGTTGGGGCAGCAGTGGGTGTTGGGCCATGTGATCTGGTAGGTGCTGATGGATATGGGCAAGGAGGGAATCCAACCCATGGTGTAGCACCCCAAGGTGGGTTTATCCATGGTGTAGTAGGAGTGGACCAAGGCTGGGTGGGCCGCTGCTGATATGGCTGGGCCTGGTGTTGGTGATGATGATATTGGGGCTGATAGGAGTTGTTGAATGATCTGCCACCACGGTTGCTGTTCTGGTGTCGGCCTTTGCCCCGTCCCCTACCACCACAACCACGCTGAGAGGAACCACGAGAATCAGTCGTGTATCGAGACGGGGAAGCAGTATGTGGCATTTGAGAAGAAGAATAGAGTGCAGATCCAGAAACAGGAGTATTGTTTGCAGCTTGATGTTGTTTCCTTGTCTCCTCTAAAATTAATTTAGATCTCGCGTCATAGAAGTCTGGGAGCGGGTTGGTTTGTTGAATGAAACTTTATCCCTTTCTATGGTAACAAATCACAAGATATTCTATCTATTTACATTCTGTATATTCTCTAAATATACATATATATTCTCTAAATATACACATATATTCTAATAATATGAATTATGTGTTACAAAATCAGACATATACAAATCACATTGTGAGTTGGAAGTTGAAGTTGTTATATTAAGCCAGAAAGCAATACAATATATACTCTGTCGATTATGGATGCAACATTTGTGAAGTTCACTATAGTATTTTTAGTTTTTATATCTGTTGATGACATGATTACATATAATGGCGGCTGATCCAGCTACTATTCAGATTGCTAATGTTCACATGTATTGTAGATAAAAAAGCTTGATCCAGCTACTAAAAAGGTAACTACAATAGCGGGCACCGGGAAAGCTGGCTTTAAGGATGGAACGTCTTTATCAGCTCAGGTTAGTAACCATAGTTTAGTATAACCCTGAAGGATAAAGTTTGTAAAGAAGTTCACAATTATGCTTATTCTGCATGTAAATTTTTTTAAATTGGACATGTTGGGTTGACTGTCAACACATGCTTTTTATTTTTCAAAATTTTTTATATCATGTATGTTTATGAGAATATTCTGTCAAAATAATTAATTTTTAAGGAGATCCATTTAAGACAATCTGGATTTTAAATATAACTCATTTGACCTGTGGGTGATCAATTATGTAAACCAAATAACTATTAGGTAAACCAGTAAAGGGGTCATAATCACCACCTACGTTTGTATCAGGTTAATTGCATATACTATTAGGTTTTATTAGTTTATGGCCCTTGAGGGCTCTCCTCTATCGAATAATACTGTGACATTATTACTTTTACCTCAAAATTCTGGTAAAGGCCGAAATATAACCCATATGTATTACTTGTTAGTTTTGGTTTTCTTCTTCCCTCTCTTTACACATTTCTGATTGGATTTTAGGAAAACTATATTAAATTGAAACTATAGTTTCATTACCATTTATAGGATTATAGCATCATACTTATTTTTGTATGCAAAATAGCAACCCACTTCTGTATTTATTCTTTATTGCTATCTCTTACCTGAAAACTGTAAAAACACTGATGTAGCAACTGTTAATGCTTCTCATTAGCTATGTGTAAAAAGTGCCAAGATTGAAGAATAGAAAATTTAAATTATCGAAAAATATAAATAATTGTTTTTATATCATGTATATGATAATTCTTTGCACATACTTCAATTTTTTTTATTACATCAGATATTTGTTTGTTTAATTTTGTAGGTGTCAGAACCAGCTGGAATTGTTGAAGATGATACAGGTGATATGTTCTTCCAAACTCCTAAATTTGTGTGACATTATTAATGTTAGGAAGTACATCATTCTTGATCTTTATAATTCATTCTTCTAAACAGTGGTCAATTTTTTAAATGCAACTTCCACAACATGCAGTTCACCTTTTTTCTTTTCTTATAACTCTCAGGGAGACTATTTATTGCTGATACAAACAACAGTCTAATTAGATATTTGGATCTCAACCAAGTAGATATACAACTTAAGACTCTTGAACTAAAAGGAGTTCAGCCTCCTGCACCAAAATCTAGATCTCCAAGGCGCCTTAGAAAACGAACTTCAGCTGACACAGAAACAATCGTAATTGAGGGCAGTTCATCCAATGAGGCTAACATAAATCTTGCAATATCCGTACCAGAAGGCTATCATTTCTCAAAGGTTCTCTTTTTCTCTGTGCATGTGTGTGGTTCATGTAGTATGGAGGATTGAATTCCAGTGGTTCCTGTTACAGTGCTATAATCAGAGCCCAAAGGTGGCAAATTTGACTGGATTAAATTTTAGTGGTTCCTTTTAGATAAAACATGTCTGGATTTACACATTTATAATGGGTTGAAACTGCCACCTGTAATTGCTAAATGCTGTGTTCCTTTATCTCATATACAACAAATCCTATTAAATTTATTTCATTTTAATCCTATCATCATTCATCAGTTCACTTTATGAACTTTTAACAGGAAGCACGCTCCAGATTTAGCGTAGAAATTGATCCTGAAAATGCAGCGGTTGTTGAACCTGTGGACGGGATTCTCAGTCCAGATGGAACTGCCACTCTTCATTTTAAGAGATCCTCTCCTTCAGCTATCATGGGTAGGGTTAATTGTAAGGTACGCATTCCCCTAGAAAATAAATTCTTTTGCATTGGAGTTGTTTGCTACTCCAATTCTATTAAAGTTGTAGTGTTTAACAGAATGTTTCTAAACCCAAACTTTGACTTGAAACACTTTACAAGAGAATGTTTTGCTAATCGCTACGGAGGCTTAAGTTTATAAAAGTTTTTCATCTCGATGTGGTATAATGATGATAACAATAGCATAGATATAGGGATAATATACATGAAAAAGTTTCTGACCTTTTACATTAAAGCTACCCATATATTAACTGTCGAACTACTTTATACGTCGCTCAAGTGGGTATTTTCTTTCGTTTCTACCAATTCCTGCCAAAAACATGTTATTCATGAGAATATTGTTACAAATTTTTGAAAGGCAAAAATATCTTTGATGAGGTGTCAGCATGTTGATGGCCAAAGTTGTTATCTAATCTTTCTTATTTTAAATGAGGGCATTTTTTGCCTCATAAAATACATGGTTGGTCTTAATGAAAAAGTTGATTGCTTGAGTGGCACATACATTATCCCTCAAAAGGACCGTTGAATAAGTAAATGAAAAAATCATGTGGAGCCGTGAACCCAAATTAATAGCAAGTTATTTGCAATGTGATAGTTAGAAAACAAAAAAAATTAGAGAAAATTCGAAAGGATAACCAAAATACCTTCCCTCCTCTCTTGAACTCCTTTATGTTGGTTTTTTCTGAGATGGAAATAGACTCTTGAAAAAGAAGTTTTTTGGAACTGAGGTTCTCAATGGGAGAAGTCTCTCTACCCCATGGGATAGATGAAAGGCTTGCCCTTGTCCTACCCTCATCCTAGCCTTGCCATACCCTGCCTTTTCAAAGACGTCTTTCTTTCACCTGCTAGTGCATCTACGACTCCCTGATGAACAAGCAATGCCCTCATCTTCAATCGCCATAAACCAAAGTTGTTCTTCCCATCGAATTTCTCTAATTCGAACTTTGTGGACACCATTTCGTTTGCTAATTTAACCCTTGTTCTTCGTATTTTCAAAGGGAGTTAACTCTGATACCAATTGTGAAAATCAATACAAGAAAATATGAACAAAACAACTAAAATCGAATACTCTCTACTGCACTTTTGTTAGATCTGAAGATTACAACTTTGTTGGTTTAGTAATGGATATTTGTATTCTGCAGATTTACTACTGTAAAGAAGACGAGGTCTGTTTATATCAATCCCTTGTTTTTGAAGTACCTTTCAAAGAGGCATCTCCAGAAAATACCCCAAAAGAAATCAAACTTCCTTTTATTGTGAAGCCAAAAACATTTGAAAATAGCATACGGCTGCTGGATGCTCAATGATCCAGAGATGGTAAATGATGCAGGTGGTTTGATATCAAAAAACTGCTCAGCAACAATCGGACAAGTGGGGAATGTTGGGATGAACCAGAAAAGTTTGGGTAGAACCGGATCTAAGCGTTGGCTAGGTAAGCGCCCTTGACCTTGTAAGTTTTGTATATTAATGCGCAAGTACATTGAGTTTTTTTTCTTTTTTATTTATTTATTTTTGGGCGGAGGGGGTGCATGTCTATATATTTACATGTACGTATACGTTATAAGATCTCACTGTAAATCAATGTGCATATAGTTTTTTAAATGGGTAAGAGTAAAGAAAGCAACAATTTTAACTTGCATAGTGATTGCTTCTAATTGGTTTGTAGCAGCAATTATGATCGAGATTTGACTATTTGCTAGCTAGTTTTGATTATTATTTTAGCATCATAAGGTTTTTGCGGATGTCTGCACCTTCTCTAGCAGTTGCATTTGCTCCGTCTTTATGAAAAAGGCCATCAACTAACCAGTTTCAAAAGGAGTGGTTAGTCTTAAACAAACAAACATACACGGTAAAGTCTCACTAATCAGTAAGGATTAAGAAGAGAGACGAACACAAACCGTACTTCTATCCCAATAGTTGACAAACACTTGCCTTTAATACATATTTTGTTTCCATTGGGACTTGAACCACAACCTCTTAGTTGTTGGGCTACCTTGAAAGGGTTAGTTCAAAGGCCTGTTCGTCAGTTTTGGATAATGTTGAGGGATGATTTCAAGCCCACATTCGATCTTGGTCTTAAAGCAAACATGTGAGTATGTGACATCCGTTTAAAAACTTAGGCGTCCAGGTTTAATTTATGAACTTTGTGTACTTTAACATTAACTGGTTATGACGTGTATGAACATTCTAGAATTTTATTAGAGATAAGGTCACAAAACATAACCTAACCTTTTTAGTTAAAACTCGTCGAGGTTATCAACTGGACTGATACTGATGAAGATTTTAGACGGTTAAACTTAGATGTAACAAATCAAAACCGTTGGTGAATTAAAATCCAATCAAACAACGAGACAGATGTAACTCGTATATGAATAACCGATTAACCGGTGGTCTCGTTTAACCTTAGGAATACTTGGGCCAAACTTGCTTTAAAGAACAATAAACGCATGCAGAAGAAGCAACGGCCGCTAAGGATATCAAAGTTATTTAATTAGAATATCGACATTTTTGCTACATTGACAAATTCACCTACGCCGATGAAATATATAAACAAACACGTTAAAACCATAAATGAGAAATTTTCTTCAAAAAGTAGACAAGAAGATGAACAAAAGAAAGGTCTATCAATCCCGGCTCAAACATACGCCAAGTGACAATGGCCAACCATGGTTATGGAATTACATAAATGATGAACAAAACACAAGAGTGCACACTAATTCATATAATATCAACCAAATAAAACAATAATTATACACAATACCATATGATAGTCTTGATCTTGTGCTTAGGTAAACACAAGCATCAGGTTTATGATAACCTAATAAAATCAAGAACCACCACGCCATGCGATTCATCCGCTCCAAAAATTCATCTAAAAAACAAAGAAACACATGTACAAATCACAGGGACAGCATCTTGTGGCAAAGAACCAGATATGATGGCATAATCACGGTCAAATCACCATGAGCTCGCCCTGTACACTAGTTTTGTATGTTGGCATATAGAAGATTTATAGCCCCCATGAGTCCGGATCATGTCGTTCCAAGTGGCATGATAGTATGCAATCTACTACCGATTCACCCCACAACTTGCTTTGTGTTTTACCTTCAACAGACTGAAACTGATGCATATCACAAGATGGTTTGGTTACTTTCACCTGCTGACTGGAAAGTGAAAAATGATGAAATTGAATTGAGAATTTTCATAATATGCCGTTTAGAACTCGCTGATAATAGTCATATTGGCGTGTTCTCCACGCATCTAAGCTGCTACTAATCAGAGAAAGCACCAGCGACACGCATTGCTGAGATAGGATAAATATAGAAATGAATATAAGAATAAAGTTAGGGCAGTTCATCCCGATCCTGAGAGGATGTGGTGAGAATATAATAAAGCACAAACTGACCTCTTCAGTCAAACTTAAGTGAAATCGTTTTCTTAAGTTCTGTATTGTGCGAGGACCACCTTTGAAACATGGGAAACCAGAGTCCTGATGATAGATAATAAGAAATGAAAACAATAAAAAACATGAACTCTGTTTAATAAGGTCAACATGAGAAGAATAGAAATGTTGCAAATCTCAGATCAATTAAAATTTTGTAATTAAGTAAAATTGACAATATTTTTAACTCTAGGCATTAACTAGACCCTTGTTTCCATGTCTTCCAGCTACTTTATTGCGTACCCAAGTAGGGAAGCCTAAGATCACGTGATATTGGTCATTTCCCAAAAAAATGAATACAAGCTAGGGAATAAAACAAGGGGATAGTAACCAATAGAGGGGGCAATCTTCACCCAAATCAAAACAAATGGTTGGTTTGGATGGACAATAATTATATAATGGGTTGAAATAGGTAACACTATGACATAAAATGGGTTGAAATGGGTAACTCTTTAACATAATACGGGTCAAGAAGGTTAACCTAAAAGCTATATGAATGCAATGGATTCAAACATTCAAGAATGATTAATAACATATTTGATGAGAAAATCACTAAAAACTATCCTAAATATGGGACTATTTGTTTAGTTCCTACACATTTTAACAATGCCTGGCAAAATGGGCGGGTTGGATTGGGTTGAGTAATGGGTCAGAACGGGTTCGGGTCAGGATGGGTGCGGGTCAGAGCGGGTTTTAAACAAAATAAGTTCGGGTCTAAATGGATTGTTATTAAAAAACATCAATTTAGCTTAACTTAAGATGTGTTATAAGTAAACAGATAGTCCATTTGGATAATTTTTAGTGATATTCTCACCAAATATGTTATTAATCATCTTAAATGTTTAAATTCATTGCATTTACATAGTTTTTTGGTTACCCATCTTGACCCGCATTGTGTTTAAGTGATGCCCATCTCAACCCATTCCATATTATGATGTTATCCATTTCAACCCATTATACTACAATTGTTTACCCAAACCAACCTATTTTCCTTTGATATGGGTATACATTGCCACCTCTAATTTTAACTTAAACAAAATTGATGTTTTTTAAAACATTCCATTTTGACCCAAATTTATTTTGTTTAAAACCCGTTCTAACCCAACTTGCCCATTTTGCCAGGCTTAGTTACCAAGTTTCACACTTATTTCCACCTATGTTTATAAGAAATATTTTAAAGTTTAACTACTCAAGCTTCAATTTTGTTTCAATGTTCAATTTATTTATTTTTTAAATTGACCCAGCATTACCATTACTAGTTACATATGCTGACATGGCATACATGTAAAATAGCTAATATGGTGTGCCAATCGTGTAAAATTGATGGTATTGCACATCAGCAAGTAAAATTGACCCATCTATGCAACATTACACAATTAGCTGGCCACATCACCTTATGTACACAGTAGTACATGTTAAAACTAAAAAAACAAATATAATAAAATTGAAACCAACGTTGCTAAATTCCTGACTTTGAGATTTTTATAACATAATTAGCTGAAAAGTATATGTTTCCATTACCTGCAACATCTCAACAAGTAGAATTATCCGCTCTGCATGCTTCCGACATGTTAAGAATCCTTGAATGCACAAAACCTGAACACAAGGCAAGATGAGCAATAAATCACATATATGCATATTTAAATATTAAAGGTTGACAAATGTGAAATACTTTGAAGTAGTCAAAGAACTCGCTTGGAACCCCCTCAGCATCAGAATCCATAACCTAAAATAAGACAAGTGTCAAGTAATTTCTTTGTTTAATGCAACAATTAATGTAGTACTTGCCTCAAGAAGTTCACGGGTTAACTTGAACGGTGCACTCTCAAAATTAACTCCCCCAGGTGAATTAGATAGCATGAATCCAAAATCAATGTGTATAATATGCCCATCTTCATCTAGCAACAGGTTGCCATTGTGTCTATCTTTCACCTACACAAGGATATGAAAAGAACCATGTGATGATGATGCATCTATTTCCAAGTTAAAATCAATCAATTTGTGCAAAAAATATATATATAAAATAAAATAAAATTTGTTAAGACATATAGGACCAAATGCATTTTCAGCTAGGTAGGGAACTTCTGTATCCAAGTGAAGATATAAATGTTAAAAAAATTCCAATTGACATTTAGAGGTTCCAAACTTGTGCATCTAACACCAAGGAATAAAGAAAGCATGGTGACATTAATACTGAAACTGTAACAGGCAAAAATTTTTCTAATTATCACATACAATATTTTACTAGTTCCAAATGAAGTCGGAAGTAAACAAAAAGCAGCCAAAACAACTTGTTTAACCATAAACAAAATAACAAATATGCTTATATACGCTAAATTTGGTTTACAAATTCTGCACGGAACTGGATCTTTAGGACAGACGGGTTATTTTTAAATTTCCATGCATAATGTTACAAAAAACTATAGGACTCAAACAGCTATTGTGACCATTGACTTTAGAATCATCCTAATAAGGATCAAAAGGCTTCCCGAGATATTAAATCCAATGTCCTGCCTGTGTATATAACAGATTAGGAGTTCCAACCAAAAACTAATTGTGCATTTGTGCTTATATAGTTTAAATTATTAAGACAGTAGAAAGAACTGTCTGTAGGTGTAGCTAAGCTTAGGGAAATGTTTGTGCCCACATTAAGCAACATCAAATATAATACAATCTGTCATTCAGAAAGAGAAAGGCACCACTGGAGTAGAGGCGGTGATGTATGGATGGAACGATTTGTATGCTTTATTCCCAACAAGTCAACGGGTAAAATCCCAAAACGACTAGTGTAGTTCTATAAACAAACAAACAAACAAACAAACGTACCCAGTTTAATCCCACTTTTAAGTAGGGTCTGGGAGGGGTTGGATGAAAACAAACCTTTCCCCTACCCCAAGAAGAGGTAGAGAGGCTGCGTCAGAAGAGACCCCTGGCTCAAAAAAATTTTTTTTTTTTTTTTTTTCCTTACAAAGACATTTTATTAAGAAAAAAAGAGTAAATTTTGCATGAGTAAAACTACAGACGTATATGTCAGTCATAAAGAGAACAACTATAAACAGTTACCTCAAGCATATGGTATTCACGTACACAAGCATATATAAAGAAAGCATGATTAAAAGCAAGGCATAAACACACCTACTACGCATGCAACCTATACAAAAACATGAGCCTTATATAATTTAAGGACATAAACCACATAAGAAGCTGAAACACACAAGGTAAACCGTACCAACTAGTAACGCATGCAATTGTAAAAACTAAGGTTCTACCTATAAGTAAGGCTGCTAACCTATATCCTATCATTCTAGTAGTCCCTAGCCTTTATTCTACGCCTCCATGAATTCCTATCACTGATCATGTCCTCAGAGAGGTGCAAAGCTATCATGTCCTGACGAATCTGCTCCTCCCATGTCAGCCTAGGTCTACCCCTGTACCTCCTCCCCTCCACACTCAAATTCTCTACTCTTCTAACCGGAGCCAATACGTGTCTTCTCCTCACGTGACCGAACCATCTCAGTCTCCCTTCCCTGACTTTGTCTGAGATGCACGTTACCCCCACTCTTCCCCTGATGGTTTCGTTTCTTATTCGGTCAAGTCTCGTGTGCCCACACATCCATCTAAGCATCCTCATCTCTGTCGTTTCTAGTTTCCTTTCGTGAATCTTTTTGATCGGCCAACAATCAGTTCCATACAACATGGCTGGTCGGACTGCTACTCTGTAAAATTTTCCCTTTAGTTTGTCTGGGAATCTCTTGTCGCATAAGATGCTTGTAGCTGCTCTCCACTTATTCCATCCTGCCTGTATCCGATGTGCCACGTCGCAATCAATGTCTCCATCACTCTGTACGAAAGATCCTAAGTATTTGAACCTGGTTGTTTGTGGCACCTCTTGGCCTCCGATAGTCACCTGGCTCGCCCCGTCCTCCTCGTCGTTGGTCCTACTAAAGTTGCACCGAAGATATTCCGTTTTTGACCTACTGATGCGTAGTCCTTTATTTTCCAAGACGCTTTTCCATTCCTCTAACCTCGCATTTAGATCTTCTTTCCTTTCTGCCACCAGCACTATATCATCCGCAAAAAGCATGCACCATGGGATATCTTCCTGGATCGATTTTGACAACTCGTCTAAAATAACTGCAAAAAGGAACGGGCTTAGTGCCGAACCTTGGTGCAGTCCCACCTCAACCGGGAAGGGGTCTGTATCACCCACCGGAGCTCTGACACTGGTTTTAGCGCTTGCGTATGTATCCTTTATACTCTTTATATATCTCCAAGGGATACCTCTGGTCGCAAGACTATCCCAAATTAGCTGACGTGGTACACTGTCGTACGCCTTCTCAAGATCAATGAACACCATATGTAAATCTCTTTTTTTTCCTCTATATTTCTCCATGAGCCTCCTCAAAATGTGTATCGCCTCTGTGGTAGATCGCCCCGGCATGAATCCAAATTGGTTCGCTGTTACTTGGGTTTCTCTCCTCAGTCTCGTCTCGATCACTCGTTCCCAGAGTTTCATGGTATGACTCAAAAGTTTGATTCCCCTGTAGTTTTCGCAACGTTGAGCGTCTCCCTTCTTCTTGTATAGGGGAATTATGACACTACTTCTCCATTGATCCGGCATCTTACCGGTTCTGAATATGTTGTTGAACAACTCTGTCAACCATGTAACCCCTTCATCTTCTAGACATTTCCATGCTTCAATAGGGATATTGTCTGGTCCCACCGCTTTTGCTCTACCCATCCTCCGAAGAGCTCGCTGCACCTCTTCCTTAGTAATGCGTCTACAGTAGCACTTGTTTCTTGATGCTCCTCTTGTAGTGTCGTTCTCACTTTCTTGTGTGTCGCTGTTGTTGTTGAATAAATCCCTAAAATATTTTTGCCACCTTTTCTTGATGTCATTCTCCTTTACTAGGATTCGACCTTCCTCGTTCTTTATGAATGTCAATACTCCTACGTCTTCCCTCCTTCGTTCCCTTGCCTTGGCAATCTTGAACATGTCATGCTCTCCTTCTTTAGTTCCGAGGCGTTTGTACATCTCCTTGTACGCGGTGTTTTTAGCTTCCGTTACTGCCTTCTTTGCCTCTAGCTTCGCTTCCTTGTATTTTGTCTTCAAGCTTTCTTTTTGTGCTTCCTCCCTACATTTAACCCACTCTCTAAAGCTCGCGTGCTTTGTTCGAACCTTGTGTTGCACCTCAGTATTCCACCACCATGCCTCCTTCTGGCCGCCTAAGTTCTTTGTTGTCATCCCCAATGTCTCTTTTGCTACTCTTATGACGTTGTCAGCCATTGCCTCCCACATGACGTTTGCGTCGTCGTATCGCATGTTAACTCTGCCTTCTAAGACTTTTTCCCTGAACAGCTTTAGGTTGTCTCCTTTTAACCTACCCCATCTGATCTTAGGTGTAGTTCTATAAACATTAAAGCGTAAATCATACAGTATAAGAAAAAAATAGATGGTCCATTGCTTTCAACCCATTTTAAGAAATTACCCATTTTGACCAATTATACTCAGCCCATCCATTTTAATAACATCTACAAACCACCATAATAAGCCTAGAATATTATAAAAGTAGTGCCAACATCATCACTTCACCAAGACAATTATGTGTAAATACCCTGATCTGAACATTCCAAAGATCATGATTAAGAATTGTTTGATTATCCCTGCATTTCATATTTTCATATAGTAAGAAACTACACATCAACAAAGTGAATAGATGATGGAGTATGTCGGTGCACCGCAACCTATGTGGATTCTTTAGCATTGAACTTCGAAACGAAAACAAATTCTTATCAATAATCAATTTAAGGATTGTAGTAAATATGTCTCTAAATGAGACATTCTAGAAAACTCATGCAGGTTTCAACTTTCAATAATAATGATCCACCAAAGAGCAAACAACATCTTGAAGCTCTTAGTAATGCCATACAAATTAAATAAGATGCTAGACCATTTTCAAGCTTCAGCATATATATATATATATATATATATAAGAATTGTTCTTCTGTATTCAGAATGTTAACAGGGACTATTTGTGTCAGTTGTACGTGGAAGGGAGAGAAAAACCTGTAATAGATAGCAAACAAGGGAGTATCCGGCCATACTTTCCACAAAGTTCCTCTGCAACAAAATTCAGTATCAGAATCCAGAGACACTTGAGCCTAAAATTAGGTATACAACTAAAACAACACTGTTTTTAGGCATCGTCTTCTTTTTAGTAATGATCGTAGACCAAATTCTGTTACAGGAAACTAGATAGAAAAGAAAATATTTGGTGCAATTCACGTGTGTTTAATTTAGTCGATAAAATTTCACTCTTAAGTTTAACAAACTTGTATATCAATCAATCCCAAGTTTGGAGCAGTTACTTATGGAACAAATTAAAGGGCATGACTGTCTCTCTGATTTTCTATATGCATGAACGGGAAATAGAATTCCAGGAAGTTAAAAAAAGGATTGCTGAAAATTCAATTAAAGAAGATGTGGCATGTAAAAAAAATCACTTTTTGCTAAGCAAATGCAGCTAACAGAAAACTCAGGTTCTACTCAACACCATTTGACAAGAAGCGAAATAACATAGAATCATATACTCTTGACATCCTACAAAATAACTTTTATGACAACGTATGAGTTTGACTATTAGTCATATATCCTCAACATGTTTGTAATGATGACAAAAAAATTATGTTATTGTTTGATAGTTGGGATAAAAAAAATGGGAACTCGGTAACTTTTATGCTCTGCAGCCCGTGCCAAAAATGGAAGCAATTTAGGTCACCTACTGTAGCCATAAGCACATAATCATACACAAATTAATGTAACAAAAAATAACAGCCATAAAGAGTCATGCGTATGAACCCATGGCCTATTTAGGCAAATGGAGTCATGTATCAAGATTATCTAATAGATAAATGTGACACATGCAGAAACTATACGCCTTGACCCATAAAGATGTAGAAGTGATGTATATGACTATATGGTTCAACAATAAAAATAGTTAGATCACAATCCAAAAATCATTCAACTACACTTTGCAAAGTATGCTTGACGGAAATCTCATAAGATACTCCCTTGCAACTGCTATTTACCTGTGCAAGTTTATAAGTTGATGAATTTTCCTGATATTTGGCAATAAAAAAGTCACGCAAGCTATTGACATTGGGGAATCTACTTTTAATAGAATGAAGTGATGCCTACAAGGAACCCAAGAACAGTGTATATATTAGAGATAAACCATTACGCTTGAGATACAGATTGAATAATATAATAACATACTGTATCTGGAATTGTTTCAATCAAAGCTGTGTAAGAAGATGTGACAAGAACTTCATAAGGACGCAGCCAAAGAGGTAGTCCAGCTTCTTGGAATATATCTGGCATGATAAAAAAACCAACTTACCAACAATACATCAAAAAATAAACAATAAGCTACCTCACTTTGGTATTACAACTGTGCCACAGATGATGCAACCATTTTCAACCATTTCAATTGCAGTTGTTACTCCATCAACTAGTTTTGTGGCACATCTGAGCTGGGGGGTCTAATTAAAAGAATGGTTGTAAAAGTCGCTAGGCGCTAGTCGGGCGGCGAGGTACCGTCTAGGGATTAATCGGGATTAATCGGCGCTAGGCGGATTGGAATTTTTATATGTAATTTTACAAATATATATTATATACACACATAAATATCAATAATTTAATACAATACTTTAAATAATTTAAAAAATAAACTTAAAAATACTAAGTCAATTACTTCAAAGTTCAAACTTAAACACCGAGTTCAAAGTTTAGAGACGAATTTCAATGTTAAGTGGCTGGATTCGATGTTTTAGAGACATATTAGGATTTTGGGTTAAGAAATATCTAAATAATCATGAAATTTTTTTACTAGAAAAAGTCAAAAAAATCAAAAAAAATAAAAAATCTGACTAGGCCGCCTAGGCCGCCTAGCCCCGCCTAGGCCAAAATCGACACAGTAAATGGCTGCCTAGCGCCTAGGCGGCCGACTAGGCCGATTTTTACAACAGTGATTAAAAGCAATCTTTTTATTCCATTGGGATAGAAGGTTTGCCTTCATCTCAACCCCCTCCCAACACACACACAAAGACCCTGCTGATTAGTCGGACCTTACTGTGTATATGTGTTTGTTAATTTGTTTGTTTACTGCATCACCTAGCAGACAACTACGTATGAGATGAATGTTAGGTTCGAAGACCTTTGGGAAGGCAGTTAGGGCTAGCTGGCAGCCTGGCCCTAAGCCTGACCAAGTTTATGTTTTTTGTAACCTAATTAGTTCTCTGTATATATATCCTAGTCTTGTAATTGTAATCTTTGAGCACCAGAGTAATAAAAGATAAATCATAGTTGCAGCCTGTGGATGTAGGTCACATCAACCGAAACACGTTAAATCTTCGTGTCGTTTATTTTCTGTTTGTCTGTTTCTTTGCATTTGTTTACATGTATTGATTAATCTGGTTCCGCTGCGTCATTTAATTCCTAACAAGTCGATATGGTGATTGATAGTTAGACATATTTGGTTTACATGATTGAGAAATCCCACCTGTTAACACTAAACCAGGAGTAGCCTTAGTTTGAAACATAACTAGACATGCTCAACGGTTTATCTTGACTAAACATATTCAAAACATGATGTTAAAAGGAAATGGCAGCATAGGATTCTATCACTAAATATAGGTAAGGAAACAAGTCATGATTTATCGAAGAGGTAGTGGGCTGGTGGCTCAAGCGGTTGCGATCGACTTCTACGTAAACCCTATACATAAACTTTCTTCGGTCTATCATGAGCATGTTAGTGATATGATTTAGTGAGAAGAATCTGGAATTTTGAGTTGAAATGAAGTGAATAAGATAAAATAATAAATACAGTAAACAATAAACGATGGTGAGGATACGAATGCCAAATAAGTACGTGGATAACATTTCTGGAATCTTAAACTAATAGTGTGTTCGTTTGGGTGACGATTCACACAAATACATCTGTTAGGTTTAACATTCCAAAGTGATATCTCATAATGTCGTACACAATTCAGAACGTATGACAATCATTGTATTCGTGTAGGTGACGATTTGTACGAATATAGACGTAAGTTGCATCTTATGACGAGACATTTAAAAATAAACACTTAACGAAATAGAAAAATAACAACATGATTCAAGAACATTAATTAGGAATTACAACCTAAAAAAATATTTAAGCAAAACGACTTTATAAAAAAAAATTGTGTTTTAACGTTCGTTTTCAAAAATCGACACATTGTCGCGTAAACAAACGAAACTGAACACATGAAGGTTAAAATGGGCTATAAAAGGCTTAACCTCTCCCTCATTTTTTACAGCCATCACACCCTCTCTCTCAAGATTTTCGTCCTCTCTCTCTCTAAACCAAAAGGTTAACATCTTCATTTCTTCACCAAATTTGGTGATTTTGGTGTCAAAACGCGTCTCCACTCGTCTGTAAGCAAAAAGTACAAGCCAAACGAGCTCATAACTACGAGAAAAAGGTAGATCTAGGAGTTTCTTTTCGGGTTTTAAGCCAAACTAAAACCAACATTCTACACCACTTTTATAAATGCTTTCTTAAACTTTTGAAACCCTACACGAGTTCGTATTGAATGATCAAGCACCTGAAACATTCTGGAGTTGTTTAGAGGTTGAAGAAGAAGATCTTGGTTCGAAACTATTAGGTTCAAAGGTCTCCAAAAAGCTGTCAACTTTTCCATTGGGGCTCCCGATATTATTAATCTCAAAGGGAGGCCATTGATATTGCTACTTTTGGAGTGACCAAGGATTTGGCTAAGGCAGGAAGATCGATACTAACAGTGTCAAACTAACCTAAATTTTCTAAGTCCAAATGTTCCGACATTGTCAATATCGAAGCCCTTAAAGCTGGCCAAGTCCCTACACTCCGACATTAACAAGTTCCATGGGTGGCCAGTCGACATTACTAAGTTCGAAGTCGGGTTAGTGGCTAAGTTGATAGTTGCCGATATCAACAAGTTTGATGGGAGTTAAATGATTTTTATATAGGAACAGAGACTATTAGTCTCAGCATTTTGAGTGTAAGCCTATTTTGAATATGAGCTCATCGACTCTGGTAATATTGTTGGATGCCAAAGTTAAACAAACTAATAGGGTGATCATCAAACTTGCAAGCCTCGGCCATGGTCTGACTTAGCGAAGTTATGAAACCTTCAAACCAAATGATTCTCGACCCATGCATACGTGCATGCATGCATGTTAGTAATAGGGTTGCCATCTTTGATTACTAGTGTCGACACAATACAACTGATCACATACGGATATTCATTTAAAACTAACATAATATCAAATTACTAAATTCAAACTCATCGTATCGACATTATCACAAGGATGGACCAGGGGTTCTTTCTAACTTAGATAGTGTACACAACACAACTCACAACTTATAAATACAAAGCAAATGAAATCGAATGAATTTGAAACACAGGGTGTTGAACACTTGGTAAACAGAACTAGGAGTGCACATTTCTACAATATACAATCAACATAACACATAGGTGAGTTCTCATAGCCCATTTTACTCTTTGACTCTTTTGTTTTCAAACTCGGGGTGAAGCATGTATGATATTATCACTTTGCATAACACTTGTGAACTCAAATGACATTACTATTTGCATTGCTACTTCATCATTGTTAGGAATGCTAAACTCGGTCAAACATATTTGGATAACATAGCAATCTGCTTGTTAGTGTATTCACATGTTATGTTCATTTATTCAGGTTCACATGCGCTTTACATAAACTTGATAACTATTCTTGATAACTATTTTCTGGGTGTGTGAAAACTTATGATTGCTCACTAACTACTTTTGTAGTTGACACTTAGTTTCTACATGTTTCAGGTAATGAGAAGTAGGGAAGGATGGATTTCTCTCCTTTTGGACTTCATCACATAGAAAGCTTGGATTTAGCTAACTTAACTGGATCTTTTGGAGAATAAGATTTAGTTAATTTAGCTACATCTTTTGTGTATTTGATGTATGTGATTCATGATAAACATAATTTTTGTGTAAGTAATTTAAATGATTAAATGATATGCGATGATTCAATTTAGCTACCCATGAGCTTATAAACATTCTACGCACTTGTTGTGACATCCCGATGTTTCCGCCATCGGTCGGAGTGTTACACTGTTACATAAGGTAAAAACAGAAACCCCAATGTTCTTGATGGTCAAAAAAGGTTGTTGCATCTTTCTTTCACCAATATGTATGGTTGTCACATACACATAATCTCAACAATCTCAACAGTTGCAGTCTTTAAAAATATAATTATGTATATAAAATTTTATTGTTAGTTCAATACATTAGTAAATGATAGGTAATTAGACAGCCAATTGGCTTGACACCTTTTAACTTGAGTATGGCATTTTCTGACTTTGACTTTAATTCTCTAACATTTGTCAACTAGTTAGCTTTGCCATAATAGTTTAAACCCAGCTTATAAGTGTATGTTACTATATGAAGCTAAATTATAATGGCTCCAAGCCTACAACAATTATTATGAAGAAATTATCACGGTCTTGCCTATTGCCATATTTCTTTTGGTATATATACTGCTTTCTTACTTCCATTGATCACTTGCCCAATATCAAGAACATTTATCTCAATGGCATTCTTGAGGCATATATGGATCAGCCAAAGCTTTGTTAATCAAGAAAAGGCATCAAAATCCAGAATACTCGGATAGATAGAAAAACAAACTACAAGTAAGCGCATCATTCTGCTCGAACAGCAAAATTCTTATTATTCTTTCCCTCATTGATTGAAATAGAAGTGGTATACTAAAAGATTAGAAGTGGTTTTAATAACAAAAAGAGACTTTGATTTTTAGGATTATAACCTCTCGAACAAAGAATTACCAATATAATGGTCCCAATTCATGCAAAAAGTTTTGTCTAGTATCATTTGTGTGACAAGAAATATAAATGGAGTAAATTGCCCTTCTTATATAACTAAACATTAATATTCTGCTTTTTTTTGTTTTAATTAAACCAAACAGTAGACTAAGAAATAGTGAACATTTCCTAATATTTTCCACACAAATTTTCTTGTAAGAGTGTAACAGAATTTCACATAGAAGAAAGTAATATTACTTATGTTAACAAATATATTATGTAAAAACTTGTACCACATGAGTTGAATTAACTAACTAAATCAAATACTTATTTATAAATCTTGTTTCGGTTTTACATATAACGGATGCCTGGGTCGAACTTAAAACTGAGAATGCCATGTGCCAGTGTAATGGGAAGTAATGTTTAGTGAAAAAAAAGATTTCCTCTAACAGGATTAAAATGTTAAATATGTCTCTACAACAAAACCCTTGTGATGTTGACCAATATGCATTATCTAGATTCTAGACAATCCAATGAGTAAAGAGCAAACATACCGTAAAAGTGAGAAATAAGTTGCACAGCAAGATGTTCCTGCCTACAATCATCACCACTTTTCACAATAACCTGAGGAGGAGAGAACATATAAGAACATGATGAGGTTAAAAGGAAAAATAATTACAGCATGATTAAAAAATAGCTGGTATATTTACTCATAATAAATAGGGATAGAAAAGATGAGTATCCAAGATGCGGTTTTAAATGTTTAAAACAACATAAAGACAGTATAATGCATCAATAGTTCAAATTTTTTCAACTCCCTCCCTCTTTCTAAGTTATTGCTAATCAAAATTTCGTTTATTGAATAGTTTCTAAATGTTCAGAATTAACCCAACCAAAAGCATTTGCTTCCATTAAATTATATAAATGTAAGCAAGTTAGTGCAAGAAATGATTTTTCTCAGAAGAGGCCATATTTTCTTAACAATCAATTTTTGGGATAAGCAATTCCCATTAAAAACTTGCCTTGTTGCCACCATGTGACCGGAGAGCAATCATTATGATAATTCTATAAAGAAAAACAGAATCATCTCATAACAGATGTAATCTTTAATAGTTTAATGCATTCCAATCATATTGATTTCACAATTTTTTCCATATATAACCACAAATAAAGAAAACCTAAAGACACCAGAATTTTACTATCCAAGAGATTTTGTACGTGGTAATAGAAGTAAAATGAGGAGAGTTGAAACAATGTTACCTTTCATTATCTTTAAATGGGTCATAACTCACAAAGACTAACAACAGATATGCAAGAAAGTGTAATAACTTGGTGCTTCAGCTTACTAAGAAATTCTCATGACAGTTTAACATCATATTAATGGCTGTAGCTTGATAACCAGCATCTGTTCATGGCCTTGGAACCATTAGAATTGACTACTTGCTAGAAAAACTAAAACAACCGTCTTGAGCGCTTATTCACTCAACCACATACAGGAACTTATTATTTTCAAGTTCCATCAACAAAAACTGGTTCTACAAGTTCCTCTCTGATGAGGGTACCTTGATAGCATTACTCTTATTGTCATTTCATTTTACAAGCAGTAGAAAAAACAAATCACAGCTATAATGATTCGAAGCAAGTATCAGCTGTATATTCCTAATTAGGAAGTTTATATGACGACAAACAACTAACTATACACATGGTTAAGCTAGTTCCAGAGGCCACATCTTTTTAAAAAAGCATCTTGCTTTGTTCTTATAAAAAGAAAAAATCTAACAAATCAGGGAATCAGAATAAAAATAAATAAATAAATAATTGAATAATATATTTTGGAGTGATAACATTTTCATAAGAAGTGGCAAGCAGATGCAAAACTTACAGAGCACAGGTCCCAACCAGGAAGTTTTCCATACTCTGAAGCCTGGCGTATTCTATCTTTTTTTGTTTGCCAAAGTTCACCAGATAATGCATCACCTGCCTTGGGAGTTGCACCATCTATGTCCTGTTTTCAATGAAACATGTCTTAGAGATTACCAGCCTGGAAAAAGTAAAAGTATGGCCACCGGCCATTGCTTTGCTAGTGCTCACCTTCTGTTGTGCTTCTGATGAAGCTTGACCAGACCCCTTTACAGGGAGCCCAGGAGGTGCTTCTCCCTTTAATGCAGCAGCCTGCATAAACAAACAAAATTTTTCATCCCTACGATTGATTGCTAGTAGCCAATCCTTCCTCATCCAAATCAAAAGTTAACGATCAACAATTTAGATGGCACCATACTGTGAGCAAATACTTGGTCATTAAGGGTCTTGTTTATTATAAAGAGTTTTTGGTTTATTGTAAGGGTGAGGATTTTCACTGATTATTTGATAATAAGTGTTGTGGGAGGGATTCCACAAACTCAGTGTTCATGATTGTGTTTATCATACTTGATTTGTGGTCATTGAGTTTGATAAAGGGTATGATTTTCAACAAAAAGTCAAAAACCCTATAAACTTTCCCTTTCACAATAAGCCAGGGACTCTCTAGCATACACACATCCTCTTATAGCATATCTGTGCTAGATCCATGTGGAACACTCGTATCACTCTACACAATGCAGAGCTTCCAAACAATTAGTAGTCTATTCTTATACATTACTTAGAGAAAGACACCCATCAATGATCAACTTGTCCTCAAATTGCCGGGCATTGTTTAAAACATTTCCAAACATTGCAATGATAAGACATACATCAAAGTTAAAAAAAGAGCTTTAAATTTCCAACAGAAGCACCCTGCCATTGATTAGGGAAGCAACAAAGGGTGCAACTTATAGCACATACTATCACCCAGTGCAATAAATAACAGCACTGTACCAAGTTTCTGAATAAAAGTATATCCTATTTATGGGCAATTTAGATGTAGCTTTGTTCACATTTATGCTTTCATGTGCACGATATTGGGGGTATAACCACCGGATCATCTATTACAATTTACACATTCTCCAAATGAGCTTCTCTAAGGCAAATATATGCAGTTCTCTCACAAGTTAATCATTTATATATTCCTTGTTTGACTAGCTATAAACATGCACATGACGCACTCATAAGAATTTAACTATAAACCAGTTAAAAAAACTTAAAACAATAAAGATGTAAGAATAATTAAATGAATACAGTAACATAGTCCAAAAATTTGTGAGTAAAATGCACTCAACCTTGACTTACAGTAAGTATACATTTATTATTGTATATAAGCATTATGCATGCAAACATCTGCTTGCTCATGATTCATTTTTAAGCTTTGAGGTTTGAAAAACTGCAACAGATATAAAGAATTATTAGTTGGAAAACAGAAATTGTACCTTCACTTCCTCAAAAGCAATGGTACTTGGAACACGACGATGCTCCCTCTTTCGTGGTGGTTCCTGAACCTCTATGTCATCCATGCTGACCCCAGAATCTGCAGTCAGTACTACTCTCACCCATTCTAAATCACCGCCATCTGGCGGACAACTGGCACACTCTCCACCTTGATAATGACAAATATCAAATTTTGAATTGGATCCTTCAAAGCTGTTAGAACAGCCGGTGGGTGAATTGTCTACAACAAGACGCACGTTAACAAACTTCGCTTTTGAGTCCCATAACTGACCCATAGCTTGATCAATTGCATCGGAAGCAGATCTTGACATCCTATCATGACCAGAATGGTAAAGATCTTGCCCATTTGACAAGGGATAGGCCCATGGAGGAGGTTTTGGTAAAAATGCATCTCCATTAGCTAATGGGATTCCACCCCTTGAAAGTTTTTGAGAAGTAGAGCCATCCTTCACAGTACTATTAAACAAAAACAGTAACCACAATAAGAAAACATAAAAACAGAGCTAGTCCATGGCAGCAGTTCATGAATTTACCTCAGGGTTTCACTTTTTAATACTTCAACACATATTAGGTAAGGTGCTTTCTCCCTGGAGTTAAGAAGAACAGCTTCATCTTCTGGTATATGAACCACACGGTACATTCCCTTCCCCATGGGGAAGCACACACCTACCATGTAACAAAAACAAGTTTTAAATGAGACAGCTGAGCTTAATATGACGAAGTTATTACTTCAGCTTATATTATGCAAATAACCAAGTGTATTCATTTAACAAAATGAATAGAAAAAAATTGAGATGATCTGCAATGAATCATGAATATGATGTAGAAATGATGATGTGCCCACCATGTATATCAAGTAGGCATATTTAGAATATGATAATTCACAACCAATTGAGGCATATTAAACCAATTTACATCTGAATATAAGAATGTACATTGCCGTAATATATATATGCAGCGAGAGAGAGAGAGAGAGAGAGAGAGAGACCTCCACTACTTTGTGCTGCAGTAACATGCGCATTGATCTCGGTGAGTGACTACAAAGACGTGGGTCACAGATTCAGTAAATGCAAAATTAAAATTTGTTCATCCACACAAAATATAAGCTTAACTTGAAAATGAAAGGAAAAAAAAAAAAAAGCACGACCTCACAAAGCGCACTTTTGCGATCTTCAACTGGAAAAACATCCACTAATCCATATGATGTCTCACATAAGGTGTGAACAAAGTCAAGTGACTCATGATATGTCCCTTTACGAAACTGTGATGCAGTTGAATTTGGTAATGGTGGCTTAAGACTGGAATTCTCATTTCTTTGCTTCTGCCAATAGAGATAGTATTAATAAGAATACCATAGAGAGTCGAACTACTTTGCCAAAAACTTCATCACACCACAACAGATCATGCATTCAAAAGTACTCAATACAGAGCATGCGCTCAAAAGTACTCAATATAAAGCATGCGCCCAAAAGTACTCAATTATGCCCTAGTATTGTCTGTTAAGATTATGGTAGGAGTTGATCAAAAATGAGATAAACTTATAGTGTTCCAAAGAAAATAACATTCAACTAAAGTGCTTGCAAAGTGATCAAAAAAAAAAAAAACAACCACCACCTTACCTAGTATATTCCCACTTTTCAGTAAGGTCTGGGGTAGAGAGGTTGCTCTAAAAGAGTCCCCGGCTCAAAGTTATCGTTTGAAGTTTACCATCCCAATGATTTTAACGTTACTTTCACAAAGAACTAAAATAACGTTAAAATTAGTGCACTTTTACTTTTGCCCCTTAAGGGCCCACACATATATACATTATATGCGTGCACCGCAAATGGGGCGTAAAGCGATAAAAAAAAAACAAAAAAACAAAAACAAAAAAAAAACATAATAGTAAATTAATCACTGAAACTGTCAGAAAGACAAAATCTGATCCGAGTGGCTAAAGTTATAATAAAAAAGAATTGTGGAAGCATTAATCCACTTCAGATTTTCAGATAATTGAAACATCAAAATTTCATTTGGTTATTGATACTTGATCAAATATCAAGTTACAATATGACCTTTTTAAGTCTGTTTGGGTAATTAAAGTAAAACGAAATTTCAAGAGGCTCTAATTTATGTTAAGAATAGAGATTAAAGCATGTGTCAAAGACACCACTAATGTCCTTATGTGGGCTGTGCTGCTTGTTAAACTTCCATATAAGCAACTCACCCAATCAAAAGCCTCTAACATGCTTTTTTAGCCAAGTCTTAATACAATGTCACATTATATTAAAAGAAGATAAATTTATAATTAGGGTTTAGTCCAAAGATCTATATTTGTTTAGGTAACGTATTGACAATTATCACACAATATTTATAAATCTATAGACAGCCATGAACAAACAAAATCACAAAAATCAGAGAATTGAACAGGCTTAAACAATTTTATAATGAAGAAACCCAATCTGGGATATATGTACTAGGTAAGAGTATCAGTTACTAGTATGCAGCTGTAAGTACTAAGCAAAATGGTCAAAGAAACCAAAAATGAAAATTAAAAACATCTAAAACACTCCAAAGAAAAAAAGTAGCAGTCTCAATTATATCTACAAACCTCTTTGTTCTTTTTTGATCCATAAAGTTCTGAATCTTCCACAGAACGATCACGGTCTCTAAATAACTTGCGAAAAAAAATCTCTGTTCCTGGACTGCTTTCAAGTCCGCCACCATTGATGCTTTCATTTGTTGGTACCGTTTTTGTATCATCTGATTGCAAACGAAACAATCTACGAAACAATGGAAAGTCAGAAGATTCTGCTTCCACACCATTTGCAAACCCATTGCTTTCCTCATTAGCGGCTTCGTCTTTCTTTTCTTCATTTTTATCTTTAAAAATTTTCCTAAAGAAGCCTTCTTTCTCATCATCTTCAGCAGAATTTATCACTTTCTCATCTTCTTCACTTTTATCCCTGAAAAGCTTCCGAAAGAACCCATCTTTATCATCACCTTCGACAGATTTTGAAACAGATTTATCATCCAAATCCACTTTATTATCACGAAATAGCCTTTTAAAGAATTTATTATCCGAGCTAGATGTGACATCATCTTCATCTTTACTATCTTTAAGAAGCCTACGAAAAAATCCATCCTTCTCTTTGTCCTCATCATTGCTCTCAACAGACTTGCGCATGTCTTCATCTTTAGAACTTAAAAGCCTTTTAAAGAAACCATCCTTGTCTTGTTCATCATCATCCTTACCGTCTCTCAAAAGTCTCTTAAAGAACCCATCTTTGTCCTGTTCATCATCATCTTTACCATCTCTTAAAAGCCTCTTAAAGAATCCCTCCTTGTCAGGCTCCTCATCATCTTTATCAACAGATTTCCTAAAAAGAAATGCATTCCTTACTTTTGGACTGGGAATAAACTTTTTGAATAGTGTGTTATCATCTGGTGATGGCTTGCTACTGCCCTCCTCTTGCAAAGGGTTTGCTGAAGATGGCGAGAATGAGAAAGACTTCTGAGGTGGTGATGTTGCCAGAGATAATAACCGTTGTTTTGAGGATAGCAATCTAGTGAGAACCTGGTTCTTGCCAGCATTGCTTGCAATCTCGTTTTGTGGTTTAATCAAAGGCGCCCACTCTCCCATTAAGGTAGCAGCAATCTGACACTTTTCTTGGATTCTGCTAATCCCCTCATTATCATCTGAATCCTCAAGCTCCGCCATCAAAAACCATTGCACTTTCAGAGCTATCTTAAGAGACTTGGAGCATATATCAATAACAAATTTATCTAACGATGGACTAGGCTTATGAACAAGCATGTAACATATCTGAAACAAGTAGCTTTCAATGCCAGATAATGGAAGAGTATACATCCTGTTGCAGAGATAATCCCTAACCCCTGGATGATCATGTTTATACAAATAACTAACCGCGATCCACTCGCAAAAGAAAGAAGAATCAAAGAACCTGATCAACCACCCACTCTCTCCACCACTCTCACTCAACAGATTGTTCCTTGTGATCTCCCTCGGTGACTCCTCTCCACGAGTCAATCCCAGAATTCTGACGACCATTATCAGACTAATTTATCATACTCCTAAACCTAGTTGAAAAAACGACATCCGATTCTAAACCCTAGAAACTTCCAGCTTCATTTAATTTCAAACTCACTTAAATTCGATTAAAACCCTAAAGTGGAAGATGTTTTCCGATCAATCATGGTTGCTGTAGATCCTAAAGTTGAAGATCAGAGATTCGGATATGAAAAATAATGAAATAATTGAAATCAAGATCTGATGAAGGATCAATCTTACAAAGGGAGTTGCTTATGGCGCAGATTACCGAAATGAGCTTGGAAAGGTGATCGTCGCAGTTGTCTCCGTTGGGCACAGAGGGAAGTGAAGGAATGATTTAAGCACAACACAAACTCCCGATTTGATTGCGTTCTGATTGTTCTCTTCTTTTACAATTAATTATTTTCCAGTTTTCTTTCGGATGCAAATCATACCGATAACAATTTGCATATTATTTTTCACATTTTAATTTTATTTTCATTTTTATTACAGACACTTGTTTGTTTCAAATTAAGGGACGTTTGGTTGAGTTTAAATCATTAAGTGATGATGGTTAAGATGTTTGAATGTTTAAGAGGATCTGAACCATTAAATGTTTGATTAGGAGTTGAATTTACTTGATTTTGATCTGTATGAATATTCTATTTTATCTTTGAATTTTCATTCATAACTATAACCTTTTAGATGTTGGGCTCAAGCCCACAAGAGTCAAGCATATGTGTTTGGACTTTTGGGTATTTCTTATGTTTTTTTAGTTTATTTCATGCAAGTTGAATTTTCAAAGAGTCAGCATTAAAATATTAAATATCTAAAAATTTAAAAATTTCCCATAACGTGTTTAATAATAGGGTTGTAGAATTTAAATACTCCCGATTTTGACTTTTTCACCGCAATACTTACAACTGATGAAATGTTTATTGACACTCTTAACATTCAAAACATTTTCTATTGACACTCCAAAACATGTGTCACGTCATAAAAAAAGTAAAGCTATTTAAACTTACAATTAACCCATTAACGATCGGTGATCGGTTATTACCAAAAAGGCGATAAATAAATTCATAACACGACATGAAATAGATATTATTATCAAACTCCAACCAAGGAGTCAATTCGGACAATTAAATGCAAAGTAAGTGAACAGAATGATAACACACGTTACATGCTTATTTTAACCTCCATCATTTAAACTTTACTGAGGTACGAATAAATAAAACATAAATAAAACAATAATTATTAAATCCTTATTTACACATACGATTATCAGCAGAAAAAATTATGGTGACAGTTTCAGCGTAAAATTGTTTAAATTAACAAGATACGTTAAAAATGGGATTTAAATCGGTTAAACGTGTCACACCCCGACCGACGGCGAAACACGTCAGGGTGCGATGTGTAATTGTCCAAAAGCTCATGGTGTTATTTGTAAGTTTCAACATTTAATCCATCCATTTAAATCAAACATAATTGTCATTCAATTACAACATTTAAGTATCATAAATCCCAAACATTACATCATGATTCAAATACATAATATTCATTATTGTTTAACTAGGTCTCAAAGTTTCTATATGATATTCATCCAAAAGCTATAACCTGTTATACATGTAAAATAGAGTTTGATCAACTATTTGCATAGTTGGTGAGTATCACATACATTTGATATAGATATATATATATATATATATATATATAAAAGATGCAAACATAAATCTAACTAGCATGTATTAAAAGTATGAATAATAACAAGTTTGATATGAATGAATGAATAAACCCAATGCTTGTGTCCAAACAAGTGTTCTTACAAATGAATTAACATTTGTATAAAGCCAATGCGAATATGGTATCTAACACATATTAGGTTACTAAATACCAATGCTTGCTTGACTGGCAATAACAAATAATCACAACAAGTCTCACACATAACAATGAACACAAAGACTAACTAGATTCAAAGCTTGCATCATGTTTGAATGATTTCAAAAGTTTGAATACAAACACGATTAACATCCCAAAAGATTACAAAAGTGTAAAAGAGGGAAGATGTGATAAACTCACATGTTTTTTGTTTGAGATTGTCCAAGTTTTTCTTGATTTTGTTTAATAAGCAATGAATCTCAGATCAATCTAAGTATATAAAAATATAACTTAGATCCTTATTTGTTTATATTTGTCCATGTTAACCATTGATTTTGATAGATACATGATTTAAATTGAAATACATAAAAATGTATAATGCTTTAAAATGTTTTAAGACCTTTGTAATAAATAATTGAATTCATAATACTAAAATGATAATAAATATGAGAATGATAATTAAATGTTTATAGTTTATTTTATAAAAATAAACATTTAGAAGATGGATAATCATTTATAAAGTTTAAAATAAGTAAAATAAGTTTATGAATGTTTAACAAATTGTAAAAATCTTAAAAAGATTTTTATATGTTTAGAGAAATTAAAAATAAAAATGATTTATAAATGATTTATAATATTATAAAATTAATCTCAGAAAATTAAAATAATTTGCTGAATTTTTAGATCAATTTTATAAATAATACATATATATTTTTTTAAGTTTATTTACACAATAAAATAGCAAATCTGTAAAAATAATATTCCAAAAATTATTTAAAAATTTCAAAATATTAATATTGTTGAAAAATAATTTCTGGAATTTTTCCAGAATTTTTAGAAATGTTTTAGTATATTTTATATATTTAAAACCACCACCGAATGTACAAGGGGGGTCAATAGCCAGAATTACCTAATTTAAGATTAGCTGTATTGTAACATGTTTTCGGATTAATGCAGTCATCAAAGGTCCGTGATCACCCAATATTTTGGTTTGTGTAAAATGACTTTTGTTGAGATTTAGGCCCAGATAATATACAACAACGAAACCTACAAAGATTTCAAGGTGAAGCGGGAGGCGAAAGAGGCAAGCATTACCACATAAGAAATAAAAAATTATGAGTTGATAAACAAGGCCAAGTAGACATGGGTTAGAATATTGGAAATTGGAGAAAAATAACTCTTGAAGAAGAGGTTAACGATGATAGTAAAAGAAAAAGAAAGAAGAAATCAGAAAAAAAATATGTTACTTTTATTCAATCGTGTGAGGCCCCGAAACCGGGCACCTCGCAGAGGTTGGTTTTCATCATAACACATAGCTCTTAAACTAAAAACTTTCATAATCATGCAGCGGAAATGTAAACATAGTTTGATAAACAGAAATCAGTAAAGCGTCTGTATCAAAAACATATCGGATTGCCAAAACCATCGAATTCTCTATATTGATGCCCCGAGCTCCATACCTTCTTTCTCCTTAGCCTTAACCTGACATACATGCTAAATCAAGTCAGCTTACGCTGGTGAGTTCTAGTTTTCGTAAAACAACATTAAACATACATATCATAAACACCATTTCATACACATAGTCCATAACCTTAGCACATATCATCATTCCCATCATCGTCATACGTTCCACTGTCACCATACGAACAGTGGGCTTATGCCGGCACAAGGCTCCATGTTTATAGTCCGATCGACTCTTACCATGTTTATAGTCCGATCGACTCTTACCATGTTTATAGCCCGATCGGCTCTTACCATGTTTATAGCCCGATCGGCTCCGTGTTTATAGCCCGGTCGGCTCCATGTTTATAGTCCGGTCGACTCTCTTGTTTATAGTCCGGTCGACTCCATGTTTATAGTCCGGTCTACTCTCATGTTTATAGCCCGGTCGGCTCCCTGTTTATAGTCCGATCGACTCCCCTGTTTATAGTCCGGTCGACTCCATGTTTATAGCCCGATCGGCTGTTCATATCCTGATACGATCAGGTCATCATTCGTATTCACCCAGTACAAGTACCGGAGCATCATCATTCACACATACCCTATAGCACATATAGGGACATCATTCATTCATCATACATTATACACTAGCATCATATCGTCATTCATCGTAATCCTCATACATTTCATGCTAGCATTATAACATCATTCATCGGGTTAATCATGGCATCTTAGGCATGTCATACTAGCCTCATTTCATCATACCATCATAACATACTAGCATCATTTCATCATACCATCATAACATACTAGCATTGTTATCATATCATAACATCATGGTATCATACTATCATCCTAGCCACCTAGGACCTTGCCATATCCCTATAACTATTCTCATAGTTATCGTCATGAAGCATGTGATCATAAAGTCATCATCATATCATATGCTAGCATCATTATCATGTCATGTTATTTATCATCATAACTCATTTATCATGCATTTATCATAATTAGCATACTTTCATGCATACACCATGCTAACACATAAGCATGCATATATAGTCAGGGCATATCATCATTCATTCATCATCATCATAAGCACATAACATCATAGACATCACAATAAGCATGCATGTCAGCCCAAAACATCAAACATAAAAAAGGGCGTCTAGAACTCACCTGATAGTAGTTTCCTGTGTCCTTAGCCGAACCCCTTAGCTAGGCCTTAAGAACCTACATCAGTTACATCATCCCATTACATCACATTCTTAGACTTAGAAATTATTCTAAGTCCTCATAACCAACTAGTCCCCATTATAAACTCAAGTTCCCGAATCTTAGCTAAGTATCCGAAACACTGGAGGTTCATTACACACCCCATACTCGAAACCCATGTACACGAAATTCCTGGAGTTCACGAAATGGATTGTACTCGAAATCATTAAGTGTATTCGAAGTAGCATGTGTACACGAAATGGCCCTTGTACTCGAAATGCCCTGTACACGAAGTATCCTTGTATTCGAAACAGTCATGTACTCGAAATAACAATGTATGATTTCGAGTACCCTCTATACCTGATTTCGTGTACTCATCATTTCATCATTAAACATCTCATAAATTCTTCTAAGACTTTGGGAAGCTAGTTCTAGATTCCTTAGGGTGTTATCCACACACTGGAACCTCAAAGTTCCGAACTTTATGCATAAAGGTGTGAGCTTTATGCATAAGTTCCCTTTTTATATAACTATCCTAACTTTTGTATAAAAAATCTAGCTTTATATATATGAATCACTTACTTGAAGGTAGCTGATTCTCCTGGTAGAATCCCGTGCGTTTCTTCCTTTGTTTGGTCGAACAAAAGCTCGTTTCTTGGAGTTCCGGGACTCCACTTCTGTCACACCCCCAATTTCAACTAACGGAATCACACCGTTTGGGAGCATGACAAACCAGGATCTCAGATCATTAGACATAGCGAAGACCTCTATATGAATTTCAAAAACATACGTTGGTCTTTAAAACAAACATAATAACCAGAGTTTACAAAAAGTGCGGAAGCGTTTAAAAACCATAAACAGTTGTAAATCAAACATTACAATTCAAAAGTACTTAAATATTCATATTTAAATAATCAAAGTGACAGAAATGCATGAGACTCTATCTTCCTAGTCCATGCCAGCTGTTACGCGCGCCTTAGCGTCCTGAGAAAACATGCAAATCAAGTCAACACAAAGGTTGGTGCATAACACAGGTTTTAAGTAATCATAGTGTTCAAAACATCAGTTTGAATAACAAGTTGTAGATAACATAATCACAATTGCACAGTCATGATAGCTAGTCATATAACTATTTACATACGTGTTCGATACCGAAGCTGACTAGTTGCCATGCTATAGCATGTTTTCGCCTTGCCACTATTGTCTATCACAACAATAGTAAATGTGTGTTTGGTCAGTCAAACACCTGCGTATATCCCATCTACCAGGTGAGGTTTGTCAAACCTAATAGATCTATTTCCAACTACCACGCTTTGCATTACAGCAAACTAAACGGTTCGAGGTGTGTAAGGACTTTCAAGTTGATATGTTTTCACATAATGTAAACAGATAACTCATGCAAGTGATATGTATCTAAAAAGCAGTTTGTTGCACATGTTTTCTCCCCCAAAACAGTTTAAAATAAGAAAGGGGCCGTGTACGCACCTTTGTTTTTAGCAGAATGATCAAGTATGTGAAAACTCGCGTAGAAATCCTCTACGAAGAATCTGTGATTTAAACAATAACCTATTGTTATTCGAATAATCGTTTTGTGCTTGAAATCACATACGTGTCAACACACGTATGTTAAAGTGTGAGAATTAGGCATACGGAAGTACGCGTGCTTTTGAAATCGTTTAAATAAAATCACTTTTGATTTTATTTAATTTAAACGTAATTATACGCGATTTCGTGTTCGGATTAAAATATAGATTTTATTGTCCTAACACGTTCGTATTCTAGTTACGGTTCCAACGAAACTTGAACGAACTAAATCGGAGTTCGTATGTGAAAGTTATGATTAAAACACCAAAATAATCAAAAACATCAAAAATTTGTTTGGGCCGGGACTCGAACCCGCGACCCTCAACACAAACGCCCAAGCCTTTAACCACCACGCCCGCTAGGGTATCGCGTTGATTAACCAGAAAATAATTCTTTTAACCCTTGATCCAGACTAGTTCCTCTTCACACCATAGCCGAAGCACTTAACCTCCAAATTGGTCCTTAATTCGAATTCGATCCAGTCTAAAACCATAAGATTTTCATTAACATAGATATTTCGCACCTGCCTACACATTTAATTCGAATATTACACTTGTTTGAGTCTACATCCCCAATCTCGGTTCTACTTAGAACCCTAGATATCAAATCCCCTTAATTCAATGTTAAAACCAAAAATTGTTTTGTGTTTAAGCTTAATCGGAACTATATGAAACTGATGGTAACAATTAATTTGGTTCTAGATCTTGTTTGAACCGAAACCCCCAAAACAACATTGTCAAGAACCCTAATTACTTGAATTCTATGAAAACGATTGTATCAGTTGAAATTGATCTAGGAACATCCTTAGTCGGCCCTTTTAGAAAGTTTAGGAACAATTTCTAACCTGTTTTGATGAAGAATCGATATAAAACCACTTTGAGCCCTAGATTCGGTCACCTCCGATCGTTTTCTTCTTTCCACCGCACTTGGAATCAAATTGATGCTTACAGAACCTCCAGAGGGTGTCGACTAATGCTTTAGGAGGTTTAATTTCGCGAATTACATATGATTTGTACGAATTTGATAATCATTGTAAACGGTTTCGACTTTCAATCGTTATTTCAATTAATTCGACAAGTTAAAACATCAATAACGTTTAGAAACTGATATTAATCATTAATAGAATGATTATGGATAATAAATTTCGGTTTTTACCTAGTTTTAATGTGGGAATCGATTTTTGTAAACCTTTTGGCCGAATTTTTGACTTGTAAAAGTCAAAATTTGTCATCTTACCCCTTACAATTCAAATCCTATTAAATTGGATATTCCTAAACTTAATTTGAGTAATTCTATAACTTGCAGTTCCATTTTTCTTAATTTCGAATTATCACTGTCAATTCCGGACTACCGGGGTCACTGATTAATTACTTGAACTAGTATTGGGCTTGATTAACCAATTGGGCCTCCATCGATTTCACTGGGCCTATCTTGAGTTTATTGGGTCTAACTAAACCTCAATGGGCCTACCATCCCCTTTATTGGGCCTACTTGACTATATTGGACCTTGATCTTGTAATTGGGCCTCCCTAGATCTCATTGGGCCTCCCTAGATCTCATTGGCCTTAATTTGATTACATTGGACCTCATTTGCCCCTGTTGGGCCTAACTTAGTTCTGTTGGGCCTTCATAGGCTTTATTGGAACTGATTTGTCTTGTTGGGTCTTCCTTGACTTCACTGGATCTTCTTTGGCTTTACTGGGCCTTCATTGGCCTTGTTGGGCCTTCATTGACCTTGTTGGGCCTATTGGACCTTCCTTGGTCTTATTGGGCCTTGATTTACATTGTTGGGCCTGTGATAGCACCAACTCCCGTTAACAAGGTTAGTGTGAAAAGTCGAATTGTCACATCATCCCCTTGTTGAAGAAATTTTCGTCCCGAAAATTAGCAAGTGTTAGGAGTAGTTAGGAAACTACTTACGAGTTTAAATCGTACGTGTTAGTGTGATTTGATCATTCTGTGTGCTTGTGTGTACTCTCACACAAAGTCTAATGTTTGCAACATCACAACTCAATTGTGATCTTTCAATATGACTGTTTGCGTGTACACTAGTTAGTTCACCTAACTGTGACTGTTTGATATACTGTGTTGTGTAACCTCACACATAGTGAGTGTCTGAAACTGTTTGTACTATGCAACCCCGCACATAGCAAAGTGTATGTAATCAATGCACTATGCAACCCCGCACATAGCAAAGTGTATGTAATCAATGTACTATGCAACCCCGCACATAGCAAAATGTATGTAACCAATCGTGTATGTACTACCATAAAATGTAGCACATAAAACATATAAAATATAATGTAGCACAAATATTTGTAACAAAATCAATTGAATAAATAAAACGTTTGTGCTTACCGTTTGAAATTTGCAGTGTTGATGTGTGAAAGCATCACGTCATCCCCTTGTTGAAGGAAATTTCGTCCCGAAATTTAACATGCGCTCTCAGTGTTATCAGCAGCTGTCTTGTATAGATGAGGATATTTCTTCATCATTTGGTCTTCTCGTTCCCATGTGAATTCAGGACCCCGTCTTGAATTCCATCGGACTTTGACTATTGGAATCTTACTTTGCTTCAATTGTTTGACCTCTCGGTCCATGATCTCTGCTGGTTCTTCAATGAATCGCAGTTGTTCATCTACTTGTATTTCTTCCAACGGTACAATCAATGTCTCGTCAGAAAGACATTTCTTTAAATTCGATACATGAAAGACATCATGAACTCCACTGAGTTCATCCGGTAGTTTGAGTTGGTACGCAACCGGACCAATCCTTTTCAGAATCTCAAAAGGTCCTACGTAACGTGGACTAAGTTTTCCGCGCTTGCCGAATCGTATCACACCTTTCCAAGGTGATACCTTTAGAAGAACTCGATCTCCCACTTGAAATTCCAACGGCTTGCGACGTTTGTCTGCATAACTCTTCTGTCGATCCCGAGCCGCTGCCATACGGTTCCGGATTTGAACTATCTTCTCTGTTGTTTCATGCACTAGTTCAGGACCTGTTATCTGACTGTCACCAATTTCAGCCCAACAAACTGGTGAACGACATTTGCGACCATACAAAGCTTCAAACGGTGCTGCTTGAATACTTGTATGATAACTATTATTGTAAGAGAATTCCACTAACGGTAAATGATTCTCCCAGCTATCACCAAAATCAATTACACAAGCTCGTAACATATCCTCGAGCGTTTGAATCGTTCGTTCACTTTGACCGTCGGTCTGTGGATGATAAGCGGTACTCATATCCAAACGAGTCCCCAATGACTTATGAAGAGATTTCCAAAAATTGGAAGTAAACCGGGCATCCCGATCTGATATGATAGATATTGGCACACCATGCCGTGCTACTACTTCCTTGATGTAAATGCGAGTCAACTTCTCCATCTTGTCAGTTTCTTTGATTGCTAAGAAATGTGCAGATTTCGTTAATCGATCGACAATTACCCATATCGTATCACAACCGCTCGGTGTACGGGGTAACTTAGTAATAAAATCCATCGAAATCTGTTCCCATTTCCACATCGGTATCTCTGGTTGTTGCAGTAAACCAGATGGCTTCTGATATTCAACTTTGACTTTCGAACAAGTCAAACATTTGCTAACGTACTTAGCAATATCAGCTTTCATATGAGGCCACCAATACAGTGCCTTCAAGTCATGGTACATCTTGTCTGATCCCGGATGGACTGAATATCTGGACTTGTGCGCTTCGTCCATCACGAGTTCCCTTAAACCTCCATACAAAGGTATCCACATTCGATCAATGAAATAACGAATTCCATCAGGTTTAACATTCAATTGTTCTTCCATTCCTCGTAAAGATTCCGGTACTAAGTTTTCCGTTTTCAAAGCCTCAATCTGAGCACTGTGTACCTTGTCAGGTAAATCAGTATGTATTGTCATCATAAGTGCGCGAACCCGTCTTGTTCCCGTTGTATCTTTTCTGCTCAAAGCATCGGCTACAACATTAGCCTTTCCCGGGTGATACTTAATCGCACACTCATAATCGTTCAACAATTCAACCCATCGTCGTTGCCTCATGTTAAGCTCCTTCTGATCAAAGATATGTTGCAAACTCTTGTGATCAGTATAAATTGTACACTTAGTTCCATACAAATAATGCCTCCAAATCTTCAAAGCAAAAACCACTGCTCCTAACTCTAAGTCATGAGTAGTGTAATTCTTTTCATGTGTTCGTAGTTGTCTGGAAGCATAAGCGATCACTTTATCCCGTTGCATCAACACACATCCCAAACCCTGTCCAGATGCGTCACAATACACCGCAAAGTCTTCCGTTCCTTCCGGTAAGGACAGAATCGGTGCACTGCAGAGCTTCTGTTTCAATAACTGGAATGCAGCTTCTTGTTTATCCGTCCAGTTATACTTTGTTCCCTTGTGCGTCAGAGCTGTAAGTGGTTGAGCGATCTTTGAGAAACCCTCAATGAATCGTCGATAATAACCCGCCAAACCAAGGAATTGTCGTACCTCGGTAGGGGTCTTTGGCGCTTCCCAATTCTTAATCGCTTCAATCTTTGCTGGATCAACATGTATACCCTTTTCATTAATTATATGACCCAAGAACTGTACTTCTCGCATCCAGAAATCACATTTCGAGAACTTAGCGTACAGTTGTTCTTGCTTCAATAGCTCTAACAGTAATCGAAGATGTTCAGCGTGTTCCTCCTCAGACTTTGAATAGATGAGAATGTCATCAATGAAAACAATGACAAACTTATCAAGATAAGGTTTACAAACACGATTCATGAGATCCATGAATACAGCTGGAGCGTTTGTCAACCCAAATGGCATGACCAAGAACTCATAATGGCCATAGCGTGTCCTAAATGCTGTCTTTGGAATATCCTCCTCCTGAACTCTTAGTTGATGATAACCCGACCTGAGATCAATCTTCGAGTAATAACTCGAACCTTGCAACTGATCGAACAGATCGTCAATCCTGGGTAACGGATACCGGTTCTTGATAGTAACCTTGTTCAATTCCCGGTAATCGATACACATACGAAAAGTTCCGTCCTTCTTCTTTACAAACAATACTGGAGCTCCCCATGGCGAAAAACTAGGTCGTATGAAACCCTTATCCAACAATTCTTGCAATTGTGTGGATAACTCTTGCATTTCTGACGGTGCAAGTCGATAAGGCGCCCTAGCTATCGGTGCTGCGTCCGGTGTAAGATCGATTCGGAATTCCACCTGTCTGACAGGCGGTAATCCCGGCAAGTCTTCTGGAAATACCTCCGGATATTCACAAACTATAGGTATATCTTCAAGTTTCTTCTCAGCTACTGGCTTTTCAGTTATCAATGCTATAACTGCCGTATGACCCTTACGTAGACACTTGTGTGCTTTCATACAAGATATGAGACGCAGTGGCGTACTGCTCTTCTCGCCTTGTACATATAATGTCTCTCCCTGCGGAAGAGGTATGCGAACAATCTTTTCATGGCATACAATTTCAGCCTGGTTCTTGGACAACCAGTCCATGCCAATGACTACATCAAAACTGCCTAAGGCAATAGGCATCAAATCAATCTCTAATGTCTGACCCATCAAATCAAGGATACATCCCTTATAAATGTTTTCTACTACAATCAACTTACCATCCGCTAATTCCACAGTATAGGGACTATCTAAGGCAGTGGGACTAACATCTAGTGACTTAGCAAGTGAACTAGATACAAAACTCCGGTCGGCACCAGTGTCAAATAGCATAGAGGCATAGTGATTATTTAAGAGGAACGTACCCGTGACAATGTTGGGATCCTCCCGCGCTTGACGTCCTCCAATCACAAACGCCCTGCCTCTAGCACCGTTGTTGTTGTTATTATTGTTGTTGTTGTTGTTGTTGGTGCCATTGCCATTACCGTTGCCACCTCCATTACCATTGTTGTCCCCGCCTTTCTTAAGTTGTGGGCAATCTTTCTTGAAATGCCCCATCTTGCCACACTCAAAACAACCCTTCTGCACGTTGTTTTGATTGTTATTATGGTTGTTATTGTTGTTCTGCAGCTCTCCGCGACAATCCTTAGCCGCATGTCCAACCTTGCCACACCTCTGGCACTTAGCTTTGTCACATTGGTTACCCGCATGATGGTAACCACATCTGTTGCACTTGGGGTGCTTACCAATATAGCCCCCCGATGATGATGATTGTTGACCACTGTTGGAATTATGATAGGACTTGTTTGAGTCCTGCTTCCTGTTCTGCTGTTGGTTGTTACCCTTGAAGTTATTATCCCACTTTCTCTTGTGATCTCCTACCTTGGTAGCAGATGTTCGCTTAGGCAGGGTTCCCTGTAACACTGCCTGATCAGTAAGCTGATGTGCTAGACGAACAGCTTGTTGGATGGTGGTGGGATTTGCTGAAGTAACCAACCCTTGGATCTGAGGCACTAGTCCTCCAATGTACCTTTCGATCCACTTACTAACTGGAGTAGCCATGTGTGGTAGCAGTCTGGCCAGTTCATGCGATCTGGTCGTGTATTCCTCAATATTTGACCCCTCCATTTTGAGGTGCCAATACTCTTCTTCCAACTTCTGCATTTCACTGCGAGGACAGTACTCTTCTCGCAGTAAGGTTTTGAAGTCATCCCATGTTAAGGCATTTGCCTCACCCAATCCCAGAGTCTGAACATTCGAGTTCCACCAGGTCAATGCTGGACCCTCCAATGTTCCCGTTGCAAACTTCACTTTGCTCTCGTTGGGGCAGTTGCACATTTCAAACACCGACTCAGCCTTTTCAATCCACCGAAGGAGTCCAATGGCCCCCTCCGACCCTTTGAAATTGTGAGGTTTGCAGTCCAAAAACATCTTGAACGTGCAAACTTGTGGGTTAATCACTCCCCCAGCTGGACCCTGTGGTCCTGTGTTGTGTGTTTGAGCATACTGTGCAATAGCCTCTGCGACTCTGTTGTTAATTAGCTCATTGAGCTCAGCAACAGTCATATGTACGTTTCCCTCAGCCATTAGTTTCCTATTTATAAGAAGTGTTAGCACGAAGTCAAAATCCAATGTAACATGTGTAAGTAAAACAACAAACACAACATGTAATATAAGCCAACACAGTTGTTGAAAATAAAAGATAACTCTTCCATAAATAGTAATTTTCTTTGAGTACAATACTTTTGAAATGAAATACAAAATTTCAAACTACTAAGGTAGGAACACAACCCGTTCCTAATAAGTTTAAATAAACTAAGAAAGAAATGAAAATAATCAGTCGTCCTCAACGGTGGATTCAGGATCGGACTCAGCAACTGGTGCTGGTTCCTCCTCTTCATCCTCGTCCTGTTCCTCATTCTCAACTACTACTAGATCTTCTAAAGCTTCAATCCTGCCCTCCAAGATCTCGGCTCGGTTCTCTGACTCCTCTAGACGACCAATCATGTTCACCATCTCATCCCGCATGTCATGAACTAGATGGGCAAGTTCATCCTGCCTCTCAATGGCATCCCATAACTCCTGGGATCTCTGATAGAGCTTCTCCTCTGCTGTATCCACGTCCTCACGCAACTTGGCGATCTCCTCTGCGTCCGTCCTTTGCCTCTTAGGCTCAGGAGCGTCCAGTACGGGTGGTGGATGTGTAGATGGTCCTGCAGCATAGAGTCCCTGGGTATTCACCCATGGTGCCTCCTCCGGATCCTCATCCGGGTCCTCAACTGGATCCTCCTCGGGATCCTCGTCTGGATCCTCATCAGGATCCTCCTCTGGATCCTCCTCTGGATCCTCATCAGGATCCTCCTCGGGGTCCTCATCCGGATCCTCCTCTGGATCGGAGTCCTCCATCTCATATGGTGGAGGTGATGGAATGGGTGGTGGTGGTGATGATGGTGGTGCCGGAACTATCGGCTCCTCGTCCTCGGAATCATCAATGATAACATAAGGAACTGATGATGAAGCCATGCCTGTTACATAATATCATATGTAAGTGCAGTGCCATGGAATACGTAAGCAATTCAATTACATAGTGTCATATGTAATTTCTAAGCAATGCGTATTAACAAATGTGTCTAATGTCTAACAGTCATAGTCTAGGCCTACAAATGCAAACCTAGTTCGCTATAACCAATGGCTCTGATACCAATCTGTCACACCCCCAATTTCAACTAACGGAATCACACCGTTTGGGAGCATGACAAACCAGGATCTCAGATCATTAGACATAGCGAAGACCTCTATATGAATTTCAAAAACATACGTTGGTCTTTAAAACAAACATAATAACCAGAGTTTACAAAAAGTGCGGAAGCGTTTAAAAACCATAAACAGTTGTAAATCAAACATTACAATTCAAAAGTACTTAAATATTCATATTTAAATAATCAAAGTGACAGAAATGCATGAGACTCTATCTTCCTAGTCCATGCCAGCTGTTACGCGCGCCTTAGCGTCCTGAGAAAACATGCAAATCAAGTCAACACAAAGGTTGGTGCATAACACAGGTTTTAAGTAATCATAGTGTTCAAAACATCAGTTTGAATAACAAGTTGTAGATAACATAATCACAATTGCACAGTCATGATAGCTAGTCATATAACTATTTACATACGTGTTCGATACCGAAGCTGACTAGTTGCCATGCTATAGCATGTTTTCGCCTTGCCACTATTGTCTATCACAACAATAGTAAATGTGTGTTTGGTCAGTCAAACACCTGCGTAGATCCCATCTACCAGGTGAGGTTTGTCAAACCTAATAGATCTATTTCCAACTACCACGCTTTGCATTACAGCAAACTAAACGGTTCGAGGTGTGTAAGGACTTTCAAGTTGATATGTTTTCACATAATGTAAACAGATAACTCATGCAAGTGATATGTATCTAAAAAGCAGTTTGTTGCACATGTTTTCTCCCCCAAAACAGTTTAAAATAAGAAAGGGGCCGTGTACGCACCTTTGTTTTTAGCAGAATGATCAAGTATGTGAAAACTCGCGTAGAAATCCTCTACGAAGAATCTGTGATTTAAACAATAACCTATTGTTATTCGAATAATCGTTTTGTGCTTGAAATCACATACGTGTCAACACACGTATGTTAAAGTGTGAGAATTAGGCATACGGAAGTACGCGTGCTTTTGAAATCGTTTAAATAAAAATCACTTTTGATTTTATTTAATTTAAACGTAATTATACGCGATTTCGTGTTCGGATTAAAATATAGATTTTATTGTCCTAACACGTTCGTATTCTAGTTACGGTTCCAACGAAACTTGAACGAACTAAATCGGAGTTCGTATGTGAAAGTTATGATTAAAACACCAAAATAATCAAAAACATCAAAAATTTGTTTGGGCCGGGACTCGAACCCGCGACCCTCAACACAAACGCCCAAGCCTTTAACCACCACGCCCGCTAGGGTATCGCGTTGATTAACCAGAAAATAATTCTTTTAACCCTTGATCCAGACTAGTTCCTCTTCACACCATAGCCGAAGCACTTAACCTCCAAATTGGTCCTTAATTCGAATTCGATCCAGTCTAAAACCATAAGATTTTCATTAACATAGATATTTCGCACCTGCCTACACATTTAATTCGAATATTACACTTGTTTGAGTCTACATCCCCAATCTCGGTTCTACTTAGAACCCTAGATATCAAATCCCCTTAATTCAATGTTAAAACCAAAAATTGTTTTGTGTTTAAGCTTAATCGGAACTATATGAAACTGATGGTAACAATTAATTTGGTTCTAGATCTTGTTTGAACCGAAACCCCCAAAACAACATTGTCAAGAACCCTAATTACTTGAATTCTATGAAAACGATTGTATCAGTTGAAATTGATCTAGGAACATCCTTAGTCGGCCCTTTTAGAAAGTTTAGGAACAATTTCTAACCTGTTTTGATGAAGAATCGATATAAAACCACTTTGAGCCCTAGATTCGGTCACCTCCGATCGTTTTCTTCTTTCCACCGCACTTGGAATCAAATTGATGCTTACAGAACCTCCAGAGGGTGTCGACTAATGCTTTAGGAGGTTTAATTTCGCGAATTACATATGATTTGTACGAATTTGATAATCATTGTAAACGGTTTCGACTTTCAATCGTTATTTCAATTAATTCGACAAGTTAAAACATCAATAACGTTTAGAAACTGATATTAATCATTAATAGAATGATTATGGATAATAAATTTCGGTTTTTACCTAGTTTTAATGTGGGAATCGATTTTTGTAAACCTTTTGGCCGAATTTTTGACTTGTAAAAGTCAAAATTTGTCATCTTACCCCTTACAATTCAAATCCTATTAAATTGGATATTCCTAAACTTAATTTGAGTAATTCTATAACTTGCAGTTCCATTTTTCTTAATTTCGAATTATCACTGTCAATTCCGGACTACCGGGGTCACTGATTAATTACTTGAACTAGTATTGGGCTTGATTAACCAATTGGGCCTCCATCGATTTCACTGGGCCTATCTTGAGTTTATTGGGTCTAACTAAACCTCAATGGGCCTACCATCCCCTTTATTGGGCCTACTTGACTATATTGGACCTTGATCTTGTAATTGGGCCTCCCTAGATCTCATTGGGCCTCCCTAGATCTCATTGGCCTTAATTTGATTACATTGGACCTCATTTGCCCCTGTTGGGCCTAACTTAGTTCTGTTGGGCCTTCATAGGCTTTATTGGAACTGATTTGTCTTGTTGGGTCTTCCTTGACTTCACTGGATCTTCTTTGGCTTTACTGGGCCTTCATTGGCCTTGTTGGGCCTTCATTGACCTTGTTGGGCCTATTGGACCTTCCTTGGTCTTATTGGGCCTTGATTTACATTGTTGGGCCTGTGATAGCACCAACTCCCGTTAACAAGGTTAGTGTGAAAAGTCGAATTGTCACAACTTCGTGTACTCGAGAGATTGTGCTTCCAGCCAAAGGTTGTCACATTTCCCAAGGCACTCCTATTTATAGGCAGTGTCCTTGTATTCGAAATATGGTGTACACGAATTCTGAAATTTCGAGTACACGATTTCTAAGCTTCACTTGGTTATTTTCCATCCCTTTTCTAGCAAGTTAGTTGTTTGTTACGCATTCGTAAGTTCAAGTAACTTGTATTAGAAAATTTGGGATGTTACAAATCGAGATTTGAAGTGAAAGGGAAAAACCATAAAAAATGTGTTGGGTGACTAGGGACTGGTTTTTCCTTTTCATATGTTGCGAAATAATGGGCTTACCACGTGAGTCACGCATATGTTTTGAACTTTTGAGTAGGGGTGTTCATCGCCTCATCGGTTTGGTCAACGGTTTGTTCGGTTTATTCAGTTTTCAAAAATTTTTCCTCCTAACCGTTAACCGAACTGAACCGAATTCAGAATATGGTTATCCGAACCGAATTCAATTCGGTTCGGTTTCGATTATAACCGAACAAACCGAATTCAACCGAATAAACCGGTTAAAAACCGAATAAACCGAATTTAACCAAATAAACCGAATTCAACCTTATATTATTAATAAAAATAATAAATTTAATTATGAATTGGGTTTAATCGGTTAACCGAATAAACCGAATTCAAAAAATATCTAAAACCGTTAACCGAACCGAAAACCAAATTCGAAATTTGGATACGGTTAGGAACCGAATTCAGAATTAGGTTCGTTTTTTTCGGTTATGGATACGGTTCGGTTATCGGTTTTTGTGACACCCCGTAATTTCTAGGTCAACAATTTATTTATTTAAATGTTTATTTAAATACTATTTGTACACGTGGCACTACAATTAGTTTAATTTAGTGTGAGACGTGGCACGACAGTACGAACACTGACACGCAACAAGGTAATTCGAGAAATTATCGAGAAACCGCACACACGTGTCAAAAGTCACGAACATTGGTGAATGTCACAACATTTGGTCACACAGACACTTCACGGGTCAATTTTGGTTAATAATTGACTATTTGAGTTCAATCGATGCCTAAACAGGCGTCTCTGGCGATACGCGCGGAAGGTTTAAGAGACGCCTCATCCAGCTGCCTCGCGCGGAACGCCAGGCGCCGACCACTCTCGCCAGGCATTACGCCTGAGAGCCCAGAATCGCAGAAATATTAAAAGGACCAACCAGGGACTTGATACAACATCTCCACTCATTTCTCTCGAAACTACCAGCTATATTTCGGCCCAACACTCTTCCTCTTCATCATTACAGCATGTGGAAGCCATTGTTGAGCACCTTGAATCTCAAGATTGAAGGAGAGGAGCTAGGAACTTGCAAGGCACTTGAAGAAGAAGACTTGGAAAGCTTGAACACCCTCCTCACCTCCTTGTTCTTGCAAAAACCTGCTGTCCAGAAGCTTGTAAGGAAGAAAGACCAACATCTTGGGGATTCTAGAAGCATTGAAAGGTAGTTCTAGCACCCTGGTGGCTTAAAATCACTTCCACACACACATGCAAACACACACCCATCACATGCACGAATTTCTTTAGTTTTGAATCTGGGTTTGTTGATTGTAATGTGTTTTATGATGATCTATGATGATTAGAATGCGTTTCATGACGATCCATGATGATGTGAGTCTTTAAAATGTGTGATTTGGTTATAACATGATGAAATAATTCCATGCATGTATGATCCATGAATGTTGGAATGATTTTGGATGTTTGTAGATGTTTGTTGATGATATTAGGAGGTTAACTCATGGTTAGATTGTGTTAATATGGAGAAATGGTGAACATGCATGCATATAGTTATGTCATTTGGATGATACTGTGATGATTAGAAACTTAAGGATGTGATTGGAATATTGAAAATGGTCATTTTTAGCAAAGTTACTAAATATAGTAACTTTTGCGGGTCAAATATTGTTAAATGATGATTTAGACCATGTTAGTATGTTTAAATGATGTTAAATGATTTATTATGATGATTGGTGATATAGAAATGGATTACAAATGTTTAGAGTGGTCATTTTTATGCAAAAACTGCAAAATTACTATTTATAGTAACTTTTTTTTACAAAAACCAACTTATGAATGCGTTGTACGATTTGAGCATGCTAAATGGTTTATTATGTTTTAATATGATTATAGTATGCTAAGTTAGATGGTTTCCGATATCACGTATGCTAGAAATGGAAACTTTCCATTTTAGGAAACTTTTAAGTGTAAACATGACAAAAGTGACTTATGTGATTCCGTATGATAATGTGCTATGTGTTAACATGATCACGTAGGACAAACGAGCATGCTAGAACTTTAAAATCAATTATGATTTGTGAACCTTGCTATAAATGAAAACTTACTATAAATAATAAGTTGTCCATAGACGCGACTTGCACGTTTTGCACACGACGAGCACTTACACGATTCACAACCGACACACGGTTCACCAACGGGTCGTTGACTTGACACGGTCAACTTTGGTCAAACACGGTCAATGTGGACCAAATGAGCAAACACGGTCATTGTGGACCGACACGGACAAACATGAACAACCAAGGGTTGTTGAGCACAAACACGAGCACTAACACGAACACGAGCACTGTCACTTACACGAACTCACGAACGATATACGATATAGGTTGCCGATGACCGACGCGCTTATTACACGAGGAGCTTACGCATTCTATACTTGCACACTAAGGTGAGTTTACGGTCCCTCTTTATTCTTTTCAAACGCTTTTAAATAAGGGGAGAATACTAGTTGCATCGAGTCAAATATTTATACTATGACAAACATTTTTGTGTATGCTGGTTTGTTAGACAAACATTAAGTGTTGAACTCGTAACAAGCCCTCACAAAGTCTTACCGTTAATGTACAAACAACGTGGTAGATTTGAATGGATCCGTTTGGGTGTGACTAACCCCACGGGGCACAATATTGACTGTGTGTCATAACCCGTGAAATTCTGACCTAACTTGCTGTGTATATGAGACACAACGGAGGCAAGGACAAACAAGTCTAGTTCGGTAGTGACGCACTGACACTTGGAGCCTAGGGCTCGGTACTAACATTATGATAAACAGCATGACACACGCTTTATTACTATATGTATGTATCAAAACCTGTGAATTCACCAACCATTGTGTTGACACTTTTCAAACTTGTATTCTCAGGTAACTGACAGTATGACAGACATACAGGAATGCACACATAAGGAACCGAGCATTAGGATCTTCATGCAATTATGTTTTGTTTATCTTTTAAAAACAATTTCATTTGGTTTATGTATTAAACAATGTTTTGTCTGACAATTTAGTTTCCGCTGTTTAAACAAGTATTTTTCCGCTGCATGTATCAAACATATTTATTTCCGCTGCTATGATTATTTATTCCGCTGTAAACTATTTTACTAAGTGTATGTTAAACATTGTAATTGTAAACGCATATAGAGATGTTCTATATGACCCTGAGCTGTGATTCTGGCCACGTCACACCCACGTAGATTGACACCACGAGTGGGAATTTTGGGGTGTGACAGTTTTAAACGGTTTTCGGTTTTTCTGAACACCCGTACTTTTGAGTATTTCTTTTGTTTTTTAGTTCATTTCATGCAAGTTAAATTGTGAAAGAGTTAGCATGAAATATCTAAAAATTTAAAAAATTGTCATAACGTGTTTAATAATATTAATAACATGAATAACAATTAAAAAAAACAAAATTGTAATAAAAAAGGAAATATATATTCACATATCTACATTCTCATTACTATATATTAAAACACCAATGTTATGAATAGCATATTATTAGTTTTGATTTTGGCTACATAAACCTTGGGTAATAATACTTATTTGTCTCTTTTGAGTTTAGCGAGGATTATGTCTTCCCACATCCTAAATATTTACTTTGGATTATGGCTCTCTTTTGGCCACGTCTACATTCATTTTATTTGCAAAAACGCTTCCAAAAATCATCATAACTTCAGCAATCTCGCACCGTCTTTCACGATTTGCGTGTTGTTAAGTACTTTCGATCAGATGTTCGTTTCAATCTTCCATTTCTTTCATCTTGTGTGTGAATATTACATCTGACTTTGATCGTCATTTTGTCTCTGCATCCGAATAGCTTCACATAATGGACACACACGGACTTCCGGTGTTTGGTAGGTCATTTACTTTTTTTCTATCCCTCTTTTGTTAATCAGTCGTTACTGTGAATGCTAGATGGTTAATCATTGCTGAATTGACCACCAACTGCTCTTATGGTTATTCTTTTCGCTTCTATTTGTGCCTCTAAAATCTAATTCCTTTTTGTCTTCTCACATGTAAGGTAATTTTTTGTTATTGTATAGTTATGAGCCCTAATTTATGATTTCGCTTGCCTCCTTTGTAATTATGTTCTAGAGTTTTAAATACAACGCATGTTTAGAACACTTACATTATAACTTAGTAATCAATGGTTTGCTTAATAGTCTGGGTAAATTGTTTGAATAAACTTTATTTTGTTGATTATATTGATTATATTTTGTTTTGTTTTATCCTTAGAATGGGAAGTTTGGTAATAACATCATTTTTTTGAGTTTCTTTACTTTTTTATAGTGAAATTGTTGAAATATTAGAGTATTATGCATTTTTGTAATGATTTAGATCGTTAGAGGTGTATATCTTATGTTTATTTGTTTATGGTTAATGGATTATGAGTATCACTCAATGTTTTTTCGTTGTATTGAAGGTTTGTTGACTATTACATTTCATAAACGGATAAACACTGAGGTTAGGTTTTTAAAATTTGATCTCAAATGTTTATTTTTAGATTTAAGTACTATCTTTAACATATGAAACACGTAACGAATAAAAGTATAGATTGAGATGAGTATTGCTCGAATGAATCACAAGTTATTTCATATTTTTTCCTGATTAAATCGTGATTACTTTCCAATTCTTTTCATTCATCATGAATTATTAATTTGAATATAAATTTATGGTCATCACTGATTCATACTACATGTTTAAGTGTTTATGGTGTTTTTACTGTTCAAAAACACCATAAAATGCCTTATTTTATTTCATTAATACCCACACACCATAAAATGTAAATATCATAAAACTTGAACGTCGTAAAACATGCAGATCACAAAAAAAATACACCATGTACAAGGCTGCAGTTTAGAGTATATTTTCTATAGGCTGCAATTTATTTTTAAGCTAATGATTTTTCTTGCTAGGTTAATGTAGATTTAGCTGCCAACTATGATGTCATGCAGATAGCCAAGGTGCTCTGAAGAGCCTAATTCTGAAGAGAAATTGGACTAATGAAACGGGAATTGTAAGGAATTCTGTTTTTCCTTTATCTTTTCTCTTTGATTTGCCATTTATGTTAATTAACACAACTAAATGAAGCTTACTAAATGTTGATTAATTTTCCATTTATGAATTCTACAGGTTACTAAGCACTCTAAAATGGAAGCTATTATTGTTCTACTTAGTTAGGGGAAAAATGAAGCTTAAAAAGGCTGAGTTAGTAAATGTTTTCAAAATGATAGAATTATGTTATGTGTGTATGTAGGATCATATTACCGTGCGTTTCAAAATTTAGAGTGAATTTTTTTATAAAATCTATTATCATATTTCTGTGCGTTTCAAAATTAGGATCATCGCTGTTTTATGACTATAGTTCAAGCTTTTAGTAGCTAGAACAATGAATTTTCTATAATTGGTTTTGTGATGACTTGCAGAAGCTGGATTCTCTCGTTGTAGTTGTATTGTTGTAGATCTACGGATATTTGTTCGTAAATTTGTCAAATTGCTTATTGCAATGTTTTTACTTGAGTATCTGCCGGTTAAATTTACTATTCAACTTCAAAATTAGTATAATTTGACTCCCTTTTTCAGGTTATGATCTTAGGTATATGTAGTGGTCATCTTTTGTTTATACTAAACAATGGGAGATATATAGTGATTTATTTCTTGATTGGTGTTCATATTGCAAACTTTAGCTAACTTTATTTGTTTTTAACTTCAAATTTTGATATTCGTTTTCTACTTTTTGTAGTGCTTTGTAGGGTGGGTTTGAGTTACCAACACGCCTTGTAGTGGCTGCAGTGGATTGTTATAGCCCTTAGTGTGGCATTGACAAAAAAGAAAATGGTTTTGAATCTTCGAAAAAATGAAAATCCACCTAAATTTATTCAACAAAAACTTGCTAACAAGAAAAAATGAAGCCAATCAGTCAAACTTCTGAGATTACAAGGGATATGGAAATTAGGTTGTTGCTTTGGAATCTTGCGGATCATCTCATTATGCTTGTGTAAAGGATCCTTGCTGCATGCGTTCAATTTGTTATCAATTAATAACTGATATTTCTTGATTATTGATTTGTTGTAGCTTTGTAATGTTTTGAACAAGGATGCAAATTTATGCTCTTATGATGAACACACCATCATCGCAGCAACAAACTCAACAACTATGCCAGCAGCAAAGGCAACAACAAAGGAAGAAGTTTATGCGGTTACCACAACATCAGCAGCAAATGATTGCTCAGCAGCTTAGGCAGTCTCTAATGATTGGATTGGGGCATGTATGGTGGTTATAAGATTGAATTTAGTCAATTTGAAATTGATGACATTATTATTTTATTAATTTGATACACAGAACCAACTGTCACAGTTGCATGATTTACAAAGTCAAGCTCAAAATAAATACTAGGTGATGAATATTCTGTAATTAGGTTAATAATTGTGATTGCATGTATTTAATCATATACGCCATATCTGTTGCTGATTTCAATGGCTTTTATTTAAGTTTTATGTTTATTTGTTTTCTATATATGTTATTTTCTTGAATTCGAATTCAATTTCAGAATTAACTTGATTACAACTGAAATATGTATTTTCTTGAATGGGAATCTGATAGGGTTTAGATGATAGATCGATGATGATGAAATGAAAATATTGATTATATTGCAATATAAAGAAAAATACAAAAGATAACAACCACAAGTGGTCCCAGTGCTATGCCCTTCTCATGCAAATGCAATGAGCCTAATCACTTAACAATATTTCTCCTCCCCCCTCTCAAAAGACTAATACCTCTATTTATAGAAATAGCAATTACACTTACCCCCTTCCATAAATATAAAAGACAAGTAAGTACTAATTAGACTAGGATCTCTATCAGAATCTGCTCCAAGTTGTTTGTGTTTAGTTGAATTTAAATTCAATTTCTAAATCACAACTTGATTAAAATTGCAATCGGTATTTGAGAATTTTGTCAATGTAGTTTTCATTTTCTTGAGTTTGAATTTGATTTCTAAATCAACTTAAGTGAGACTCACACTCTAATGAATAGTGTAACTTATTATTTCACATTACAACCCAGATTTAGTGGTTTCTAGAGATTAATTGAAGTATGCAAACCATGAAGTACCCAAACCATGATTACAGGCTGCATATCACAATTGTTTCATATTTTTATTAGCTGAAAATGATAATGCTTTTATGATATGCCAGCGTTATGCTGTATTTTGGGTTAAACTTATGCAGTAATGTGTTTCTAAGATCAACGTGTTTTATCAGCGACTCTAGATGTGGATGCATGTCTGCATGCTTGTATGTTTGTTCGATTAGAGTTTTTTGGATTGTGTAGATTTTTGTTACAGTTTTTATCATATTCATGGCGATTGTGGTTTTGGGTATGTATATCTTGATTTTAAGCATATCATTTGTCTGATTTACCTTAGTTATATAATGGTAAAATAAACAAAGCAATGTTTAAGTGAGTTTTTTTTTTTACTTGTGTGGTTTTGAATTCATTTTACAAATTCAAATTCTTATAAGGTTATCTATATGGACAAATTTTCTATCATTATGAGTAATTAGATTGCTAATATAGGTTTTATCATGTATATAAATAGTGCCACACAGTTGGTATTAATGGAGGCCTCATTTGTGGAATTGCGGTGTGTGCATATAATGTATATATGTGTTGGTTCTTAAGGGGTAAAAGTAAAATTGTACTAATTTTAAAGTTATTTTACTCTGTTTTTATGAAAATAACGTTAAAACCATTGGGTTGTTCGGTTAGTCAGGCATCATGAGCGCGGGGGGGGGGGGTCATTGGAAGCAGCCTCTCTATTCCTACGGGGTAGAGGTAAGATTGTCTACATCTTACCCTCAGATCATGTCTTAGCTTTGCTCATGGTGCGATACACTGAGTACGATGATGATGATGATGATGAGTTGGTATTAATGGCTTGACCTCTTCCTTTTGTTTCAAAATAGTTTAAAAGTACCCTTCTACATGAGGATGAAAGGTACCTGCATTTTGGTTTTTTTTTCATTTGATACTATTGTTATGGCGACAAAGATGCTTGAGTTTCGTAGTAACTCTACCATTGTAACAGCTGATAATAGGTCGCAATGAATTTTAATATGACTATCTTTCTATTGTGTTTATTAATGTGGTATTTTAGTTCATTTTACATGACAAAAAATGGATTGATATTAGGTTAAACAAAACCTGTTCATTAGAATTAGAGAAAATTCACTAAGTCATCACCATCAAAGATTATCATTGCAAATTCAAAGATCAAAGCAATACTATCCAAACACCATCTAATGTATCATGATATACCACACCTTATATTATTGTGATTATCTGATAATGGTGTTCTTTTTCCTCTTCGGGTTGAAATCTTGCAGAAATGTACTATTTTTTTAGCAAAAATCTCTTTTGCTGGGATCATGACAGATGATGCACAAATGTCCTGAGAAGAAAGGTGTTTGAGACTCTGGATTAATAGTCTTAGAGTTTCAATTATCTTAGCCATCTAATGTATCATGATATACTACCCCTTATATTATCATATTAATTGTTGCGACCGCCTCATTGTGCGGGCTTTCTACTAGTTAAAAGGGATATAGACTTGTAGGTAACCCTAGTTATCTGATTTAAAGATTTGGAGGAAATCACGTATACTTTTGCATGACACATGGTATAATTGTTGGAATTTTGTGTGAAAAGAAAAGAATAAATTAGAAATCTTTCAACTATCAATTCATTTGTCATGAATTGGTTATTAACTAATTATTAACTAAGTAATGAATTGGTTTGTTATTTGTCATGAATTGGTTTGTTATTTATTAACTAAGCCATGAATTGGCTTGTTAATGGACATAATGGCAACCTTTGATATGCCATGACTACATGTATAAATAGAGACATTTGGTCTCTTTTTTTCTTGGCTAGATTTTGAGATCTCTACACCACTTGAGACATACACACACAATCTTCAAAGGTTCTCAACACAATCATATACTTTGTTGAGTTCTCAACAACCTACAACGATCGATTCCCTCGTGTTAAACACTCTTGTTTCAGGTGACGTTTCGGGTTTTCGGTTAACTCCGGCAGTACACCCTACTTCAGCTGTTGTACTGTAACGACCCATTTTGGGGAAATATTCTAAAATGAACATAATTGGTGTATAATGATGTTTTATTTTATAATATGGGTGTTTTATAAGATTTGATTGTTTAAATATTATTTGGTGGGTGTTTTAATAAATAATTGTTAATAATAACTAAATGGTGGTTGTTAACTAACTTAACTAAGTTAGTAATAAACTAGTTAGATTTAACTAGAAAATTGAGGGGCTAGATACGACAATTTCTGAAATTTGAACTCAAGGGGGGTTATATGAAAATTGGGGTCAACATTGGTAAAAGAAAACCCCCATTTTCGTTGTTCCTGTCGACGACCACAAGAGGAGAAAGAGGTGAAATCCAATTTTCTGGAAAATTGACCAAAGTCTTGCTTCATCTTGGTCTAATCACTTATGCAAACAAAGATTTGAGTTCCCCTTACATCATACAACATCTAGGTAAGTGATTTTGTATGTTTTTGGTGTAATTTTCGTGGGTCTCTTATGGGGGGTGTGGGTTTGATGGGTGAAATCAAAAATTGGTAGTTTATGTGGTGTCATGTGTTGTTAATCATCATGGATATCATCTAAGAACAACATTTTGTTCATTTTCATAGAGTTTGATTTGGTTGGGTAAAAATGGAGTTTTCCATGTTCATGAGAAAGATGAACTAGGAATTGTAAATGGATGTTGGGTGAAATCTAGATGATAACCTTATGATTTATAACATTTGAAATTGTACAACATTGGTGAATTGAGGTTATTATTAACCTTGGAAGATTAGAAACATAAATGGGAGATTGATGGGGTTTAGAAGTAGTTGAATTGTGTAGGTAAAATTTTATGCACATAAGTTGTTTGATGAAATGTCAACAATTGGGTTTTTACAAATTAAAGGTGTTAAAGGGATGGATGAGGTGAATAAATTGGTGTGGTCATAAAATGTGAGATTTTTATGATCAATGGGTTATTTGAATGTAACCTAAGAATAAATGGTGATAATGTGTCAATTGGTGTAATTTGACTAATTATAGTCAACACTTGTATTGAACATGTAAGTATGATATAGGAAGCAATAGTGAAGGTGGTAGTGGAACCAAAAGACTTGGAAAAGAGATTTTGGTAGTGGATAACCCATCGGGACAAGGTAAGTCACCAAACCCTTCTACTTATTGTATGAAAAGGTGTTAGGCATATATGAATGCTTAAAGTGGAAGATTTGACTTTTGGTAATTTGGTGATAGATTACTTGTTGTTTGACAATAATCGCAATAGGTGGGGTATTGCTTAATTTATTGTTGATATGGTGTTTATTTGTTCATTATGATTCGATTTGGTGTCTATTTGTATGTGTGATGAATTGTGACAGTTGCGTACGAAGAATTCGGCAGTAATGACGTGAGCACATTTGGTCGTGCTTGAAATCCACGAGGATTTAGTAACTTTTGTTATTGGGGATTGATAGTATGTGAAAAATGATGAACGTGGGCGAAAACCGTGCGCAAAACGGAGTTCGTATGCTCCCGGAATCGCGAAACGAAGTTTAAATCAAATATTGGAAGAAAAACACGCTAGGCGTACCGCCTAACCCCCAACCCTCCAGAGCCAGGCTATGCGCCCAGGGGCATAAGTCGGCCAAAAATTGATAAAGTCGTCAGAACGCATCAAAACTTGAAAAAAACGCAATTTTTCGACCCTGTTCAACCTCCAGGCGATATTTCAGCTCCATAACACCCCAAATCTTCAAATCAAAGCCTTCTAAACATCCGGATCATCCCACGGATCGTATATACAAGTCCTGATCGTTGTTTTAACCGCGAAAATTTGTCAGAACAGGTAACGGTTCGTTTTAACCTTCTAGTTTAATTTTGATTGATTAGATCTTGATTTTGAACGTAATGAGATAGTTAGGATTGTTGATTATTGCCTAGATGATGGCTAGGATTGATTTTAAACGAAGAACACGAAGTTCTAACGGTTAAATCCTTGTTTTGATCCGTTGTGATGCCCGGTTTGCATGAAATCATACCTATGATTATAATGGTTTAAACCATTTGATTATGACAATGTAGGTGATTAGTTTGATTAATCTTTGAAATGCAAAGGTTAAATTCAAGTGTTTCAAACTAATCATAATCATTAACATACTCATTGGAATGATTATCTGATGTTTGTGATAACAGTCAGATTAGTATGTTAAATCTGGTTATTTAACCTATTCTAATGCTACATTGTGATATTTCATGATATTTGGGTAATCAATAATAAGGATTAATCATTTCTAAGCCATTAAATTATCTAGAAACTGTTTTAGCATTATAATCAACAACATTAACTATCTGATTAATCAGAGATTATTCTGATTAATCTAGAGTGTCATCAGCTTTGTGTTAGGAATCTAATGCAATGTAGGTTCCTACATTATCATACATTGTATGATATGATATTAAATTAATTAATTATATAATTAATATCAAGTTGATGATTTACTAAGCAATGTCTTTGACATTGAACGTTCAGAAGGATCTAATCAGTAAACTAGAACATAAATAACTTATTAAAGATAACTAAATGCAGAATCATCTCTGTACTATCAGTTTGGTGATACACTGCTACCATATTATCATCAGGTGAGTTTCGTACAACCCCTTTTATTTTTAATCTTTTATAAACATCGGGGAACATTGTTGAACTTTTAATGAACATATGATATGTATCACTGATATCTGTGTGATTTCATGTGATTGTTGTGACTTTTGTGGGATTTCATGGGATTTTGCCTGTAGACTGAACCCTATCATGGAACTGAAAGTCCTCATTTTTGAACTGTATCTAGTGAACCCATGTGTGGCCGAGCAGAAAACATTGATAGTACTATTGGTTGACACCCCATTCGCTGGGAGGATTGCATCTCCCCTTGTGTGAATGTTTGTTATCTGTTTCCTGAACTTCTTAATGGTGTGATAGACATTAAGATAATGAGGCACTAAGATATGTACCGACGGGTAATATCTTGAGACAGACTAGACGTCCGAAAGGAACTAGATACAGGTCCCATGGTTATCCGGAACTGAACTTTTGAGAACGTGCTTATCATATCATATTGTTTTAAATTGAACTGTCGATCTCACCAGCTTTGTGCTGACGTTTCAAATTAAATCTTTTTGCAGGGAGACAGTGACCACCGGGTGAGGATGCACTTTTGAGTTATTTGCACTTTAATAATAGTATTGTAATTAAATAAATATAGTTGTAATGTGGTTGTGATTGCGACACCCTGGTAATGTATTTACTTTAAGTTAATCTGTGTGCTTATGATATTGGTTCAAGTAAGTCACCCCTCACTTCGGAGACATCACCACTATGCTTCCGCAACCGATTCAGTGACGTCAGACCAGACACGAGGTGACGAGGGGTGGGGGTGTGACATGAATGTATGGAAATAAGTTCACGGTGTGTATACTTATAATTGAATTTAGTTGAATTGGTGTTATGAATCACAAGTGGTGTGATCATGAATTCGTATTATTCACAAGGTGTGTGAAGGTCCTAAATTGATGAATTCAAGTTGGGTAAATCACAAGTGGTGTGATTGTTCAACTTGAGAAATCTTGGTGTAAAAGATTTCTTTGGTGTTTTGGGTGAAAATGACCCGTTATCAAAATCGTTTTGTTGTCGTGTCTTGTTAAGTCACCAAAGTATGTTTGGGACTTGATTATTATGTTGTTATGGTGTTTTGGAATGCATTCGGAGTAAAGGAATGGTTGGAAACGATCGGGTGAGGTTTCAGGTGTCAAAAAGTGCAAAAAAAACGGATTTGAGCTGTAGCTGGGCGCCTAGTGCTCCAGCTGGGCGCCTAGTGCTCCTGGCAGGAGCCCAGTGCGCCCAAAACCTTCTGTAGTGCGCCCAACGGTGTGCCTGGAATTCCAAAAAATGGCATTGTTTACCCCGGTTTGTTATCATACGTCACCATAAGGGTTGTTTGAGCTTGGGGAAGATGTGGGGTTGTTTACTTAGTTCTAACGAACTAACGGTGACTTAAATGTGGTGTTTTGTAGGTGAAAATAAAGGATGAAGGCGGACGTGATCGGATATATTTATGGACTCGTGATCGAACACACTTGATGAACTAAAATCTTTATTTTGTATAGGTGTTTATGTAGTAATGGAGTCTTTTGAAAGTCACATACTCAAATTTTTACTTGGTTTAATGTTGGTGTTTGGAGATAAACTAGTTAGTATGTGGTTTTAAAGTTGAAAAATCTGGGACCTAAACTTTGATGTAGTTTTAAAACACGTGTAATACGTGTGGTGATTTTAGGGCTTACATGTACCCTGGGAAAGAGTCGGGTTCACTTGGGTGGCCCGAAATCTGTTATAAGGGACCTCTGTTGAACAGAAATCCTCAGCCACCGAACTCATTTCACTTCGTTTCATCTTTTTTATACTTCTTCTTGTAATTTCAGTTTTAGCATTTTTATATATCTTGTATTACTTTATTTTATATTCTGTAATTTTCTGAATTGTAATTCGAGTAATTACATAATAAAATTATTTGTTTATTTTGTGAACGGTGTTCCTACAATAATATGATAGGCTTAAGATTTATGCATGAGCGATATGATACTGATTTTAAGCGCTTTAAATGAACCGACAATTTAACAAACTGTTTGATGAGAAGTTCGTTTATGATCATCTGTTTAATAAATGAACGAACACGAACAACAAGTCTGGTTCATCATTCAATGAACAAACATGAACAAAGATCGTGTTTGTTCATTTGTGTTCATGAACATTGACTAATGTGTTCGTTTATGTTTGTTAACGTTCTTTTTTAATTTTTTTTATTTTAGTTTAATATTATAACATTAAAACTAAACAATCTAGTCATATGTATTTTATATCTTGTTAAAAATATAGTAATTTGAAACTAGGGTCCTTAAACATTAGTTTATAGTAATTTCAATTACTATTATTACTTTTAACTTTTGTTTTATTCTATGATAATTATTTTTTTGATTTTTATATTAAATGTTTAATGTTATATTTATGTAAATTATTATCTCTAATGCTTATGATTATGAATGTTGATTTTTATTTTTTAAATAATACATGTTCGCTTGCATTCGCTAACAAGTTAAAAGTTAAACGAACAAACACGAATAAGGGCTCGTTTATGTTCGTTGGGTTCGTTATTGATTATAATTTAGGTATTTTAACGTGTATTGTAGAAAACATTTGCAACTATAATCATGGATTTACTAAAAAAATCATTATTTAAATCTTCGTTTGAAAAGAATTAACGTACGTTTTGTCTGAAAGAACCTTAAACTTTTCTTATCAACTTTGCAGCGAATGTGGATAACCTACGCTTGTCATTATGCGCATGCACCAATATGTTTTTCATGGTTAGCAATATTTGAATTCAATAGCAGATTTTAGGGTATGTTTGTTTTAAAGGAAAAAAACATGTAAATATAGTTATCTATTTATTACTTAATTTTCATCCTTTGTTTTGGAAGGATAAAATAGTTGTTTTGTTTGAAAGTTAGTCACAATAGTTTGAAATTTATACAACATATATTAGAAAATATATTATTTCTTATATTAAATTTGTATTGAATCTAAAAACTACCAGTCTTTAAGACCCATTTTGACTAACGATAACATTTGTAAGCAACGAATGTGGATAAATGGGCTTGTGTCAATAAGTTTATTCTTGACTAACGATAACATTTGTAAGCAGTGAATGTGCAGTAAATGGGCATGTCTCGATGAAGAGGTTATCGATCGAGGTTATCAAAGAAGAGGTTATCGATGATAGTAAAAGAAAAAGAAAGAAATCAGGAAAAAATATGTTTACTTTTATTCGATCGATCGAGATTTGAAGTGAAAAGAAAAACCATGAAGAATGTGTTGGGTGACTTTGGTCTGGTTGGCAACATCCACATTCGTTTTATATCCAAAAAAAAGTTTCTTATGCTTCCAAAATCATCATAACTCCCGCAATCTCGCTTCGCCTTTAAGATTTGCGTTAGGGTTTCCATCAGGTCTATGTTGTTAAGTACTTTGAATCAGAGGTTCGTTCCAATCTTCCATCTCTTTCGTCTTGTCTATGAATATTGCATGTGACTTTGATCGTCATTTTGTCTCTTCATCTGGATAGCTTCACATAGTGGACCATCCGACACACGAACTTCCGGTGTTTGGTACGTCATTTATTTTTTTTTATCACTTTTGTTAATCAGTCGTTACTGTGAATGCTAGATGAATAATCAGTGTTGAACTGGCCACCAACTGCTATTCCTGTTATGCTTTTCGCTTCTGTTTGCGCCTCTAAAATTTGATTCCTTTCCTTTTTGTCTTCCCACATGTAAGGTAATTTTTTGTTATTTTATATTATGAGCCCTAATTTATGATTTCGTTTGCCTCTTTTGTAATTATGTTCTAGAATTTTAAATACAACACATGTTTAGAACACTTACATTATAACTTAGTAATCAATGGTTTGCTTAATAGTGTGGGTAAATTGTTTGAATAAACTTTATTTTGTTGATTATATTGATTATATTTTGTTTTGTTTTATCCCTGATTGTGATATATACAATTCTAATTCAATCTTTATGTCTCCTGGGTTTATGGAATTTATGGCATTCGACTGAAAATATGAATTTAGGTGTACGAATATTTGTTATATTTCAATAATGAAGTTATTTGTGTATGCTGCACAAATATGTAATTTGAGGTTATTTGTGAGCTTCAATCAAAACTCCATTTCTCTGTATAATTCATAATATTTACTATAAAATTGTGAACACAGAGCATTCATATTGCCATATCTTCATTCGGATTCTCCTTATCTATGTAATTGTTCTTGTTCATGTTCATCACATAATACAATTTCTGATTAATAGTTTGTGTTATCTTAAACTGTTTTATTTCTTCAATAAAATAAACATAATTCAATATCTTCAGGTCAACTGGACACTTGATTGATGTAGAGTTGGTGTGTATAATCTAATTCACTACAGATAAGTAACTTTAATAGAAGATTAAAAAGTTTGAAGATAATTTTGTACCGTTTGTGCAAAACCAATAGTTGTGATTCATGGTTTAGCATTACTTCATGAATCAATGGCTTGTATGGGTTATGAGTAGATACAAAAGTTAGTTTTGATTTAAAGCTCTATAGTTATGTTTTTCTTGTACATTTTACACATGCTTGCAACTGTAATAGTATGTGTTTCTTATTCATTTACACATACTTTTACTTGTAAACCTTGCGTGGCACATATAATACCAGTAAAAAGAAATGTAACAAGCAGATACAATTTCAGATCGATTAACATAACAATGTGTAAATTAACTGAGTACAAGTTGAATCAATAGGCATAAAGTTGAACGAATAAGTATAAATGTTTGGATGAATTAACAATCAATTTAGTAATCATCGCCTAACCTCGTATTATTACCACTCGATTACCACACATAACTAACAGTCAATCGAATTGAAACCGAGATGGAAACTTATCAAACAAAAACCTAATCAATTGTTGTATACATGATTCTTAAGTGCACTATTATTAGGCTTTGTAGTCGAATGACTAAGGCTTAATTAGTCTCTCATTTGTGCCTATAATGACCATTAAAATGAGAACTAATTTTCCGGACAAATTCACATTCATTACCCATTATATGACATTAAAAACTACAACTAATGGTTTTCCTCCGATGAAGCATATTATATTTATTATCCATGAGAGATCGTAGAGAAAACACCCAAGTGCTTCCGCTCCCACAATTAAATCTTCACTTGTTATAATTCCGGTTGGTTGTAGATAACCACCGTCTTAGCACCTTTGACAATCCATATTCATCCTTATGTAACCTCAACTCTCCTAATCAATCATCGTATGAAAACCATGGCTAAGGACTTCATCTGTACAAACACTGGATCGATTGCGAATCTGCTTAGGATCGGTTGTATCTCTAGATTTAAGTCGAATATTGAACCAAGAACGGAGTACAAACCTGCCATCCAAAAACCTTCAGTTCAACCGTGATTGTTCGTTGTTGATCAATTTAGGATCACGGCTACAATTATCTCCTGGGCGTCGGCCCGTCGTGTTAAGGTAATATTTCAAATGATTTTAGTAACCAAGTATATTCACAGCACCAGCACCAGCAAATTAGCAGAATCATGAAATCCTGATAAGAGTTGCATGAAGGGTTCACTTACCAACACACATACAAATTATAATTCTTTTTATCTAACAAACTTAAACCAAAAACACAGATTTCTTAATCACGGGAGACTTGGATCTCGATTAATTTTCTGATTATTTGCTGATTATTTTCGAGGACCCAGGTACGGATTCTATTTAATTAAATCATAGTATTTCTGCTTCTGTAATCGTTTAATTTTTGTTTCTGTATTGTATTACGAATTCTGATTGCCACGATATGATATCGTGTTTCTAGTTTCGTTTAACATGCAATAGATTTAGATTATATTGTACTCATTATTGCATGATCCCAATATAACTGAACTTAGTAGTTTAACTACCCTGTTGAACCTACTGAACTTCTGATCTGTTATCCGAGCATGCCCCTACCTGTAAGGATGACTACAGGCCCTTCATGGCGGCAACCATGATGTGGAACCACCCGTGGCGGTTAGTTGAGTTCACGGCGTCTCTATTTTAGTACTCTGATAGTACACTTATGCACCTACTGAATTCTAGAGAGGCGTATGGATTGGTCCTAGGATAATTTTTAACTGTACTTCTGATTTCTGGGGGATAGTGACGTGTATGTCAACACTAACTATCTCATGTGTCTAGTAAGCGGGAGTAGCTACCCGTGAACCTTACATTTTTATATGTACAGTCGGCTCGTGGTATATTCTGGGATTTCCCACTATTTCTGACTTACATTATAACCTATATTGTTGTTTCTGAAATGTTATATTCGACTCAAGTCAGACCACTGTCTACTGTTTACTGTTTCTGTTACTGCTCTGTTTCTGGTATATGTTTATGATTGATATTCTCATTACCTTCACCACCTTCTGAACTTCTTTTAATTACTGTTGTTTATCCGTTACTGGGCATTCTTTGGCTCAGCCATATTTGTTTTTGGTGGTGTTTATGTGTCTTGTATAGGTAATCCAGGAAATCAGGTTGGGAATTGAAGGAAGAGATACAAGAGATTGTAAAGGACTGATTATAAAATAATGTAATAAACATTATTATAAGACTTTTAATTATGTATTTAGGTTACTTATGTAAGATTTTAATCATATTTTAATTTATTTTGGATTGTTGCGTTAATTCTGTTCTCCGTATAAGTGACACGTCAGCCTAATCAGATTGGGGTGTTACAGCACCCTTCTCTTGTAGTTAAGAAATATGCTTGGAGCTTAATAAAATAATGTTTTTATTGCTTTTATATATTCTCAAGCTAATCATTAAGATTGTTTATGCCTTGTTCTAGTGATTTACTGATTTATTCTTGTTTGATGGATCAACTGTTTGCTAGAGTCCAAAAATGCTGAACATCTTACGTGACAACCGTAAAAAAATTCAATAATCGATTCATTATTAATTGGATCAAATAGAGTAGGCACGGTTAAGCCGAACGAGATCCATTAAGAACTAAGGCACCAGACTTTCCCAACGAGCTGCCCACATAACTATTTGGTGCTTGAGAAAGGAAACAAACAATTAACTCATTAACAATCAGTGATCAGCTATTACCAAAAAGGTGATAATTAAATTCCTAACACGACATGAAATAAATATTATTATTAAACTCCAACCGACGAGTCATTTTATACAATTAAATGCAAAGTGTGTGAGCAAAATGATAACACACGTTATGTGCTTTTTTAACCTCCATCATTTAAACTTTAATAAGGTACCGATAAATCTATCTATTATAATAAATCAAAGTTTGTAAGGACACATGGCGCATTCTTAGACCACCTTAGCTTTGATTTCCCGCCTCTCTCTCCTATTAAATACACCTCATATTAAAAAATAATATTAAAAAAAATACTTTTTATACATTTTTTAAATTAAGAAAAATATTTTTAATATAATAAAAATATATTAATACTAAAAAACACATTTAAAAAAACCAATTTATTATTGAATATACAATTTTTTAGTAACAATGTTTAAAACAAAATGTTTAAGGAAACAAACATTAAAAAAGTAATGCTTAAAAATAATATAATTATTTTTGTTGATGATCAACCCGTGTAATACACGGGGTATTAACCTAGTAAATTCATATATAAAACAACAATTATTAAATCCTTATTTACACATACGATACGTGATAGTTGCAGCGTAAAACTGTTTAAATTAACAAGATACGTTAAAAACACGAACGGGTAGTAAAGATTTATTTATTTTTGAACGGCATTTGATCTCAACGTGTGAACCACTGATTTCCAAGCAATGTCACCAAGGTCTAGTTACCATGACCTCCATTGAGACCTCACCACCACTCCAGGAGGAAACCGTACTGGAAAACCCCCTGACCTCTCAAGAACCCTTATTTCGCTTTGAAAGTGATTTAAACCCATGACCTTCCATTTAGAAAGCCACGAGGGTACCACTAAGGATGGGTACCTACTCGAAGACCCTAACTATAAGATGGAAATTTCCTTATTTCCCCTTTGCACTCAGCCGTAATACACACATAAAGAACACATTGTCCGACCAAGAAGGGAGCAAGAAAAGAGGGTGCCGGCCTCTTTCCCGACTCACCTCCAGGGCGTTCCAATCTCTTTTCAAGCAGCCGCTACTCCGGCGACAACCTCCTACAGGTCTTCATCTAACCGACAACAGCAACAAAACACACCTTGGGTGTTTGATTCTCGGCCGCACAAAGCAGAAGATAAGGAGCCTCCGCCCCTGCCGACTCACCTCCGGTGAACTCCAACCACCGTCGAAACCTAGCTAGGATTGAGAACCGGCCCTCGAGGAGCTTTCAGTGGCAACAAAGGTGATGACCGGATGACCTAGGGTGCGTAGCTGGAAACCTCACGCCATGGAAACATGGATGGCGGTCACGTTGGAGTTCCGGCTACGCAGAGCTTCTCGCAACAGGTAAAGAACCACCCCTAAAGTGGTGATGGTGCCGAGAGGTCCTATCCCCTCTTCAATCAGAAGTAGGATAACCAAAATAATGTGAATTGATCTTTGATAGCTCAAAACCGGGTTAACCGTATACGAATTGTTTAAGATTTGATGTTGGCTCGATTTGATGTTTTTTATCCAGATCTGAGGGTAACGTGATGTTAACGGCCATGGAAGAAGAGATCGGGTCCGATCCATGGGCTCTCAGGGCTGATCGGGTAATTCCCAACAACCCGGGTCACGTTTAACGCTTGGTCAAGAAAGCCAAAGCTGTTCAAATGGTCAAAAAGGTCAAACTTAGTCAACAACTCGTTTAACATGCTCGGTTTTATTCGTGACGTAAAAACGAACGCATTGGTGTGCATGGATCTCTAAATGGGTTACCTGTTACCAAAATGAGTTTGCGTCTGCGAACCGACCCGAAAGGTATACCCACATACTAATGTTTACTATATTAACCTCGAACCATGTGTTATTTGTTTCATTCTTGGTGAAGTCCAGAAATTTGTAGGAACACGTTAAACAAATCGAGTGTGTACCGACATGAAGAGAACTAAAACGAGTGTGTACCGACATTGAGAGAACTAAAACGAAAACGTAAATGATTAACTTGTCAAATAATTACTTGTACAATACTAGATATGCGGATAACTTTATAAATTATATAAAACCATGAATCATACGTGTCATGTATCAAAATCTATCATTTAGGTACACACAAACTTAAACGATTTAATATTGAATTTACGTTCATGTATCATAGAATGAATTTAACAATCTCAAAACCATAAATATATGTATCGGTGTATATAAATAATAATATAGGAAAATCAAATTTTAGAAAAACAATAGACGTAGGTGCATGCATATGTTTGGGATAAAGGCAATCTTTTAAAACCGGTTCGAACCGGCCAGTTTGACCGGTTTAACCGGCTGCCGCTTACTAATCCGATACGAAACCTTCCGGTATTATGTAGGTTCCTTCGATCAATCGTGCCAGCGGTTTAATCTGGTTTTACCGGTATTTCAAGTTTCAAAAAAACACAAAATTTCGGCTTTTAAGCGATTTAGGCTTTTAAGCGATCGTGAACTTGATGCGTTTAACACACCAATGTCATAATTCTATTGTGCACTTTTATTTAAAAAAAATTATTAAAATTTGAGTATTTTTAGATTGTTTTGGATTAATTTGAGTATTTTTTGAATTATTTTTAGATGAATTTATATATTCTTTTTGGAAACTTATTTGACAATAAGTTGTATTTCTATAGAATGCTAAGGTTAATTAGTGTGTCCGGTTGAACCATTTGGTACAACCGGTTCAACCATTTTTTAGACAAATCCGGTGCATCTAAAATACCGGTTTTTAAAACATTGGATAAAGGCGTATATCACATAATTACTATACTTTTTGATTAAATCAAACAAATTTATAAAAGCAAGGGTTATATATTTTTAATCAATAAGTGATTATAGTAATAATATGGGAATATTTAAAAATGTTGGATGTTACTAAGTGATCTTAGATATGCAAATCAATATGCTTGATTGGCATGAAATGGTATTTTATGAACCATTGAGTTATTAAATACATTATATGAGTCAAGATTGTTTAATTATTTTAAAACTCAAATATTTTCTTTGGTAAAGTTTGGTGACTAGAACAAGCATTTTATATAAGAAAAATTAAACAAATTTAAACGTTTGATATTTAACTATATAAATTAACAAGTTTCAAATAATATTAGTTTATATTGACAAACTGACTATAAACATCTATATATGGATCTAATGACTATTACTTCAACAACAATAACAACAATATGTATCTAGTATAATTCCACTTTGTAAGGTCTGAGTAGAGATGAAACAAGCCTTACCCCTACCCCAATAGGTTGAGGGGTTGTGCGTGAAAGTCTCCTGGCTCAAAAAACAATTTCAACCTTTTTCTATATATACACATAGATACACACATATAATCTATTTATTTGATTTATTTATTTACTTTATTTTTTTCTTATATATATGTGTTTTTTTTTGACATTATCAAACAAATATACAAAAATCAACATACCACGGACACATAAAGTTATGTAAACAAGAAACAACATAAGACAAACATAAGCAATCACAAAACGGTACATAAGGATACAATATAAATATACACGCAGACCGCTCATCCTAGGTAGGACTCACAAGATAGCAAAAAACGAAGTAGTATGAAAACAAAGCAACTGATGCAATGCAAATCCAAAGTAACCTACAGTACACTCAATGTAAGCAAGCAGGTACACACATCCATCAAAGCAATATGCTATACATATACACTTCAAGACTAAGAGCCTATCTAAACTAATCTTGCCTCTAACTAGTCTAGGGTTCTCTTGCTTTTATCCTATATCTGCATGAAGTCCTATTATAGATCATATTTTCATAGAGGTGTAATTCTGACAAATCCTGGTGAATATGTTCATCCCATGTCAACCTGGGTCGATCCCTGCATTTCTTCCCCACGACAGTGAGATTCTTTACTTCAACAAAATAGTTTTAAATATATTTTGTACATATATGAATCATCAACTTACAAAAATTACTAATAAATATAACAAATGCTTACGTTGAATAACGACATACGTCAGACTATGCATATATAAGTTAGGACATTTTAATATCTTTATCATAAACATGAACTAAATATTCAACAAAGTTATACATAATAACAATAATTATCAAGTTTTGATAATTAAGATTTATATACACATTTTAAGCATATTGATTATAAACACATTTAATTAAATAAATAATCGAGTGTTAAAGAATAAATATTATTGACCCGAAAATAACATAAGAAATCAAAAGTCAATGGTTAATCAACCTTAACAAATGTGCGGACGTGTTAGATTGCGTACTAGGGTTATGTCAAATAGGCACCTGAAACAAGATTGTCGACATCAGTTAATGATACACATTTAATTTACAAATAGGATCTAATATTCCACTTGATTGGGAAATGCTATACTAAATCATACACACAGAGTTGATTATGGTTATTCTGATTCTGGTTATCACAAAATGGACATGAGTTTCATTGCTATACACAAGATGAGTATTCGTAGCCTTTTTTACATTTTACATATTTTGGGGAAATATATGCTACAATACTTTACTTTTCTATTATGATACTCAAACTATTTTCATATAAATGTGTTAATAATCGAACATAAGTTAGCCAAATTGTAGATTGCATGTGACATATACATTACAATGTAAGTCCCTTCTTTAGACATAACCATTAACTCATGAGTTTGAGCTCGTAAATATATATTGAATAGTACTATTTGGGTTGACACCCCCATTCATCCTTTGGTTGGACTTGCTGGATACAGTTGTCTCAATGATATGGTCATTCTTGATGAGTGAATATTTCCAACATTACATTTGAACTCGAGGAGATTTTTGCAGATTATGTATAGTCACGGGCAGTCTGTGGACTCGTGTAGATTGCATCCAATCATACTTATGATTAACATGTTATAAAGATAGCATTGCACTTTGGGATTGCGATCCGACTAAACTTTGATAAAACAATTTACTTGTGCCTTGAAATGGCAAACGTTACTGTTTCAACTGTTTAATCAAAACATAAAACCTATGAACTCACCAACTTTTTAGTTGACACTTGTTTCTTTGCATGTATTTCAGATACTAACATGATGCTAGATATGGACTTTGCACTTAAGCAGAAGGGTTAACATTCTCTGATATTCAATGAGTTTTCGATATACAATTTCGTTGCCTCTCTCTTGTTTCCACCGACGACGGGGGTGTGACATCTTAAGAGCAACGGCCATGTTAGCCCATGCAAGAATTTCTACAAAAGTGAGATCACTATACTCAAAAGAAGATAAAATTATAGTGTTAGGAGACTTTAATCGGGAATTTTCCCACTTAATCACCTCTAAATTTGAAGTAGGACAAAACATGAGTGTATACTCTCCAACAAAAATTAGTAAGTGTTTTTTTTATTATATTTTAATCTAAACAAAAAGCTTCAATTACTTTAATATTTGTTTTTTTTAACAGAGGACTTCAAAGATCTTCACACTAAAATGGGTGGCCATTGAATTAATAGGCTTAAGGAACTCAAGACCACATTGAATTTTGAATTGGATATCCAAATCTCATTTAGCAAGCTAAAGGAGGGAGACTTTACAAAGATCAATTTTGTCAACCCGAATAAAAATAAGTAAAATACATTATATATGTCCACCCCAAATGGGCACACTTTTGATGACTGCATTAATTCAAAAATTATATGTGTGGGCCATCTAGGGACAAAAAGAAAAATTTCACTAATTTAAACGTTATTTTACTTATTTTTGTGAAAATAACGTTAAAAGTGTTGGGATGATTAACTTCAAACAATAACTTTGATTCAGAGACTCTTTCGGAGCAGCCTTTTATATCCCACGTGATACGGGGGTAAGGTTTGTGTTTATCCTTTCCTCCAGATCCTACTAAAAAGTGAGAATAAACTAGGTAAGTTTGTTTGGTTGGAGTCATCAAAAGTCCCTAGTCACCCAATATTTTGGTTTGTGTAAAATGACTTCCGTTGAGATTGAGGCCAATATAATATACAACAATGAAACTAACAAAGATTTCAAGGTGAAGCAAGAGACGAAAGAGGCAAGCGTCACCACAGAAGAAATAAAAGATTAAAAGCTAATAAACAAGGCAAGAAGGCAAGGGTTAGAATACTGGAAATTGGAGGAAGAATAACTCTTGAAGAAGAGGTTATCGATGATAGTAAAAGAAAAATAAAAAAGAAATAAAAAAAATGTTATTTTTATTCGAGCGAGATTTGAAGTGAAAGGGAAAAAAACCCATAAAGAACGTGTTGGGTAACTTGGGTTATGCGTTGTGAAATAATGGGCTTAAGCCCACGTTAGAGACGTTTTGGACTTTTAAGTATATCTTTTGTTTTTTAGTTCATTTATTGTAAGTTGAATTTTGAAAGAGTTAGCATGAAGCCATGTAATATCTAAAAATTTTAAAAATTGCCATAACGTGTTTAATAATATTAATAACATGAATAACAATTAAAAAGAAAACAAAATTGTTATACTTGTAAAAATTTAGTCTTATAATTCAGGATAATTCGGGATACAGAATATTTCAGGATAATTAGGAATATTCGCGTATGTCACACACCCAAATTCCCACATGTGGTGTTAGTCCATGTGGGTGTGACGTGGCCAGAATCACAGCTCATGGTCATATAGAACAACTCTATATGCATTTCAAAATACAATGTTTGGCAAAAATACAACAAAAGATTTGCAGCGGAAATAACATCATAGCAGAGGAAATAAAATATGTTTGATAATTGCAGCGGAAATATAAATTGTTAGACACAACATTGTAATAATACAAAACATAAGTTGAAATTGTTTGATCAAAGCGACATGACATAAATGAATGCAAATCCTATGCTCATGCCTTAAGTGTGCATCCTGTTTCATACGCAGCTAGTTACCTGAGAATACAAGTTTAAGAAAAAGTGTCAATACAATGGTTGGTGAGTTCACAGATTTTGATATATACATAGTAATAGAAAATATGTGTCATGCTGTTTCTCATATGTTAGTCCTGAGCCCTAGGCTCCAAGTGTTAGTGCGTCACTACCAAACTAGACTTGTTTGTCCTTGCCTGTCACACCCTGAGCCGGCGGGCTGGATCGACTTTCCCGTTGGGCGGAAGGTTCCCGGGGCGCGATATCGTGGTGATAATCGAAATGATCAGATTGTTTACATAGCACATGATAAATAAATGAGAAATGCTAACATGACAATGAAATAGAATTACAAAATTACATTGTTTTCTCATAATTTAACTAAGTAAATCTAATCAAAAGAATCAATGAATTTATATCTTGTAACTGTACAAGATATACAAAAGATGATTCGCTGTTTTGTCATCCAAAAGTATGCAACACCAAAAAAAAGTAGCTAGGCCTTCTTAAGGTCCACTAGCTATGTCCCTGAATGTCTGGTGACTAAACCTGTTCGTCACCTGAGAAAACATGCATTTAAACAAAGTCAACACTAGGATGGTGAGTTCATAAATTTGATAACTGTAAACCTGAAATGGTTCACAACACAATCACAATAGCAGACATGTTACTTGTAGTTTGATTGATTCACCCGTTCACACAATGGCCTCTCCATAGTTATATTTGCAAGTAGTATTTCATCCTAGCAGTTATGCTTATATATAGGGCATATGTAAGGAAACAAGCCCTAGCCAACATCCCACCACATAACTACTAGAACTCCACACCACTTACAATACAACTATAGATATCCATTTCCAATTCACCTGTTCATCCCGTTTGTAATGCACGTGTTATATCATGTGTAGAATAATATAATAATAAGGGTTCAGTTATCAAACCGAAGTAATGATAAACCCTTTGTGTATTAAGGAGATGGAATTAATTTAATCTAATCCTTGTTATTATTCTATTTCTTGTGGGGTTAACTGTTAATCACTTTAAATTAATAAGAGTGTTAGTTAACCAGTTGTCATTTGTTCTCAACTTGAAGTGCGTCGAGCCTAAACGATTGTCGTAATGTAATCAAATGAAATCAAAGTATCCACATCTATTCTCATAAACGATTGTCGTAATGTAAGTCTTCACTAAATTTCGGGACGAAATTTCTCTAACAGGAGGAGACTGTGACAGTTGCATATGGGAATTTCGTCATTAATGATGTGAGCACATTTGATCGTTCTAGAAATCCGCGCTAATTTGGCGATTGAAATTACTACAGGTTGATAGTACACGAGAAATGATGAACGTGGGCAAAAACAGTGTGCAAAACGGAGTCCTGGATTGCCCGGAATCGAAAAACGAAGAAAAATTTCTAAGTATTGGATTTCTGGCCTCGTCGCGGTACGCGAAGGATGGGATACGGGTTCTCCGCAGTACGCGATGCATGGAAAATATCTGAGATTCCCGAATTTCTTCGCGGTACGCGAAGCCCTCTTTGGCACCTCGTCGCGGTACGCGACGGGTGTGGCGGTGCAGTGATATGATCTATTTCATCAGATTTCATGCAAATTATAATTTTTATCACTTCTCGAACTTCTTCGACCCACCAGACAAAAACTCGACCAATTCAACATCCAATCTTCATTTTCAAGCCCTCTGAACGCAAGGATCGCACCAGGGATCATCTCTACAAGTTCTGATCGTCGTTTTAACCGCAGATATCCGTCAGATTAGGTAATGATCCGTTTAAACTTTCTGGTTTGATTTTGATTGATTAGATCTTGATTTTGAACGTAAGGGAATAGTTAGGATTGTTGATTATTGCCTAGATGATGGCTAGGATTGATTATAAACAAAGAACACGAAGTTTTAATGGTTAAATCCTTGTTTTGATCCGTTGTAATGCCCGGTTTGCATGAAATCATACCCATGATTGTAATGGTTTAATCCATTTGATTATAACAATGTAGGTGATTAGTTGGATTAATCCTTGAAATGCAATGTTAAATCCAAGTGTTTCAAACTAATCACAACCATTAACATACTCATTGGAACGATTATTTGATGTTTATGATAACAGTCAGATTAGTATGTTAAACATGGTTATTACACCTATTCTGATGCTACATTGTGATATTTCATGATATTTGGGTAATCAATAACAAGGATTGATCATTCCTAAGCCATTAATTTATCTAGAAACTGTTACAGTATCATAATCAACAACATTAACTATTTGGTTAATTTGAGATTATTCTGATTAATCAAGAGTGTCATCAACCTTGTATTAGGAATCTAATGCAATGTAGGTTCCTACATTATCGTACATTGTATGATATAATACTAAAGTAATTAATTAAATACTTAATATCAGTCTGATGACTTTCAAGACAATGTCTTTGACATTGAACGTTTAGAAAGATCTAATCAGTAAACTAGAACATAAATAACTCATTAAATATAACTAAATGCAGAATCATCTCTTTGTTATCAGCTTCGATATATTTTGCTACATTTATATCATCAGGTGAGTTTCGTACAACCCCTTTTATTTTTTTAATCTTTTATAAACATCGGGGAACACTGTTGAACTTTTATTGAACATATGATATGCATCACTGTTATCTGTGTGATTTCACGTGACTTTTTGTGTGATTTCATGGGATTTTGCCGTTAGTATCTCTATCACAGTATCAAAAGTCCTCATCTCTTGAACTGTATCTAGTAAACCCATGTGGGGCCGAACAGGAATCATTGATAGTACTATTGGCTGACAACCCATTTGTTGGGAGGATTGCATCTCCCCTTGTGTGAATGTTTGGTACCTGTTTCCAAAACACTTTCTTAATGTTAGTGATAGACATTAAGACAATGAGGCACCAAGATATTTACCAACGGGTAATATCTTCACGGAACAAAAACATATCAGTCCGAAAGGAACTTGATACGGGTCCCATGGTTATCCTGAACTGAACTTTCTGAGAACATACTTATCATATCATATTGTTTTAAATTGAACTGTCGAACTCACCAGCTTTGTGCTGACGTTTTAAACTCAACATTTTTGCAGGTAAACAGTAATTGCCGGTGAGGACACACTTTTGGAGTGTTTGCACTTGAATAATTTAGTTTTGTACTTCAATAAACTTAGTTGTAGACTGCAGTGTGAATGTTAATGACGAACCTTCTAATGTATTTACTTTAAGTTAATCTGTGTGCTTGTGATATCGGATCAAGTAAGTCACCCCTCACCTCAGAGACATCACCACTATGCTTCCGCAACCAGTTCAGTGACATCATCAACAGGTGACGAGGGGTGGGGGTGTGACAAGTATGCATTCAACCACTCGACCAGCGAACCTATTTGCACCCCCTAAGGTTCGGCCGGCACCTTAGATTCGTCCAAGCCACATGCAGGTTCGCCTAGGTTAGGGTTCGTTGGGTTGATGAAGGGTTCGACCACATATAGTTCGCCATGAGGTTCGGCTAAGGTCTGCTGTGCATGGGTTCGTGAAGGCCGAAGGTTCGTTGCTCTCCAATAGGTTCGGTGGTCATCAAGGTTCGGCGACGAGCATGAAGGTTCGGGACTTAAAAGTTCGTATGTGATGTAATGTCACACCGCGGGCCGGCGGGAACGGATCGTGTTTTCCCGTCGGGCGGAAGGTTCCCGGGGCGCGATATCTTGAATGATAATCAATTGATGAGATTGTTTGCATAGCACATGATGTATAATTGAGAAATGTAAACATGCCAAATGATATAGAATTACAAAGTTAAATTACATTGTACATCATAATTTAACTAGGTAAATCTAATAAAAAAGAATCAATGAGTTTATATCTTGAACTGTACAAGATATACAAAAGTGATTCACTGGTTTGTCATTCCAAAAGTATGCAATCAAAAGTAAGCTAGGTCTTCTAAAAGTCCACTAGCTTAGCACTTGCACATATGTATCTACGCATGTTCGTCACCTGAGAAAAACATGCATTTAAACAAAGTCAACACTAGGTTGGTGAGTTCATAAGTTTAGTAATTGAAATCATTGAATTGTTCATGCACACATTCGCAATGTCATACTTGTTACTTGTAATACTTGTTTCACCTGTTCCACCCAATGGCCTCTCCTTAGTTATATGTACAAGTAGTGTATCACCTGATTAATCATGCTTATATATAGGGAATCACGAAAGGGTCAAGCCCCGACTCTATCCCACCACATAATCAGCCAAGTTCCACACCACTTGCGATACAACTAAAGATGTCCATTTCCCAATATTCAACTTGACCGATGTGTATTCGTATGTAGAATAATATAGTAAGAGGGGTTTAGTTATCAAACCGAAGTATTGATAAACCCTCGGTGAATTTAGGGATTTAGATTATTTAAATCTGATCCTCGTATTATTCTATTACTTGTGGGGTTAACTGTTATTCACTTTTATATAATAAGAGTGTTAGTTAACCAATTGTCATATGTTCTTGAACCATAGTGCATAGAGCCTAAAAGGAATCCATTGTAATCCTCACATAATCAGAGTACAATGCATCCGATTTACCTCTACCACTTTGTATGTACCGCGTCCTCAACGAGAGCTATTACTAGTAGTGAAACATGAGGTAAGATCAATTCCTCAACCTACTAATCAATAGGATCCAGTTGGATTAATTACTTATCACTGCAGATTAATATCACCATGTGTCGCTTACCAGAACCTGACTTGAGGTCGCCCTGTCACCGGTCATACGTTACCGGCCAATGAATCAATACGATCAACATACTAGCCCTACAAGCTAGAGGTTTGTCAAACCTATGGTACCACTATGCTATCGTCGGTTTAGTCACGTCAAACTAACTGGTCAGCGAATTAAAGGGGCTTACATGATCTACTTGTACAATTTGGCACATGCTTGAAGTGATATAATGCAACAGGTCAATAGTAACTAATTGTAATTGTATTTACTTGTATTCTTGTTCTCATGGTCATATGCTCTCCGTGATATTAACAAAGTTAAATAAGAACTTGTCTTATTACATTATGTTAATCGTTTGCGTGAATGATGTTGTTATCATGAAGTTACATTATCATGATTATCATTCTTTGTTCCTTGTTCTCTTGTAATATGTGTTGAATTGAAAAGCTAAGTGTTATAAGAACTAGTCTTATTACACTTACTTAATTCTTGTATTGAATGATGTAATGAAGTTGTATTATCTTCATATCATTCTTATGTGTGTTCTTGTAATCATGTCATCATGTTCCTTGTAATTGTTTCTGTGTTATTTCTTGTAAGAATAACTAAGTGTTGTAAGAGATAATCATACAACTATGTTATTCTATTGTATTGATGAGTTATGATATTATAATATCATCATCATCTTATTTTCCCTGTCATCGTGTAATCATACAAGCAAGCATACAATGATACATGATAATAAGCAATTTAATATCATTTAATCAAAGTATTAACAATATGTAAGCAAAACTTTTAAATAAATAAAAGTAAAGCATGTTTCTCAGCCCCGAGAGTTTAAAATCAGTAAAGATTAAAGAAACGGGGCATATGAACTCACCTTGTGGTGGTTGTAATTGACTTAGCCTAAAAGAAAGAATGCACGCGCTCTTGATTGTACTTGATTGATTGTTTCACGTTCTTGTATTGTTTACACGTTGTATGTAACTTATAAGTGTCATTTATTGTGACTTGTGCGCGTGTATGCGTTAGCCCAAACTTGGCTAACATTCGTGGGTCTCGGTAGTGATTCGGCCCTTGTTTATTGTTTATTAATATCCTAATCTATGATTTTAATGCCTTAAATTCGTTACTTAATCCAAATCATAAATTATCACTTGAATTCCCTTGATAAAGATTTGTAAATAAATCCAAGTCATTCATATGGCTTGATTTACAATTTAAATTTGTCTTGTTATCACAATCACACTTGATTTATATTGATGTCTCATAATTTTTATCTCATTGTATTAGATTGTCTCGTTACACATAAACCGGAATCAGTTGGGCCGAATACTATTGGGCCTAAATGTCATATTAGGCCTTAAAACAAAATGGTTAGGGATGTGTTGTGTGTTGGGCCTTGGTGGCCGATCCAATAGTTTCTTGAGTCAAGTAGGCCACATGTGCCGAATTAAATAGGCTTGGGCTGTTATTGGGTCGACTATTGGGCTAGGAAGTTGAGCCGATTTTTATTTTGTAGCCAATTAGAGTTGTGGGCTTGTTTTAGGTATTGGGCCCATTACGAGATCTACATGAAATCACCTGGGCCGGTTAAGACTTATGTGGGCCTAGGATGGCTGGACTGATTGTGTTCTAATTGGGACCATGAATTCTGATCAAATGGAAGGTGGGTCGTAGCACACATGCACTGGGCCGAAACTAACAAGCTGTTGGGCCTGTTATCCATTGGGTCGTAGTAGTGAGTAGAGGTCCTATGATTTTTCTGTTGGGCCACTTCAGTAGGCCTTGGGCCTGGCTACAGCCATTGGGCCGTGTACTGGCCATAGCAACAGATCTTGGGCCAAATGTTGGGCTGCACAACGGCTGCTTGTAGATGGCCGAAAGTCAGGCAGGGTTGGTTGGCCGAAGGAGCAGATCTGAGTGAGGCGTAAGTGGCGAATGGGTGGTGGCGAAAGGAGGTGGCCGGCGAATGAGGATGGCCGGCGAATGAGACATGGGAGTATGAGTGGGGCGAATGGCTGGCGAATGGTGGCAGCCGCAGAACCAACGAATGAAGTCATTCGGCCTATGGCCTTTCGGTGGTGACCTAGTCGACCTGTCATTCGTCGACCTGCATGGAGCCATTCGGCCGGTCATGGCCTACTCTCCCAGCATCACCATTTCAAAGCCTAAGGGTGGATTCGATGATGGCTTATGCTAAGCTGGCTGCTCATGGCCGTAGGGTTCAAGTTTAAGGGTGCTTGGCCGGTTAGATTAAAGGTTAGAACAAAAAGGGTGAAAACCCTCTTTTTCATGGTTTTCAAGCTTAGATACCTCAATTTTCAGTGGTGTTTGGCTCCGATCTGTTGTACTTTCGTGTAGAGGGTGATGAGAGCTTCGTGTAGGTTCAAAAATGGAGTGATTTGGTTAAGTATTGAGGGAGATATGGAAGAGAGAAGGTGGTGAAGTGGTGGTGGATCTTGAAACCGGGAATAGGGTTTTTGGGTGGGGAAGATGAAGTGAGAAATGAGAAAATAGACTCATTTAAGGGTATTTATACCCCGAGTGAGTTCGGGTTCGTTTTTGATGCTCGGTTCGCGTTTTCGTTACGTTTCCGGAAAATTACGCGTAATTTAAATGAAATAAATAAAAGAATGTTATTTAAATTATTTTGATGAGTTTCAAAATTGTAAAAATGTTAAAATGTTTTATTTTCTTAAATTATTTTCGTTCGTGCCGTTTTCGTTTTCGTTTCGTCAGATCGCGTCGCCTTCGCGCGTATTCGTTCGAATCGTCACCCGAACGAACACGACGATGGTTTTTGCTTCCTGACTTTGGTTTTCTACTTTTCAGTCATTATTTCAGAATCCAAACTCACAGATATGTTTGTGTGAATCGTCACCCACACAAACACATTGTCAGTTCGTTATTCTGAAATAACACTGTATTTGTGTTTGAATTGTGTTTCCTCACTGTCGGACTCAACTAACATCCTGTTTTCATATTGTTCTTGTACCGATTCGTCGGCCATCTGATTCCTGTCATCTGTGGACATCAGATCGCAACCGATATGTTTTCGTTGTTCACTTGTAAACTGTTGTTTCTCGTGATTCGTTGTGTTAACTGTACTTAAGTTTTCACTTAAATACACACAACTATTGTTTCAAATGTTGTTGTACTTACTGTATTTAAGTTTACACAAAAATACGTACAACTGTGTATTGTATTTTGAATTCTGTTAATACAAACACTGTTTACAATTACGTATGTACACATAGTTACTGTTTGTAAGTACACGTACCGTACGGACTTGCCGGGCGGTCAGGTACTAGTTGTCACATGTAATGATCAGCAGCAAGGTTCGGCTAAAGTTCAGGGGTTCGGCTAAGTCTCAATTCTACCATAGGTTCGTGTCTTTGCACCTGCACATGGTTCGGCCAAGGTGATCACAGGTTCGCCACCTGCATGAAGGTTCGGTGAGGTTAGTTTCCATGCAGGTTCGTCTATATCACAGCTTCATGGATTAGGAGGTTCGTGACTCACAAGGTTCGGCTCCATGGCACCCAGATCCACATGATTCGAAGGTTCGGCCAAGGTTGTTCCCGAACCCTGTGTATCATTCCCCATTCCAGAGCCTGGATCTGTTGTATAGACATCCCCATGCCTTCCTCATCCTCTCCTTGACTTGTTCTAACCTTCGTGTAGTTCGGATAAAGGCCTTGGGTCGAGTTTAGTAGAGTTTAAAGTCGGTTAAGGTGGTGGGCGACCAAGGGTTGAGAAAACCCTATTTTTTGTGGGTTTCAAGCATCATTACCTTGATTTTCAGTGGAGTTAGCTCTAGATCGGTTGTAATTTCATGTAGAGGAGGTTGCTAGCTACGTTTGGGCTCCAAGAACGTCCGATTTCGTTAAGAAACGACCAAGTTATGAAGGATTGAAGGTGGTTTTCTAGTGAGAGGAAATAGGTTCGTGAGAAGCTTTTTAGAGAGAGAGAAAGATGATGGAAATGAGGAAAATCCCCTCATTTAGTCTATATATACCCCGAGGGTATTCGGGTTCACTTCGGTTGCTCGGTTTGTGTTTCCGGATTTTTACGCGTATTTTCACGTCATTTAAATAAAGGAGTTATTTTAAGTATTTTGATGAGTTTCAAAATTGTAAAAACATAAAATATTGTATTTTCTTAAATTATTCTCGTTCGTGTCGTATTTCGTTTTCGTTTCGTCAGAACGCGTCACCTTCGCACGTATTCGTTCGAATCGTCACCCGAACGAACACGACGATGGTTTTGCTTTCTGATTCTTGTTTTCTACTTTTCAGTCATCATTTCAGAACATTAAACTCACAGATATTTTTGTGTGAATCGTCATCCACGCAAACATAATGTCAGTTCATTATTCTGAAATAACACTGCCATTATGTTTGAATTGTGTTTCCTCACTGACGGACTCAACTAAACATCCTGTTTTCATCTTGTTTTCATACTGATTTGCCGGCCATCTGATTCCTGTCATCTATGGATATCAGATCGCAACCTACATGTTCTTGTTATTTACTTGAACACCATTGGCATTCTTGATTCGTTGTATTAATTGTACTTAGGTTTTCACCTAAATACATACAACTATTGTTTATCATGAGTTGCTGTACTTACGGTATTTGAGTTTTCACATAAATACGTACAAATGTTTCTTGTATTTTGAATTCTGTTATCACAAACACTGTTCATATAATGTATTTACACACAGTAAATATTGAAAGTACACATACCGTACGGACTTGCCGGCCGGTCAGGTACTAGTTGTCACATTGCCTCCGCTATGTCTCGTAATCACATAGCAAGTTAGGTCAGAGTTTCGCGTGTTATGACCTCCGGTCAAAATTGTGCCACGTGGGGTTAGTCACACTCAAACAGATCCATTCAAACCTACCACGTTGTTCGTACATTAACGGCAAAACTTTGTGAGGGCTTGTTACGAGTTCAACACTTAATGTTTGTCTAATAAACCAGCATACACATAAAATGTTTGTAATAGCATATTTGTTTGACTCGATTCAATTAGTATTCTCTCCCTATTTGAAAAGCTTGTAAAAGAGTTAAAGAGGGGCCGTAAACTCACCTTAGAAGTGATCGGAAAGTAAACGCGTAAGCTCCTGCGTCGTCTAGTAGTCGGTCACCGGCTACCTATATCGTATACCATACGTGAGTTTGTGTAAGTGACCGTGTTCGTGTTCATGTTCGTGTTCATGTTAGTGTTCATGTTTGTGCTCAACAACCCTCGGTTGTTCATGTTTGTCCGTGTCGGCCCACATTGACCATGTTTGCCCGTGTCAAGTCAATGACCCATTGGTGAACCGTGTTTCGGTTGTGAATCGTGTAACATTCGTGTTAGTGCTTGTCATGTGCAAAACTGTCACACCCCCACCTCTCGTCACCTCGTGTATGATCTGACTGAACCGGTTGCGGAAGCATAGTGGTGATGTCTCAGAGGTGAGGGGTGACTTACTTGAACCGATATCATAAGCACACAAATTAACTTAAAATAAATACAATACAGGGTTCCGTCATTACAATCAGTATCATAGTTTACAACTAAGTTTATTACACAACTGACTTATTTAATTACTAGTGTTTAAAGTGCTGCCTCACCGAGTGTCACTGTCTCCCTGCAAAAAGATTTAAGTTTGAAACGTCAGCACAAAGCTGGTGAGTTCGACAGTTCAATTTAAAACAATATGATATGATAAACATGTTCTCAAAAGTTCAGTTCCGGATAACCATGGGACCCGTATCTAGTTCCTTTCGGACGTCTAGTCTGTTCTCAAGATATTACCCGTCGGTACATATCTTAGTGCCTCATTATCTTAATGTCTATCATACCATTAACAAGTTCAGGAAACAGATAACAAACATTCACACAAGGGGAGATGCAATCCTCCCAGCGAATGGGGTGTCAACCAATAGTACTATCAATGTTTTCTGTTCGGCCACACATGGGTTCACTAGATACAGTTCAAAAATGAGGACTTTCAGTTCCATGATAGAGTTCAGTCTACAGGCAAAATCCCATGAATTCCCACAAAATCACATGAAATCACGCAGATATCATTGATGCATATCACATGTTCAAACAACAGTTTACAGAGTTTCCCCGATGTTTATAAAAGATTAAAAATAAAAGGGGTTGTACGAAACTCACCTGATGATATAAAGGTAGCAGAGTATCACTAAACTGATAGTACAGAGATGATTCTGCATTTAGTTATATTTAATGAATTATTTATGTTCTTAGTTTACTGATTAGATCTTCCTGAACGTTCAATGTCAAAGACATTGCTTAGTAAATCATCAACTCGATATTAAATGCTTAAATAATTAATTTGATATTATATCATACAATGTATGATAATGTAGGAACCTACATTGCATTAGATTCCTAACACAAAGTTGATGACGCTTTGGATTAATCAGAATAATCTCAGATTAATCAAATAGTTAATGTAGTTGATTATGATGACATAACAAATTTCTAGATAGATTAATGGCTTAGAAATGATTAATCCTTATTATTGATTACCCAAATATCATGAAATATCACAATGTAGCATCAGAATAGGTGAAATAACCGGATTTAACATACTAATCTGACTATTATCACAAACATCAGATAATCATTCCAATGAGTATGTTAATGATTGTGATTAGTTTGAAACACTTAGATTTAACCTTTGCATTTCAAAGATTAATCAAATTAATCACCTACATTGTCATAATCAAATGGTTTAAACCATTATAATCATGGGTATGATTTCATGCAAATTGGGCATTACAACGGATCAAAACAAGGATTTAACCGTTAGAACTTCGTGTTCTTCATTTATAATCAATCCTAGCCATCATCTAAGCAATAATCAACAATCCTAACTATCTCATTACGTTCAAAATCAAGATCTAATCAATCAAAATCAAACTAGAAGGTTAAAACAAACCGTTACCTGTTCTGACGAATTTCTGCGGTTAAAACAGCGATCTATGTTTGAAAACACAATCCTTGGTGAGATTTATGACTTCTAATGGGTTTATGATGGAGTTAGAATGATCAAAAGTTGAGTTTTTACGTCTGGAGGTCGCTTGTGGTCGAAGCAGAAGAAGAACATACGTTCTGGACGAATTCTGATCGTTTAAACCAATTTTAGCCGACATAACCCGCCGGGTGCATCGCCCCAGCTGGAGGGCTGGGCTGGGGCGTACCGCCCCACGTCATCTGCGTCACCATTTTGATTTTAAACTTCTTTTCGCGATTCCGGGAGCATACGAACTCCGTTTTGCGCACGGTTTTCGCCCACGTTCATCATTTTTCACATACTATCAATCTCCAATAACAAAAGTTACTAAATCCTCGTGGATTTCAAGCACGACCAAATGTGCTTACGTCATTAATGCCGAATTTTTCGTACGCAACTGTCACAGTCTCCTCCTGTTAGAGGAATTTCGTCCCGAAATTTAGTGAAGACTTGCTTGATGGTAATCTTTTATGAGAATATATGTGGGTACTTTGCTTTCATTTGATCTTCACGTTCCCACGTATATTCGGGTCCACGTTGCGAGTTCCACCGCACTTTAACGATTGGTATGCGGCTACGTTTTAGTACTTTCATTTCTCGATCCATTACCTCTACTGGCTCTTCACTGAATTGAAGTTTTTCATCAATATGAATCTCTTCGAGAGGTACGATCAATGATTCATCAGTTAAACATTTCTTCAGATTAGATACATGAAAGACATCGTGAATGTTACTGAGTTCAAGAGGTAATTCAAGTCTGTAGGCTACTGGTCCAATTCGTTCAAGAATTTTAAATGGCCCTACAAATCTTGGCAAAAGTTTACCTCGCTTCCCGAATCTGAAAATGCCTTTCCAAGGTGACACTTTCAACATTACCCGATCACCTACTTGAAATTCGAGTGGTCTACGGCGATTATCAGCGTAACTCTTTTGACGATCGCGAGCAGCTTTGATTCGTTCCTGAATAAGGGCGATCTTATCAGTTGTTTCCTGAATGAATTCTGGGCCTATGATTTGATTCTCACCTACTTCTGACCAACAGATAGGTGATCTACATTTGCGTCCATAAAGTGCTTCGAATGGAGCGCATTGAATACTGGTATGGTAGCTGTTATTGTATGAGAATTCAACAAGTGGAAGATGAATATCCCAGCTACCTCCAAAATCAATCACACAGCTTCTGAGCATGTCTTCAAGAGTCTGATTTGTTCGTTCAGTCTGCCCATTAGTTTGTGGATGATAAGCTGTGCTCATATTGATTTGCGTGCCCAGAGCATTCTGAAGAGTTTGCCAAAATCGTGACATAAATCGACTATCTCTGTCAGAAATGATAGAGATCGGTACTCCATGTCGAGATACAATCTCATTAACATAAAGTTTAGCGAGTCGATCCATAGAATAATCCTCTCGGATGGGTAAGAAATGCGCAGATTTAGTAAGGCGATCAACGATAACCCATATAGAGTCATGATTACGGGATGTTCTGGGTAATTTAGTGATAAAATCCATAGAGATCTGATCCCATTTCCACATGGGAATCTCAGGTTGTTGTAATAACCCAGAAGGTCGTTGATGTTCAGCCTTAACTTTGAGACATGTTAAACATCGATCCACGTATTCAGCTATGTGTTTCTTCATTCCAGGCCACCAGTAAAAGTCTTTGAGATCTTTATACATTTTATCAGCACCTGGATGAATAGAATACCTGGATCTGTGCGCCTCATCCAAGATAATAGTTCGAGAGTTACCGAATAGGGGAACCCACATTCGGTCTTTGAAATACAACAGTCCATCGTCTTTGGTATCGAGTTTCTTATCTAATCCTTTTAGTCCCTCAGCAGAATAGTTCGTTGCTTGTAAAGTTTGTTGCTGAGCTTCTTTAATTTGGGGAATTAGACTAGTTTGAATAGTCATACTTAATGCTTTTACACGTAACGGTTTGACTCGTTCCTTGCGACTTAAGGCATCGGCTACAACATTCGCTTTACCTGGGTGATAACGAATTTCACAGTCATAGTCGTTCAAGAGTTCAACCCATCGCCTCTGTCGCATGTTCAACATTTTCTGATCTAGAATGTGTTGGAGGCTTTTGTGATCAGTGTATATAATACACTTAGTTCCGTATAGATAATGTCTCCAAATCTTGAGTGCAAACACCACTGCACCAAGTTCTAGATCATGTGTGGTATAGTTCTTCTCGTGTACTTTCAGTTGTCGAGAAGCGTAAGCAATTACCTTATCCTTCTGCATTAGAACACACCCAAGACCTTGACGTGAAGCATCACAATACACTGTGAAGTTATTAGTACCTTCCGGTAGTGTCAAGATAGGTGCGTTGCAAAGTTTGTGTTTCAACAGTTGGAACGCCTCCTCCTGTTGAAAATCCCATATAAACGGTTGATTTTTCTGTGTCAATGTGGTCAGTGGCAAGGCTATCTTCGAAAAGTTCTTGATAAACCGGCGATAATAACCTGCCAACCCCAAAAATTGGCGTATTTCAGTCGGGGTTCGTGGTGTCTCCCATTGTTTCACCGCCTGAATCTTACTGGGATCCACTTGAATACCGTTGTCATACGAAATCATATAAGTCACGTTTACATATAAAAGTTTCCTAAAATGTAAAGTTTCTAAATCTAGCATGTGCGATATCGAAAACCATCTAACTTAGCATGCAATCTCATATCAATGCATAGTAACTCATTTAGCATGCTCAAACCGTTCATAACATTCCTAAATCGGTATTTCTAAAAATAAAGTTACTAAAAATAGTAACTATGTCATAAATCAATCAAATCCTAAGCATTTCTAATCCATTTTTATATCACATAACATCATATTATACCATTTAACATCATTTACACATGTTAATCTAACTCAAATCATCATCTATCAATATCCGGTTTATAAAAGTTACTATATATAGTAACTATGCTAAAAATGACCACGACCAACATCAAATCAAGTTCTAAACATTACTATCATTCTAATATCTTCCCAATAGCAAATCCATATACATGCATGTTATCAATATCATCATCATCATCAAAATGTAACTACAAAGTTACTATATTTAGCAGGTTCATCAAAACCCATAGTTTAATCATTTTAACAAGATCAAATCATGCAATATACTAACAACATCATTAATAATCATCAAGAATCCATCTATCATTCCTAGATCATACATACATGTGGGTAAATCGCCCATTTATGACAAAATCATGTATTTTTCGCATACACATACACATAGATCATCATGAAACATAAAAATATCATCATGGATCATCAAATACAATAGATTTAATAGCAAACCCAGATTCAAATCACAAGAAATTCGTGCATGTGAAGCTCATGCACTTGCATGTGTGTTTGTGAGCGTGCATGTGCGTTTGTGTGCATTTGTAGACTACAGGGGAGGAAACACTACCTTCTAAAGCTTCTTGAATCACTGAGATGATGCTAAATCAGTCCTTGGGTCTCCTGGTTCGTCAGTTTGCACAAGAACAAGAAGAAGGTGATGGTATTCAAGCTCCTATGTGGACTTCAAGCTTCAATCCTTAAACCTTGAGCTTCAAAATGGCCTTCTATGGCTGTCAATGGTGTTTCCAGGTGAAGAAGACGAAGTATAGGCATCTGGAAATCGAGAAGTGAGGTGGTAGGGTGGCTTAGAATGATTACATCTTGGTTTTATAAAGATTTGCCGTCTAACACCCATCGCGTACCGCCGAGAGAGCCCCAGATGCTCTCTGCGTACCGCGACGGATATCAGGATTCAAATTTCCCCGAGATTCTTCGCGTACCGCCATGGCCTACTCCAGAGTCCATGGCGTACCGCGGTGGTTCCCCAAAGAGCCCAATAGGCCCAATTTCAATGGATTGATCCGTTCGCCGCTGTTTTCACGCTTACGAACAATCGTTTGGCCTCGTTTGAGCTTCCAAGTTCAGTGTTTGAGCGTTTCGTAAGGTTTTGAGTGTTTTGTTACACGATGTGCTAAACGTTCACCAACGTTCGTGTTTGCTTTGACATGTGTGTGCGTGTTGCGATAATTCACCGAATTATCGTGCTTGTGTTAGTGTTCGTACTGTCATGCCACGTGTCACACTAAATTAAACTAATTCTAGTGTCACGTGTACAAATATGAATTAAATAAACATTTAACTAAAATAGATTGTTGACCTGGATTTTACGGGGTGTCACAATGTATATAGATTTCTATGATCTGATGACTTAAATAATAAATAATAATTATTTATATTTGATTATTATTATTTAGCATGTGTTACTAAATTTTGAAATGAGTCAACAGGTTGATAGCAACAATTATTCCTATTAATCCGGAAAATGGAGAAAATCGTGGACTACATGGAGAAGTTGATAACGGTCACAAGGAATCAGTTGGCGCATAACTTGAAGTTGGACCGAATATTGTGGAACTAACTTTGACTACCGTTGTATTGATTTTGTAATTATAAATTGAGGCAACAATCGATCTAGGAACACACACCCAACTCACCAAGTTTACTTCTGCTTATTTCTTGTTCTTATTCACGAGATTCAGAGGGCTTAACACATAGTGATCGATTGATTGTGCTCTTGTATTGTAATATCATTTATTTATTAATATAAACTAGCTAGAGTGACGATTGTCACCTCCCGAGGTTTTTATGCCGGCAATCATAAGGGATTAAGGGCTTTTTCTCGTATAAATGTCTTGTGTTTGGCTATTTTTCTGTTTCTCTTTCTCAAATATCCCTAGGGATCCTCAGGGATATTTTTATTGCATTTTGTTTACGAACTGTTTTCTTGATTATAAAACACAATTCCCCACTAAACTAATTCGGTTTTGCTAAAAGTTATACTTGTTAATTTTTACCCGAAACAAAAATTGTAATAAAAACAAAGAAAATATATATTCACATATCTATACTTCCATTACTATATATTAAAAATTACTATATATTAAAAAACTAATGTTATGAATTGAATAGTATATTATTAGTTGTTTTGATTTTCGCTACATAAACCTTGGGTAATAATACATATTTGTCTCTTTTGAGTTTAGCCAGGATTATGTCTTGCCCACAACCTAAATATTTACTTTGGATTATGGCTCTCCTTCGTCTACATTCATTTTATATCAAAAAATGCTTTCAAAAATCATCATAACTCCGGCAATCTCGCTTCGTCTTTCACGATTTGCGTTAGGGTTTCCATCAGACCTACATTGTTAAGTACTTTCGATCAGAGGTTCGTTTCAATCTTCCATCTCTTTCGTCTTGTCTGTGAATATTGCATGTGACTTTGATCATCACTTCGTCTCTGCATCCGAATGACTTCACATTAGTGGGTCATCCGACACATGGACTTCCGGTGTTTGGTAGTTCATTTACTTTTTTTTATCTCTTTTGTTAATCAGTCGTTACCGTGAACGCTAGATGGTTAATCAGTGTTGAACTGACCACCAACTGCTCTTCCTATTATGCTTTTCGCTTTTGTTTGTGCCTCTAAAATCTGATTCCTTTCCTTTTTGTCTTCCCACATGTAAGGTAATTTTTTTGTTATTGTACAGTATGAGACCTAATTTATGATTTTGCTTGCCTCTTTTGTAATTATGTTCTAGAATTTTACATGCAACGCATGTTTAGAACACTTACAATATAACTTAGTAATCAATGGTTTGTTTAATAGTTTGGGTAAATTGTTTGAATAAGCTTTATTTTGTTGATTATATTTATTATGTTTTGTTTTGTTTTATCCTTAGATTGTGATATAGACACTTTGAATTCAATCTTTATGTCTCCTGGGTTTATGAAATTCATGGCATTCGACTGAAAATATGAATTTAGGTGTATGAATATTTGTTATATTTCAATAATGAGGTTCAATTTTAAAATGTGTATATGAAATGACATATTTGTATGACCCTTTTTTTTATATTGACATGATTGAGAAGTTTGGCAATAACATCACTTTTTTAAGTTTCTTTACTTTTTTATAGTGATTGTTGAAATATTAGTGTATTATGCCTTTTTTTTTTTATGATTTAGATAGTTATAGGTGTATATCTAATGTTTATTTGTTTATGGTTAATGGATTATGAGCATTACTCAATGTTTTTTGTTGTATTGAAGGTTTGTTGACTATTACATGTCATAAACAGATAAACACTGTGGTTAGGTTTCTCAATTGATCACACATGTTTATTTTTAGATTTAAGTACTATCTTTTGAACACATGAAACACTTAATGAATAAAAGTATAGATTGATATGAGTATTGCTCGAATGAATCACAAGTGATTTCATTTTTTTCTAATTTATGATTAAATCATGCTTACTTTCCAATTATTTTCATCCATCATGAGTTACTAATTTGAATGTAAATTTATTGTGATTCATTGATTCATACTACATATTTAGAGAAATTTGAATGTAAAAAACGTTTTTTACATTATTTTTGCCTTGTTTTCACGGCTTCTCACTAAGTAGGGTTTCATTTTATTAATTTTACCCATACAGATATATATATATATATAATAAAAGAAAATATTTTTGCTTATGTAGCAATATCACAATCGATATTCTTTTAAATATGACATGTGTCAATTTCACATTTAATTTCAAATAATCTTTGACATTGACAATCCATAATTAAAAATAATTTAACAAATTAATCTTATTTTTATGTTAAATTATACCAATTGTATTTTTATGGTAAAAAATTATTTGTATTATTCTTTTAATATTTATTTTATTATTATTAGAATTAAGTATTATAAATTATGTAATTCATTATATATAATTTAGTTGTATCATATGTTTTACACAAATCCATTTAATACATGGGGTTTATAACCTAATATGTAGTGTGTTTGCATGGTCTCTATCTTTAGAAAATATACACCCGTATTTGTCTAAGTTCAAATTTTTTATATACAAAAAACAGATACAAACCAACCACCTCTTGAAACCCAGGACCACCACCTCTTGAAACCCACGACCACCACCTGAAAATCCTAAACCACCACCTAAAACCCAACCATCTAGAAGTACCACCACCGCCATCTTCGTCGCCGCCTCCTACCCACCACATCCTTCGTCTACAAGTACCTGTCTCCATCATTACCGAGCTTAACCTTGATTAGATGTGCTGTTGACATCCGCCACCACCTGCCAGCCACCACCACCTCCTAGAACCACCATTGCCGCATGTAACCACCCCCACCAGCACCTCGTAGACTCACCAGCACCTCCTTCATCCTTCAACGATAGAGACAAAGTAGAGAATATTTTGTGAGAGTATAGCTTCAAATTAGGAAGAGAGAGAAAGTAGTGTGTGTATATATATATATACTAGTCAGAAACCCGCGCGATGCGGCTGCGTCAACGATTTGCAACGCGGTATTCGTATTTTACAAATTTATCACTGTTTTCGAGAAATAGACAGTGTTTTTGTTTTATGTACGAAGTTCAGTTTGGGTTATCTATGCCATAACTTTTACAAAACTACACTAAATTAAAATACATTAATAAATAAAGATAGTTATAGACACAATGAACTTTAAAAAAAAAACCGAACACTCTAGCCATGTCTTTCAGCTTTTTATTCATTCCACCCGATGCATAATCCTAATTTAATTTAAAAAGAAATGAATAAGTCAATGGAGTAGAAGTGGTGAAGCAAGCACATAAATAAGTCAAAAATTGAGGTTACACTATCAACAAATACAAAACTGCAAACCTTTTTGCCCTTTTTATACATAAATAATTACATACATAACATAAATACAAAATTGCATACATTTAAATGCACACACAAAATTCACAATAGGTAGTCAATAATGGACCAACCCACAACCCTCAAGAAAACACCAACCCCAACAACCACTAAAGGCATCAGCAGCCCATAACCATGAACTAAAAATTTGGGCGTTCAAACAGCCCAGCTAGATGGCCAAGCAGCAAGTAAATGAGGGGTAGAGGCCAAGGCATCATACAACAGGCCAGGGGCATAGCCGGCCAGCTAGGGGCCACAGCAGGACAATCAGGGCCACAGCAGGGGCCATAGCAAGACAAACAGTAGCCGCAGCAGGCCAGGCACGGGCTGCATCTAGGGAAGCAGGAGAAGCAGCAAACCAGGAAGGAACCGCAGCAGGCAAAGACAGACAAGGACCATTCAATCAACTTAATCAGCCATTTTAACATCAAAAATTGATTAATGTTTGTTGTTTACATTACCATTGAATTTCATAATACCAATCTTTCTTTTAATTCAAGTAAATAGATATGATTCATCGTGGATTTCTCCCTCATCTTGTAAGTTTGTAGTATTGACCTTTCCAAGTGGTTTGTTGATTCAAACACTTTTTTAGGGCATGATTGATAAAGTAACAGTAAAAAACATACATATACATACAACCTTTTTATATAATGGGTTGGGATAGGTAACACTTTAACACAATACGGGTCAAGATGGGTAACTTAAAAACTATATGAATATAACGGGTTCAAACGGGTAAGAATGTCCAATAAAATATTTGATGTGAAGATCATTAGAAACTATTCAAATAAACAATTTGTTTAGTTACAACTCATTTTAGCTTGAATGAAATCGTCAAATCGATTTTTTTTATAAACAACCAATTTAGACCCAAATTGATTTTGCTTAAAACACATCCTAACCCGCACTCATTGGACCCGCACCAATTCTGACCCATTACCCAACCCAACCCGCCCATTTTGCTAGACATACATGTCATTAACATGAATTGTCGTGCTCATAAGTAAACATGTCATTAATGATTAAAAGCGATTAGCTTATTTTGCATCAGTTTGTTCATACACAGAACATACATACTTAACATATGCATACACGTTATACTAACAAAAATCCCAAAAATGCATACCGATACATACCTGCATGCAATATATATACAAATATATACATTCATATATACATGTTTACACACACAAAGCTGCATACCTATACATACAACTGTAGTTCTGAGTATATAAGGGATGATAAGTTTTAAAGAAAAAAGATTAAAAATGCATACCAATACATACATACACCTGCCCTAAGGTTGTTTTCATCAAGTTAGCTATTGCCATTGCACCAACAATAGATTCTTGAGCCATACTTACTTATACACACATAATATACTTGCTGATCATAAAAAACATACATGTAAATACTTACTTATACATATATACTATACATACTGATCATAAAAAACATACATACACATACAACCTTTTTATACTAATAATAAAAAACATACATATACATACATACATACCAATACATATAGATGCATACAAACAGATTATATAGACATATACATACATACTTATATGTGTCAAGCATGAACAAAACCATACATATACATACATACTTATGCCTACATACATATAGATGCATACACACACATACAGAACATAAAAAACTTTAACACTTTAATTCTATGTATAGACAAAAGACTATAAAAAACATACATGTACATACATACTTTACATGCTGATCAATGTATGCGTTACCCACTTACCCTTAATTTCTGCTTTAAAACCCAACTCAAATCCAAAAAAGTAATCAGCTTAATCAGCCATTTTAACCCACGCACCACCCAAAGTAATCAGCTTAATCAGCCATTTTAACCCAACTCAAATCCACAAAAGTAATCAGTTTAATCTACATGTACATACATATAACTAAATTTTTAAAAATTCATAGTTAATCAACTTAAAAACATAAGAATGGTAGCTTTAGACTCCAAATAGAACTAAACTATATTTGACATTCCAAGACAAATGAGCATTTGACCAATTTTAACCAAATAGAACTTCAACAGTACTTGCGCTAAAAAGAAAACACTATTTTTTAGTTAATCAACTTGAAAGTAGTTTATTTACACATATTTGAAAAGAAAACACTATTTTCTAAAAGGGCTAAAAAGTTGTTAACATGTAGAAGTATGTATCTGTATATATGTAGGTATAAGTACGTATGTACATGTATAAGCCTTCTGGTTAGCCTTATGGGTAACTCACAAATTGAAATATAAATATATGCAGGTATAAAAATATAAATATAGACACAAATTGAAATGCATACCTACACATTATCTGACCTTTTAAAATAATCCTAAGTTGTACTTAAAGTTTTGTGAAATAAACATAGATTATTTATCTAACACATACATATACATACCATAATAGCAAGTTTATTTAACATTATACAAAGTAAACCTTTTAAAACATCTCACTTTAACAATTACAAGGGCAGCCTTCTGTTTGTACAGGGGCAGGGGCAGGGGATTGCATAAATATACATACATACATGCTATAATGCCTTCATACATAACCAGTAGACACATACATACATACATACATACATACATACATACATACATACATAGGGATCTTATAAATACATTTGTTATTTAAAAATTACATACCTTATACATACATGGATACTGTAATGCCATTGTACATTTACATACATACATTCATAGGCATATATACATACATAGGCATATATACACACTCATATAATCAAAATAGATTATTTATAAATAAACTATGGGTTATAACGTACTTAACAGATTGAATATATTTACATACATACAGAAGCATACATACATACATAGGCATATATACACACTCTTATAATAAAAATAGACCGTTTATAAATAAAGTACTGGTTACGAACTGGTTATAAATATACATACACAGAGCTGGATACATACATATATACATAACCTATTTTTTAAAAGGGCTAAAAAGTTGTTAACATGTAGAAGTATGTGTGTATGTATCTGTATGTATGTAGGTATAAGTATGTATGTACATGTATAAGCCTTCTGGTTAGCCTTATGGGTAACTCACAAATTGAAATATAAATATATGCAGGTATAAAAATATAACTATAGACACAAATTGAAATGCATACCTACAAATTAACTGACTTTTTAAAATAGACAGTAGACACATACATTACCTTATACATACCTACCTGTATGAACTATATACACATATTCAGAGCTGGATACATACATACTACATACATTACCTTATACATACCTAACTTTTTAAAAGTTTTAAACTGCATACATTCATGCAAATAGAACGATGACATCAGAATATCGGATTATTAAAAATAATTTATGAGTTTAAAAAATTAACCTTCAATCATAAACACACTTACCTATACATACATAGGCATATATAAACACTCTTATAATAAAAATAGACTGTTTATAAATAAAGTACTGGTTATAAACCGGTTATAGATAGACATACACAGAGCTGGATACATACATATATACAGAATGAAAACAGAATAATTGCATCATAATATTGTTTTATTAAAAATATTTTATTAGTTGAAAATATACTAACCTTAATAACAGAATAAACATACATGCATACATACTTAACAGATTTAAGCTTAGCAGATTTAAACATATAACATACATACTGGTTTAAAAAGGCGTTCCGAGGCGCGCCTCGAGGCGTACGCCTCGGCCGAGGCGTCCAAAAAACGCATATGAGGCGTAGCCTCAGTAGGGAGAATTGGAACGTAAGCCTCAGACGGATCGAGGCGGTTCGAGGCGTCGAGGCGAGGCGGTGAGGCTTAAGCCTCACTAAAGATGGTATTTTTTGATTTTGGGCTGTTTTTTTGACCTGTTTTGACCCGTTTAGGTAAAATAAGAAACCTAATTGAACTAAAGATGGTATTTTTTGATTTTGGACCGCCACCAGGGGCGCTGCCCCTAGGACCCCGCAAGGGGGCGCGGCCCCCTTGACCCCCGCTTGGTCGGGAGCTTAGAAATCTTAACTAGCGTGTAATTTACACCTCCAAATTCTTTAGGATTCCTTTGCATCCATTTTACACTAAAAATATACACCTGCTAATGGTACTTAATTTCATTATACAATGCATTTTCGAATTCGATTTGCTCAACCTTTTCAATTGTATTATACCTTGTGATACTTTTATCATTTGTTTTATGTTAAATTGTGGCTTTTATGTAATATATATGTAATTTAATTATTTTTCAAGGTTGTTTTGAGGCTTACGCCTCGGTCCGCCTCGAGGCTTACGCCTCGTGAGGCTAACAGAAAACGCCTCGAGGCTCGTTTCCGCTTTTTTAAACCTTGCATACATACATACATACATACATACATAGGGATCTCATTTAAAAATTGCAGGACTTATACATACATGCATACTGTAACGCCATCATACATTTACATACATACATTCACAGGCATATATACACACTCTTATAATCAAAAAAGACAGGTTATAAATAAAGTACTGGTTATAAACTGGTTTTAAGCTGGTTATATCTGAAGTCTATTTCAAGTAAGTAGACATGAGTTATTTTTACATAGACATACATAGCTTCATACATGAATTATTTTTATATAGACATACATAACCTTATACATACCTGACTTTTTTAAAGTTTTAAGCTACATACATAAATGAAAAAAGAACAATGACCTCATAATATTGTTTTATTAAAAATATTTTATGAGTTGAAAATAAACAAACCTTAATAACTGAACAAACATACATATATACATACTTATACAGACATATACATATCTTACTACTATACATATACGTTTAATTGAATAAATACATAAAAAAACACAAACATACAATTGCATCCAAAGAAGGAAGGTTTTACCTGTTCTGGATTTTCTGAGAAATGCTTAAACAGAAGCTATCAAAGGAGTCCAATGAATGTTTCAAAACCTGTTTTAAATAACATAGAATCAAGAAATTAAATTAACACAAAAGAGAAGTTAAAATACTACAAAGTGCATACCTACTCATAACTGTTAGCCATATTGAAAAACCAAAATATACTTGGTGTTAGCAGGTTTCAAAAACCAGAACAAACATACATACACACATTTACTAACCAGGCAAAGAAATAAAAATTAGATAAATCGAATTATGAGGAGGCATACCAATGACAATAGAAGCTCATGAAGTGTAGGTGCAAAGAACTTCTCAACCAAGCAAAGAACTAAGATAAAATTAGGTTAACAAATGCATTCAAATTAGGTTAAATAAAATTCCGAATAGGAATACCAGTTTCTAGAGCAGCTTCAGATAGGACCAGAAACGAAAAGGATGAGCGATGTGGCTCCAATCGAACATCAAACCCTCTCTTTAAAGGAGAAATTTGGGTTTTGAATTTTGAATCTGGAGCCAATTTACCTGTTTTCGTGTGTCAACCAGTTCAGAAGCGTAATCCAAGATAAGATGCTTCCCTCTTTCGTCTTCCTGCTTCTGGTCATCTCTTAGGTTGAGAAATCTCATCTTTGGTTGAAAATCCGATTATGGAAAAAAGGGGTCTGAATTGAAGGAGGATGCGTTCGTTTGGGGGTGGGGAAGGAGAAGAAATGGCAAAAAGTGTAATGGGATAGGGGAAAGAAGTCAAGCATGTACCACCTAAATAACCTGGTGTGGATTGAAGGGTTGTACCAAGAGCTACCTTGTTTGTACATCTCTTAATTTTAAGAGATTTCATTTTCTGTCACCAATATGTATTATATATAGTAGTAAGATCTATATATATAGGGCAATGATCAAACAAAAAAGTATATTTTGCATAAAAATGCTAAAAAGGATTTTTAAAATCCCTAAAACCGACCCAAACGAACTCTGTTGAACTTATTTTGATGGCATTGGAATTGTCTTATCAAACCTTACAATATTTTCCTTTTGGTTTTAGTTTTAATAACTAGTTTTAAAGTTTGTATTTTAGGTCATGTTTTTTTTAGCTTTTAGGTTTTATTTTTAGATTTAGGGTTTGTTTTTATAATTTTGGTTTTATTATTAGGGTTTATTGTTTGTGATTTAAGGTTTAAGTTTTAGGATATTATAAGCCGGTTCCAATGATGTAAAAATGAATTTTATCGAAGTTTTTCTGTCGGTTTTCGGGTTTTTAAAAATCTTTCTCAACCTTCCTAGGTAAAAAAGATTTTTTAGGAAAATCTTCCCTATATATTATATGTATGTATAGAGTAAGGTTATTGTACAAAGTGATAGTTTTGTAAAAATATAAAAAAAAGTGCTATTATAATATTAACACAGTGTTATTTTAATATTTAACAGTTTCTTTTTAATAATAGCACATTGTTATTTATAATAGCACATAGTATGTATGTATGTATGTATGTATATATATAGGGGATGGTTCCATTGTTAACCCTACCTTATATCGTTAACCCGTGTTAACCTGGCATTTTTTGCCCGAATCTTTGTTTTTTTCATGGTTTTTGTTATACATAAATAGGGGGGGTTTCTTTTTTGTGTTTTTGCTAATTCATCACCGTTTAAAAATTATTTACAAGTGTAGTGTAAGTAATTTCTAAACGGTGATGAATTAGCAAAAACACAAAAAAGAAACCCCCTATTTATGTATAACAAAACCATGAAAAAAAACAAAGATTCGGGCAAAAAATGCCGAGTTAACACGGGTTAACGATATAAGGGAGGGTTAACATTTGAACCTCTCCCTATATATATATATATATATATATATATATATATATATATATATATATATATATATATATGAGAGTGGTTAAATACTAAAATACACTTTTCATATTAATAAATGAAAAAGTAAATAAGTTTGATCTAATTGTCCACGTAGGGTTTAAGAGTTCTCCTTTTAAGATCGGTTTTTCACATTATACAAATCATATATAAATATATATATAGGGATTGAATCCTATGAAAACCCAATCTTAGAGAGAAAACCCTTAAACCCTATGTGAGCCATTGATTTGGAATCTTGAAAATAAATATGTGGTTCAAATTAAACCTGAATAAAAAATTTGGTTTTGAAATAAACAAACCATTTTTAATGTGGATTAATATGGACCACATTTATTTTCAATATTCCAAATCAATGGCTCGCATAGGGTTTAAGGGTTTTCTCTTTAAGATTAAGTTTTCATTGGATTCAATTCCTATATATATAAGGTAGTGTTCAAATAATAACCCACTCTTAAAGCATTAACCTAGAAAACTTTGTCAAGATGAAGCTAAATTTTTGATTTTTTTTAACATCATTGTATAACATTTAGCACATTTTTCTTGTTTTATGAGTTTGCGAAAATTCATCATCGTTGGAGACGTAACATCGTTGTAAGTTTTTCACTTACAACATTGTAACTGTTTTAGGGCCAAAACTTACAACGATATAATGTATACATGTGTGGGCCCTTAAGGGCAAAAGTAAAAGTGCACTAATTTTAACGTTATTTTAATTATTTTGTGTAAATAACGTTAAAATCATTGGGATGATCAACTTCAAACGATAACTTTGAGCCGGGAACTCTTTCGGAGCAGCCTCTCTATCCCAATTGGGATACGGGTAAGGTTTGTATCTATCATTCCCCCCAGACCCTACTGAAAAATGGGAATATACTGGGTAAGGTTGTTGTTGTTGTTTTAGGGCCAAAACTTACAACGATGTTACGTCTCCAACGGTGATTAATTTTCGCAAACTCATAAAACAATAAGGTGTTTTGGATGTTATATAATGATGTTCAATTTTTTTTTCAAGATTTGACTTTATTTTGACAAAGTTATATGGGTTAATGCTTAAAGAGTGTGTTATTATTTGTTCACAATCGTGTGTGTGTGTGTGTGTATATACGGAAGGGTTCCTAAGAAAATCGATTAAACTTACAGATTTCGGAGCAGCCTCTCTATCCCAATTGGGATAGCGGTAAGGTTGGTATCTATCATTCCCCCCCAGACCCTACTGAAAAGTGGGAATATACTGGGTAAGGTGGTTGTTGTTGTTTTAGGGCCAAAACTTACAACGATGTTACGTCTCCAACGGTGATTAATTTTCGCAAACTCATAAAACAATAAGGTGTTTTGGATGTTATATAATGATGTTCATTTTTTTTTCAAGATTTGACTTTATTTTGACAAAGTTATATGGGTTGATGCTTAAAGAGTGTGTTATTATTTGTTCACAATCGTGTGTGTGTGTGTGTGTGTGTGTGTGTGTGTGTATACGGAAGGGTTCCTAAGAAAATCGATTAAACTTACAGATCTTCTTTACGAATTATTAAATAATTATATGAGACCTTCGAAAGAAAACGAACAAGTTATTTATTAACGTTCGAGTATCAGACATTATCCTAAATTTGATAATTAAGTTCTGATCATTAAATAATATAGTGTTATTGTTTTTAGTTAAAACCGATTAAGGAGACGCGTTAAAACGGTTTAACGGTTAAACCGACGGAGTATAGCTGTTAAACCCGTCCGTTCGCCATATTAATTCTTGTTAGGCGAAACAAATAATTTGAGATAGTTCGTGTTATTCGTAACGTGCTTCAGTCACGAAATAATAAATTTTAGTGAAAACATGACTCGAACGGGTTCACTACGCGATACAGACTGACCTAGAGCATGTCCACCTACCCAAAACCCTATGTATAAAAGCACCATAAACTCACAAATCCCTCTTTTCTTCCTTGTTGCAGCCGTTAGACAACAAAACACACACACATCGGTTTGTGTGTGTGTGTCCGGTTGTGAATCAACGAGAGGAGACGGGGGAGACACCTAGCCGGTCACCTTCACGGTTCCCTCCTCCCTCCTCCGGCGGCCCCTACCGTGCCGGTGACAGCCATCCAACCTCCTTCACCAGCAACTCCCGCTCCGACAACAATCCAGCCACCAGTTCCTCTCATCCCACTCACATCAACCTTCTGGCATCATCCTGACAAACACATCGGTGCAACCCTTGAAAACCACCACGGTGGGGGTGGTCAGACTCGATCCAACAAACCCGACTGGCTTCCCTACTCCGACGACAGCTGCTACAACCCCATCGTCACCCCACCCTCTCGATGCTGGAGGTTATGGTTGACGCAGGTGAGGACCAACAGCCAAGGGTTCGGTGGTGACCACCCGTACTCCGACAAGACCCCAACTCTCCTATATATAGTAGATCTGTAGGAGATCCAGAGTCTTGGTGACGTTATCATGGCTACAAGTTAAGAAGGCAGCAAACATAAGAGAACTCCGGTTACCACCATCAACGACCACGGTGACCACAGTTCATGACCATTTCCCGACTGTGACCACAACCACGAGGTGGTGGTGTTGGTTGAGTGTTTTGCTCCTGCTTGATCGGATCAGTTGAGGCAGCGCCGGCCGACCCTCAATCTTGATGGTTTAGGTGTTCACGGTGGCATGCTTGATTACCAGCTTAGCCCACTGACAAAGCCATCTAACATAGCTCCAGTCATGATTTCAGCCATACAAACCTGACCAAATCAGGTGAATTTAAGCACTAGTTGATCAGATCTTTGTGTTTACAATGTGCTTGTCTATAACATAATTTGAAATCAACAGATCCGATGGTGTATACAGAAGTCCAGGTTGTTTGGGAGTAGTTTTGGGCTGACTTAGGATTAGTCAAAGCTAATCAAATGGTTAACTAAAGTCAGATCTGGTCAGCAATGCTAACCAAGTGCCCGGAAATGACCGTGATGCAAAACCGAGTCCATATGTGAGCTCGGATCCCAAATCGGGTTTTCGGTTCTCAAAATGAGTTCGCGTACGCGAATCAACTCGGAAGGTATACCCGCACACAATCTCTACCATATTAAATCTAAAATCTTAGGAGAAATACCAAATTCGCAACATACTTGGGCTACAAATGCAATCTGGTGTGATCGGCTTTTATTTGTAGCCTAGGTATGTTGCGAATTTGGTATTTAACTGCACGCCAATCTGGTGTGATTATCTTCTTCATGATTTGTAAGAACAAATGCAAAACACAAATATATACACACTATTGGATCTTCTTTCATACTTGATTGAGAGAATGTTTACAGACTTAAAAACATAGTTTTGTCAATGTCAAATTATTTACGTTAACCACTAACGTATTACTTAAAGAGTTATCAATTCACCTCAGTTTACCTGTTTATCAGGTTTGAATCTTGACTCAAATAATTTCATACCTTTCTTGTGGGATCTCTGTCTCTCGTTATCCTTCTGTTTTTTTCGTCTTTGTGTTGTCATCATCGACAATTTCCTCTTCTAACATGAAATTTTCATCTTTCTTAGGCATTTCCAGGGTTAAAAGCTTAGCCTCTTTGGCTTGTTCTTCCAAATCATTTGTTTCATTTTTCCTCCTGATGACATTCAACTCAGCATTTGGGTGCATCTTTTTAGATTTTTCAAAAAATGATTTCAACCCAGAGCTGTATTATCAATAAAAAATTATGTATCAAACCAAATAATTTTATAGTTTATTAATATATTTGAATTGATAACAATCTTGGTGAAATTTTGTTTCTTGATTTCTAGGGATGCATGCATGTTTATACCAAATTCTAGGTTAACATTGAAATGCGTGAGCATGTTCAAACGGTGGCCACCTCCACCGTTTTGATATACACCAATAAACTCTTAATCTAAAAAACAAGAATAATTTTATTTCGTGTATTTTACACATAAAAAAATAATAAGGGGAAAACAAGGTACTTACAAGAAAAACTCCGAGTGAATCGTTAAATTTTTGCCATCCTGGAGTTTAGCAGCCAATAGATGCGTAAATCTCATGTCGACATCTCCCATCGCTAAAATTTTATCTTCCAAGGTATAAAATGGTCTCACTCGCATCACAAGCTTCAAAGAGTTAAAAACTCTTGCTCTAAATAGTTGCATCATCGTATCTTGCAAAGCTTAAAACAAAACAGAGTGGAAGATTATAATTTTTTAAAACTAATCAAAGTCATTTAAACCCATATAGACCATTATTTAGATTAGTTTTAAAAATTATAATATTCCACTCTGTTTTGTTTTTAAGCTTTGCAAGATACGATGATGCAACTATTTAGAGCAAGAGTTTTTAACTCTTTGAAGCTTGTGATGCGAGTGAGACCATTTTATACCTTGGAAGATACAATTTTAGGGATAGGAGATGGTGACATGAGATTTACGCATCTATTGGCTGCTAAACTCCAGGATAGCAAAAATCTAACGATTCACTCAGAGTTTTCTCGTAAGTACCTTTTTTTCCCCTTATTATTTTGTTATAAGTAAAATACAACAAATAAAATTTTCTTGTTTTCTTAGGTAATGAGTTTCTTGAGGCTTATCAAAACGATGGAGGTAAACACCGTTTGAACACGCTCACGCTCAAGCATTTTAATGTCAACCTAAATTATGGTATAAACATGCATTCGTCTCTAGAAATGATGAAACAAAATTACACGAAGATTGTTTATATCGATCAAAATTTGGGAAGGTAAGTAAAAAATCAATTCAATTATATTAATAAACTTTAAAATTATTTGGTTTTGAATCATAATTTTTTATTGATAATACAGCTTTGGGTTGAAATCACTTTTTGAAAATCCATAAAGATGCACCCGAATGCAGAGTTGGATGTCATCAGGAGGAAAAATGAAACAATTGATTTGAAACAACAAGCCAAAGAGGCTAAGTTTTTAACCCGGGAAATGCCTGAGAAAGATGCAAACATTATGTTAGAAGAAGAAATTGTTGATGATGACAACAAAAGGACGAAAAAACAGAAGGATGACGAGAGACAAAGATCAAAAAATAAAGGTTTGAAATTATTTGCATCACGATTCAACGTGACGAACAAGCGAAGTGATAGTGATGCACCCGAATGCAGAGTTGAATGTCATCAGGAGGGAAAATGAAACAATTGATTCAAACAACAAGCCAAAGAGGCTAAGTTTTTAACCCTGGAAATGACTGAGAAAGATGCAAACATCATGTTAGAAGAAGAAATTGTCGATGATGACAACAAAAAGACGAAAAAACAGAAGGATGACCAGAGACAAAGACCAAAAAAAAGGATTGAAATTATTTGCGTCACGATTCAAACGTGACGAACAGGTGAAGTTATAGTGATTTATAGGTGGAAAAAGCTTCAACATTGGGGGATAACCTAATACTTATGGTAATCTTTTGGTTTTTTGCTAAGAAAACTTGTTCAAAACTACGATTTCCAAAATAATTACTTTCTAGTTATACAGGGAAATAGTTGATCATGCCTGCTGCAAAAATTAACCAAATCATAGCCCAACATCATACACCTGACACAAAACATTTGAGCGTGTCAAGAGGACATCAGAATCGGGTTAGCCAAGTTCAAGACCGATAAATATTCGTGTTTTACCCCTTTCCTATAATTGAATCATTTTAAAACGTATTAAATGATTCGTTACATATTCGAGACATCCAAATTTGTGTGATGAACTTTCTAATTGAAAAGCCCAGAGGTATAACTCATTTTCCCCTTGACTTTTATAGCTAATCTAATGCACATTTATTGGTTATATATTCATCACTCCTTTGATAGGTAGATCAACGTAACTCACCGTCGTAATTACATAACAGCGTCATCGTAATAATCACTAATTACTTATAATCACAATTCAACCATGATTTTTTCTATTACATGCATAGAAAAATTTACATTCTGGAGCATGATTTGTTATCAAGAATCCAATTCTTAAAAAGATCTATTTTCACTTTCAAGATAATGCATTTAAATTGATGGCAGTATTCAATTAATAAAATAGATATAATTCTCAAATCTATATATACTTGTTATTCTTGGAAGTATATTTTACATATAATTATGAAAAGTTAGGGCCCTTTTCCAAAATTTTTTCACCTGTACTTTTGATTTCTATTACTAAGAAGAAACTTACAAAAGATAACCTTATTACCTTAGTCAAACTCTAAAAGCCTTCACTGCTTGTGTGGTAATTAATTTGACAATTAGCAATGACCAATAGTTTACAATCAATTGTAACAGTCACTAAAAATCTTATCTACTTATGTGATAATTTTAATAAATTTAGCAAATTACTAGATCTGAATAAAAATCACAAAGATTGATCTGTTGACATGTTACGAGGTCATTAAAATAAACATGTATTGTATCAAACTAAGAAAGCTTTAAAATCTCAAAAAATATTAGCTTTCATAATTAAATCTATGAACAAGTAATTCATGCCTGCAAATAGAGGTGGCAATTTGTACCCATGGCAAAGAAAGAGGTTGGTTTGGGTAAACAATTGTAGTATAATGGGTTGAAATGTGTACATCATAATATTGAGTAGTTGAGATGGGTAGCACTTAAACACAATGCGGGTCAAGACGGGTAACCAAAAAAGTATGTAAATGCAATTGATTCAAACATTTAAGAATGATTAATACATATTTGATGAGAAAATCACTAAAAGTATCTAAATGGACTATTTTAACACATCTTATGTAAACTAAATTGATGTTTTTTTAAGAACAATCCATTTAGACCCGAACTATTTTTGCTTAAAACCCGTTCTGATCCGCACCCATCATGCCCGAACCCGTTCTGATCCGTTATCCAACCCGCCCATTTTGACAGGCCTACCTGCAAATATTAGTTTTCATAATTAAACCTTTCAATCCAAAGCCTTAAGATAAAAAATATATATATATTATTGTAATCATGGTTGTAAAAATCCCCGACTAGGCCGATTAATCGGCCGACTAATCGCTAGTCCCCTAAGGCCCGACTAGGCCCGACTATCCGATTAGGTCGATTAGTTGGCCGATTAATCCCGAATAATCCCGATTTATCCTAGTCCCCCCCCCACCGACCGACTAGCGACTCGCGATTTCTACAACATTTGTAATACTGCAATAAACATGATCGTGATAAGACAAACTGACTGCATCTATAAATGCACAATTCTGCGTATATACACACACAAATCTGCACACATACATACATACATAATTCTGCATGTGAAATTCTGCATACATACATACCAAATCTGCATGCATACACATAATTCTCGATGTCATGGAGAATTATGTGTGTAACTATCTATCGCATATTTTACGAATGATCCTTTTTCTTTTTCAACTATAGCATCTAGTTTTGATTTCTTCTTCCTTTTTGAGGATTCAGATTCGTATTTCCTATTTTCTATTTGACATAACAAATCAATCAAGTAAAACACTAAAGCAATACTTAAGATTTAAGTAACTAACTAACTAACTAATCAACTAATCAAGTAAAACACTAAAACAGTACTAATCAAGTATTAAGTATAAACCTAAATTAATCAAATAATAGTAAAAGTGTAAAACACTTAAAGTCTTAAACACTAACACAATCACAGAATATGAATATGAATCAGCAAACAAAAATAATAAATCAGTAAACAACTTAAAGAATCAAGTATCATACAAGTAAAGACTAAAGAGTAAAGTAGAGAAATCAAAACCTCTTTAGGAATCAGGCACAAATAAGAGAAGCACTCAAGTAGAGCTGTAGAGATTAGAGAACTTATAACCTCATCAAATCAGGGTTGTCTACTTGTCTCAAATCATAACTCGAGACCTCGAGTCTGGACACTTCAGAACTGAAATGGCTGTTTGAATGAGAGGCAAAAGCCAACAGAACTCAGAACTCGGATGGCCCGACCGCCGATGGGGCACGAATGCAGAACCTCTTTAGCCAGTGTTTTAAAAGATAATGATAAGATAAGAGGAGGTTCAAACATTATAATATTGAGTGGTTGAGATGGGTAGCACTTAAACACAATGCGGGTCAAGACGGGTAACAAAAAAAGTATGTAAATGCAATTGATTCAAACATTTAAGAATGATTAATAACATATTTGATGAGAAATCACTAAAAAGTATCAAAATGGACTATTTGTTTACTTATAACACATCTTATGTTAAACTAAATTGATGTTTTTTAAGAACAATCTATTTAGACCCGAACTATTTTTGCTTAAAGCCCGTACTGATCCGCACCCATCCTAATCCGAACCCGTTCTGACCCATTACCCAACCCGTCCATTTTGCAAGGCCTACCTGCAAATATTAGTTTTCATAATTAAACCTTTCAATCCAAAGCCTTAAGATATATATATATATATATATTATTGTAATACTGCAATAACCATGATCATGAAAGACAAACTGACTGCATCTATAAATGCACAATTCTGCGTATATACACACAAATCTGCACACACACATACATAATTCTGCATGTGAAATTCTGCAAACATACATACCAAATCTGCACGCATACACACATAATTCTCCATGGCATGGAGAATTATGTGTGTAACTGTCGCATATTTTACGAATGATCCTTTTTCTTTTTCAATTATAGCATCTAGTTTTAATTTTTTCTTCCTTTTTGAGGATTTAGATTCGTATTTCCTATTTTTATTTGACATAACAAATCAATCAAGTAAAACACTAAAACAATACTTAAGACTTAAGTAACTAACTAACTAATCAACTAATCAAGTAAAACACTAAAACAGTAACTAATCAAGTATTAAGTATAAACCTAAATTAATCAAATAATAAGTAAAAGTGTAAAACACTTAAAGTCTTAAACACTAACACAATCACAGAATATGAATATGAATCAGCAAACAAAAATAATAAATCAGTAAACAACTTAAAGGAATCAAGTATCATACAAGTAAAGACTAAAGAGTAAAGTAGAGAAATCAAACCTCTTTAGGAATCAGGCACAAATAAGAAGAAGCACTCAAGTAGAGCTGTAGAGATTAGAGAACTTATAACCTCATCAAATCAGGGTTGTCTACTTGTCTCAAATCATAACTCGAGACCTCGAGTCTGGACACTTCAGAACTGAAATGGCTGGTTGAATGAGAGGCAAAAGCCACAGAACTCAGAGATAGAATAACAGCAGCTGGGTCTCGGATGGGCCGACCGCCGATGGGGCACGAATGCAGAACCTGAGACCTCTTTAGCCAGTGTTTTAAAAGATAATGATAAGATAAGAGTCTGGACACTTCAGAACTGAAATGGCTGGTGAATGAGAGGCAAAAGCCAACAGAACTCAGAAGATAGAATAACAGCAGCTGGTCTCGGATGGGCCGACCGCCGATGGGGCACGAATGCAGAACCTCTTTAGCGATGGCCGATGGGGCACGAATGCACGATGGGTCTCGGAATCTCGGATGGTTCGTGTAAGTTGTAACAGTAGCGAATAGCGATGACCGATGGGGAGAAATTGAGTGGCGGCAGAAGACACGGCAGGGGTTAATGGCTTCATGGTGCTGCTCGATTCCAACAATGGTGAAATCGAAGATACGAGACGATTCGTTACCTGGAAGAATGGCGTGGTGAACTGATGAAATCGCGTGGTAATTCGTGATGATCTGATTTCTGATGAGTGATGATAAGCCGGTACCCCTAATTCCCTCGCCCCTTTTCTTTTCTATATCGTTTGAACAAGAACTTTGAAGGCTGAAGGCGAAGCCCATCGCCCGGGCCCGTGCTTGCCTTCCTTTTGCCCCACAGCCACATTGTGTTTCCAACAATCAAACCCAACTTACATATAAGCCATTTTATTATTTTTTATATGGGGTCCTATGATTTTGGGGGCCATAAGAGGATGCCTAGGCTAGTAAGCCCATTGGGCCGGCCATGCTTCATGCATACTAATAAATTTGGCAGCAAGATTTACAAGAATGTTGCCATTGTTACAAGTAAATTGAAACAGTTGAATTAAACTCATAACATTCCATTGATTTGTCAAATAATCATCCAGTTAAGGAGAAAATATCAATTGACTGAACAACAAAAACATTAAGAAGAGAGCCAAAAGATTATGTATTCAAAATAATAAAAAATCTTCAAACACAATCAAAAAAAAGCTATTTTGGTCGAATTCAACAGCATGAAGCCAGTGTTTTAAAGATTAATGATAAGATAAGAGTAGGTTCAGGTTAGAACAACCTATTTAAAAAAACTTTCATATGGAATCAGACTGGGTTTGAGTTAGAAACAATCAAATTAAAAATTGCCAGAATTACATGTTTACATCATAAAATAACATTACACAAACATCAAATTTAAATCCAATATCAATTTAGTTCTTTCATTGCTGCCATGGTAGCCTAAAACGAAACGTTTTTCATTGCAAACAGATCAAACAAAAATTGTTAGTTTCTCAATTAAGACAGGTAAACTAAACTTTCCATCTACAAATACAAATCTGGAATATGAACTCAATATAAGTAGATTTGAGCAGTGGGGTAACACATTTGATCAGAAAAAGTATTTTTATTTTTTTTAGAGATTATACAGGTGTCATAACATTTGTTAGTCATTACATATAAAAATTTCCACAAGATTGTTCACAACGAACCTTTGACATACCTGATCGGCTGATCGATGTGTTTTTTATGTCGTATTCTGTCCAACAGGCAGAATACGACATTAAAAGCACCACCTATGGTTGTCAACCAACACGCACCGAGCATATACCTCGTCAACCAATACGACAAGTTTTTTTTTATGATGGACATGGCATCTGCTTGTGCATTATCTAATTTTATATATTTATTTATTTATTTTTATCTTAATTAGCTGAAAAAGTCGACTATAATGCATAATGCAACACCTTTATTCTTGTTTGTGTAAAGCAATCGAGCTCTTCGTGTGGCATACATTGATGAGGTTGAAGAAAGAGGAGCAAAATTACACAAGGCCTACTATTCTATCTTGATTAAAGATGCAAATTATCTTGTTCAGTAGCTAACCTTAAAGTTTTACCATAAAAGTTCATGATATCTGTTTTATCTTCTTTTCGAAGATCATGATATTGGTTTGCCTGGGTTGATTTGCTATTGTTCTTCTTAATGGAGGTTACACAACGCCTATTCTGAAGGAGTCTTCGGCTCAAAGTCAATATTTGAAGTTTGTCATTCCAACGTTTTTACAATTTCAAAACCAAAAACTTACTCATTATATTCTCACTATTCAGTAGGGTCTGGGGGGGAAGGATGGATACAAACCTTACCCCTATCCCAGTTGGGATAAAGAGGGCTGCTCCGATGGAGTCCCCGGCTCAAAGTTATCGTTTGAAGATAATCATCCCAAGGCTTTTAACGTTATTTTACAATAAGTAAAATAACGTTATTTTACATTATTTTCACAAAAATAATTATAATAATGTTAAAACTAATGCAATTTTACTTTTGTCTTCTTAGGACTGATACGCTTTTACATTATTTTCAACAATGCTTTTAGCAGAAGGCTATAGATCCAGCATCAATTTAGCCGGTGGTAAGGAAAACATAGTCATTACTAGTAAAGTAAACATAGGATTCAAAAATAGCTCAATCATTTGTTGTTAAAACTGTAGCATGCAAGTATCCATTGTATAAAAACACATTTGGTAACTGGTCTTTCAACCTTAACTTTCTCTACATGCTCAACTGTCCATAAAGTTAATTATCCAAAACACTTTCAATGCCATAAAATCCACATCCCTTGTTGGTGGAAACCGTCTTACTGAATTCGAGTCGATGTTAGCCTCAAATCATGATCATCAAACAATCCAACTCGTCTCCCGGAAGACATGAGGAGCAGTGTAACCTAACTCCATGCTTAAGCTCCAAGGATGATCTTGTTCAAAACTTGAGATTTGCATCTCGGTATCAACGTTTGATCGTGTAACTTCATGGCGTCATTTTGCTCATCTGTTGATGGTGAGGGAATCATGTTGTTGTTCATCAGGATTCATTATGTGTTTATAGTAATTGCTGATATGAAAGTTAGTGACAGCAGATGCCCCTCGATACTCTATGGCTGCTAAGTCGTATGCTTTAGCTGCTTCCTCTTGTGTGGCTGAAAACATAAATATATATTAATTCAAGATCAAGATATTTATAAGGCTAAATATTTTATCACAAAAAATAATATATATAAAATACTTGCAGGTTGTATATAATATATTTCTTAAAGATGTTTTACAAAAATGTCAAAAATATGACATATAACGTAATCGTAATATTGCGCGGGTTAAAGGTGGAACCGGTTCCACTTTTTTCTGGTTCCGGTTTCTTATTTCTCTGAAAATCCGGAACCACCACCAGTTCGAGTACGACAGGTTCCAGTTCCGGTTAGGGTTGTCGGTTCCGGTTTTTTTGCCACCTCTAAGTATGTCGAATGCTTTTACATGTATTTTAGTGAGAAAGTGTATGTACCATAAGTCCCCCAAGTATATTTATTTGTTTCCCTTGACGCGCCCTAATCGAGCTTCCACCTTCCGTTGTGATGATGCCTACAAA